>OX451210.1:12216853-12816853 GCA_949628255.1 Macrophya alboannulata | reverse complement strand
TTTGTGACGCGAGGAGCTTTTCGAATCCCCAATGTTTGAAATATAATCAAAATCCTGCTTGCATCAAAGACATTGAGTTTTTCAATTCAAGATCTTCTGACTCATTTGTAGATTTAAATCGAACGGCTTTTTTTTGTTTTTTAATCGAAAAGCTCTGTTGCCATATATTACAAATTATTTTGCGATTTTTTTCGTCGAACGATCATCTGTATCCTGAGATCTCCTTGTCAAGCTCGCATAGATCGATCGTGAAATTGGAAATGATTTGAAAGATGAATTATTGTTGATAAAACGATACCTATGGCGCCTAAATTAGTGCTATTTGTGATTATCATTACTATTATTAGTTCTTAAGATCATTATGTAACCATAATGTGATGTTTTAAGTTCCTTTATGATATTTTCGTTCCTATATCGATTAAGATTCGGCATATTATTTCGCTTGTTTTCAATCGTACGTATCTCTCATGAATTTCTTTTTTAAAAATAAGATTCGAATGATTTGTAAAGATTTTCGATTCGAATGACGATTCGAACATATACTGGAAACGGTATAATTACTCATTTGCAATTCACTATCGAAAATATTTGTAGCAACGAGGCTTATTGTTAATAATAAACACGTGAAATATAGCGTGAAAACAATTATATGCAATATAGACACGTTGTATACTCGTACACCGCAACACCTTTATGTTTTCAAAGTATATTCGTTGATCAGCAGCTGCAGTCGTTCCACCTGTATCTTTCAATCCGACATCCCTTTTTTCTAACATAATTTTACCGTCTCGCACGTGAGAGGATCGAGTAATCATCTTTTTCAAAAAATTGGGATGCATTTTGGACTTCGAAGAAAACTGCATATTCTCTCCGAATCTTTGATAAAGCACGGGTCTTCTCGTATACACACAAAATACCTACATATATTATATATATACATATTATACACATATACTTTCCGTAGAAGAATGAATAAATATGTTACGGTAGATATATTTAGCCTGTAAACCATATCAAGCATAACTAATTACATATATGTAAGCTATTTATTTATTAGGCCATATAATAGGTTTAACATACCTGTAATACGTACTGCTTTTGATATACTGGTCGAGTTGGGTATTGAGAAAAACGTGAATGAACAAAATTACAGTACCAAAAATAATTTAAAAAAAATGAATAAAAATGATTTTCATTGAAAAAAAAAAGAGTTAACAAATTTTCGGACTATGTAATGTAATAAGCTTCATATCGGAGTTTATTCGTTGAATTAAATGGAGCAGTCCCAATGCTTTAAAATGCACTTTCAATTATAAAAACGTGATTTAGACATTTCTATAATTGCATAAGACCGAAGATAAAGCTGGACAGATAATGAATAATTTAAATTTTGTCGAATGTAATAAAGGTATTTTTCATTAATAGCCATATTAGTTTCATCAAATCGAATATAAGTTTAATATACACTAATTCAGGATTATCGCGGTTGTAATAATTATATCGAATCTGTTTAGTCGCTGTATCAAATTGCGGCTGTAATTAATTTTTACGACAGGTGAAATATTTCTAACAATTCAATAATATCGGCTTCAGAGCTATACCAATGTATAATGCCCGCAAGTTTAACCATCGAGTAAATGTTTTTATAAAAAAATTATGCCTATTTTATAGTTTCATTTATTTTATTCTTGCATACGTCCAATGGTGTCCATATAAATATATATATTCAAGCTATTATCAGTTCGTATTCTGAATAAAAAACAATTCATTCTTCAACACATTAAGGAACAAAAATAATAATAATAATAAAAATAATTTCATTACTGATGACAGGTGAGCCGAAAAATCTCACTTTTTTGCCAGGTCATCGATCTTATCATCGATCAACAGGTCAATTCATTCCATCCACAACCCGATAAACTTCAACCCTACGTTTACTTCTCTTCATTTTATGCTCTTCTTGTCTTTATATCTGAAAGATGAAAATAATCATTAACAAAGCTAGGCTTGTATTTAAATGTATGTAGGATAAGAGTGTCTTGATAAGTTCCTTCGAATCCTATCTGAAAGCCAGGTTCCTCTCTCTATCGCAAAGTGAAAGGTTTGCTATTTAGCCACGACACGAATCCACGAAGCAATTCGATCTCAGACGATGCCATCGGCCAGTTAACGCGGCGCTCGGTCACGTAATTGCATTCCTAATTGCGACCCTCACGGGGTGTCATTTGCACGCTAGTCCCCCTATACTTCGCCACTTACCGCACCGCTAAACTCAGCACGAGCCTGACGTCAGTTTGTTCACGACATGACTCTGGGGAACACAATATACCCAGAGCTGTACAATTACAGGACAATGGTCTCAATCTTTAGCTTGAGATCAGACGCATGTGTGACCCTTTGGACGATTCGAAATTCAACTAATTAGCCATAAACTCATTGCAGATTCGAACTATAAGGTATAAAATATGCAACTCGTCGATATGAATCCATAAAAATGATCGAAAAAGTTCAAGAAAGACACTCTCTAGGTATACGGATGTCATGAACTCTGGGATGGCACTTTGCGTATATAGTCAAAGTATTTTTACACGATTTACAGACGAACTTACATACATTGGTAAAAAAAAGTAATCGAGTAATTTTAGTGATCCATAGATTTTCATTTTTCAAATCCATTCCGATCGAAAAGCGAACCGTAAAACTTGACAGATATTTCTTTTTCAACTAATCAGTAAAATTGCAGATATTCTGTGTATGACTTCTTATTGGCAATTTAGGAACGAACTTTATCTCAGATTGTCTTTTTAACGGGTGAATAACTGATGGTTTTTTATTTTATTCATTTTTCTTTCAAATTGAACAGTTTTCGTTGTATCTGCATTTTGAAGCACGAAAATTATTTTAAAATTTTCTTCTATTCACCTGAAACTACGTAATCAACGGCAAGATCATTGCTTGCATGATTATTCTCGGTAGGTATACGTCATGGGTCGTAATTGCCGCGATGATTCCCAATGAAATCTGGCACTATATTAAAAGGTTAAAATGAACTTCATTCGTTTTATTTATGAATCAGTCGAGTGCTTTCTCGAATTTCTTGCAGCTCTAGCAAGAGCCTGGAAGCCCATGGCGAGCATAAGATGTGTACGTAATTTTGACTAATTATAATTTATACTGTGAAATTTATCGATATTAAAAATTCTTCGCGTCTGAAATATTGCAATTTTTTCTTCTTTTTATTTCTTCTTCTATTCCTCATTCCCTAGTTTATGAAAATCTGTATTCACCTAATCCACAACTTTGTCCACATTATATTAGCATGATCCTGACCCATGCTGCTGCGCGTGCAGATGCTACCATGCCTATCATTCTATCTGCTTACCGAGGTATTGAAAATGGGTACACGATGTTGATTAAATAAGAATAAATTGGTAAAATCTAAAACTTCAAATAGGAGGCGTTTGTGAAAATATTGCGTAGCTACGACCGTGAGCAAAAAATCATCGTCTGCAAACATCGCATGTTCTGGATACTACTATATACATATATATAATATAAATTATTGAAAAAAAATCATAAAATGATAAAATAAATCATATAGGTGCAGACTCAAAATTATGTGAGAGAATTTTCCCTTAATTATTGATATATAATATACTATGTTATTAATTGATTCACTGTTATTACGATAGATGAAATAATAATTTTTTTGGCTAATGAGTATTTCTATGGTATGTATAGCTTGTACAGTGTCACGGGAATACCTTTGTATAAAATGCTGGAAAAAAAAGAGCAAAAAAAAAAAAAAAATTGTCTCGGAATATCAGATATTTGTGTTAAATTCTTCACGTCAAGAGTCTGTCTATTGATCCCGTAAAAAAAAAAAAAAGAAAAACTATTTTCTGCAATGCGGAGTATTCTGGCGGAAAAAAAGATCGTCTTTCTAAATCCAAGGTATTAGCCGTGAACTCGAAATACGAATTTTCATATAATTCTGACACATATCTACATCATCTATCGATTTACATAATATGTATGTATGTATTTCAAAATATATTTCGTAAATTATAAGTGCCTGAGAGTGATTAGTGAGTATATACGAAACACTTTTACGACGAAATATTTATTTGTACCATATATGTATAATAGTCGCTGTTATACATGATCAGTTTTTATTTGGTTCAATGCTATAGATTACTATAACCAACAATCACGATAAGGGTCATTTGAAATTACTAAACAGTAAGTTACGAAGATTTTTATAATTTATTTTTCAATAAATCTGCGTATAATTATTTCACGGTCAATATAAAAATATGAGTCTATCGTTAATGCCTTCCTAATTTTTTTTGTTATTCCCAACCTGATTACATCGGTGAAACTCATGGTTTTATATTTATAGAGGATATATTTTTGTTACAGTAAACCATAAAACTACGGAATAAGAACCACTAATATATTTTTTAAAACTGTATACAGTGCGATCGTTGTACTTTTAATGGAATATAAATTAGAAAATATAAAATCATTTTCTAAGCTTACTAATTATACAGCCATAGAATTGCATCGTGTAGAAAAAAAAAATTGACATATATATATACCTTCAAATCTGCAGCTTCGCAATTTTTGTCGCATTGAAAAATAGATAAAAGGACAAAAAAAATAAATAAAACTAAAACAATATTAGTGCTGCGAAATATTATACAAGAATATCACAGCTTTTTCGTTCAATTTTTCTTATAAATACACATATGCAATTGAACGTTACTTTTGAACTTATATTTCTGCAATGTGACGATACTGTCAAAATTTAATCGATACTTTTAACCGTTATAAACTAACGAAATATATATATCGCTAATTATTCTCGTATATTATATTATAATATGGGCCTAATCATGGATTTTGTATTTTTGCCTATAATGCGGGGTACATATGTATGATGTGTAGAGCATTCGAGGAAATGTCTGTGCTTTGAAATAATAATTCTTAAAAAACAGCTATTGTTCAATATGAATATGTCAGAGAATCCGAAATCAAGGTATAAACTAATTGTAAGTTAAACATCATCGTACATGCAGATGAATTAACTGAGGGAGGCCTACACAGACGATTCTACAGAAAAAAAATAAATAAAAAGAAACTGTCAAATAATTGGTACTATAAGAAAGTTTGAATTGAATTTAAAAAAAGCTACGTAAATCTCTTCGAATCATACTCATAAATGAGCTAGAAGATTTTCAACTAAGGATCTTAAAATATGGGAAGGAATGTGATATTATAGGTTTTTTTGTATGAAAACTTTTCTGGCTCGTTTATGGATGCAATTCGAATAGATTTTCGTGGTTTTCGTAAATTCTACAGAAGCTTAATTTGTACAATAAATATTGTTCGACGAATTTGGTCAAATTATCTGTATAGGTCTGCCTCAATTTGGCTTGTAACCAATTGTATGTAATTAAATGATAAAATTTATATTCCATGACGTAGCATGAAATGGTATATGTAGTATGAATAATATAACATAATACCTATACCCACATATAGCTTGAAATCAAGTCACCGATAATATCGTAATATTTTCGTAAAACTAATTATATTATGTACCTTAAAAACAAGTTATAAATTTCCCTTATACATACAAACGACATGAAACATATATAGGTATATATAATATTTAAATTATAAAGCCGTGTATGTGTATGAAAATCTGAAGAAAAAAAAAATTGACATATACATATATATAAATATCAATAAATTGATTGTTTATAATTATTAATCGATATTTGACATATAAACTATATACATAAAAATAGCAGGTCTCAAAAACGCTCGTATCCGTCTGAGACAAAAAGAAATTTTTTTTTTTCAAATCAAATTGAGCAATATATATAAGCAAAATAAAAAACAAAAATCATCAAAAAGTTGGACGTTAAAAAATAACGAAAGTTAGAAAAGAATATGTTACTGCGAATAATTGAGATAATAAAACATAGAGTTCTTGTTCAACTGTACCACGCATGCATATATTCATATATATTATACCTATAATATATTTATGATAAGGTAATATTAAAATTAGAAATTATTGGACCAGAAAATGTCTGTAACAATATTCTGCACTTTCGGACTATACTGGTTAAATTTATGAATAAAAAAAAATATATAGATACAATATATTATATATAACGTTTGACCAGACATCGAAAGACCTACTTGTTAAAACGCGTTGAGTAGGTGATCAATTAGTTAATAATAATTGAGTCGGTATAGCAATTTGGTGGAAAGTATGTGTGGAATAAAACAAACTTTTGATTCCTATGTATGTAGTTATATATATATATTCTATAGTATTTTTTATTTTATTTATTTTTTGTTGTTTCGATGTGCATGCGTAAATACATGTGTGTTACATATGGATAGATTTTATCCGAATAACAATGAAATAATAGGAAACATATTAGGTAAGATGCCATTTGCCAACTGGAACAATATATATATAATCATATGTTATATAATATTAATAATAAAGTATGCACTAATAATTACATATATATGTATATACCTATATAGGTATATATATAATATAACTATAAGCTAACAGTATAATTTATAGTATTATAATAGTGCATATATATAATTTAGGGGAATATGTAATTGACCGTGATTGATTATGTAAACTATTAAATGGGTTTACTGATTATTGTACTAGGCATGATCATATATATGAAGTAATTTAGAATACACGATGTGGTATAGTGTCACAGAACTTAATTATTATATATCGAACGCAACAAAACGTATGTATGTATATTATGCACATATACGTATAAAGCTATATGAGTATAGCGCGAATTGATGAATAGTATTCGTTTTATATTGAATCTTAAGTTTTTATTAAGTATGACTGTGATGCTACATCACTCAAATACAAAGCAAATACCGTATAAGTTAAATGTATTTTCTCAATAAACTATAATAAACCACTCAGTTTGTTCCGCGTTTCACATATCTTAAAAAAGTTTTTCATTCGTATTTGAATTATCTCCCATTCCCTGTAGATTTGTATTTTGTTTTTTCTTCCCAACTTCCTGTTTAGAAATCAAAGGTAATTATTATAATTAACTCTGAAGTGAAAAAAAGGACCGCGAGAACGAATCAACGGATTTCATCCTTCTTATATCAATCGATTAGATTTTGGATTTGATCGACCAAATAGTTTTGGCGTTATTCAAAAAACAAAATTTCATAATAAAATTTAAAGAAATAAAAAATTTTATTGATCACAGTTTTAGAATTGACAAAGAAATTCTAAATCCTTTTCGTTTAAATCGATTGGATTTGCTTCAACTTGAATCTGATAAAATTTTGGAATAAATCGATCCAGTAGTTTTTGTGTTGGAAAAACAAAGAAACGACCTTTTGCCTAATTGTTACACGTTTCTCTTTCTTTCAATCGATCTTTATACTCATAGAATACTATTTTTCGAGCCTAAAAAATCTGGATAGAAATTTCTAGAGCTGGTCTATCGGGGTGTCCCGATTTATGTGCTTGTTACTACATATTTAGTTAATATTATTTAAACAACTTCACAGAACTGTCCACGTTCGAGATTGCTTTACATTACGTAGTACATGTATCCAGCTTAGGTATATGCATTTTCAAAAAGTGGAAAAATTTTTCAATTCTCTTCTATCTCTACAGCTGGCATTCGTAATATTTCTGTCGATATTCCAGCCTTTGGGAATTGAATGAACGAATCGTTTTCCTCGTGTATGCCGACTGCTGGTCATTTTCTATCGTAAATTTCGATACCGATGTAGTCGTCGGTAGAGAAGGCTTCTGATATCTTGCCATCTGAAGATCACGGAGCTTCCGAGCTACTCCGTTCGATTCCTGACAGGATAACTTATCAGAAGAGAAAAACATGATTGTAGTTTATCCACACGTAATGATAACGAGCGTAAAATATTTTAGGAACATTGTAAAAATTATATTGATCTGTTGAAAGCTCCAGATACAAAATTAATATTGTGAAAAAATATGTTTTTTAATTATAGAATAGATTTTTCACATTATATTATGTTTAGTGCAATTTATCGAAAAGTACAATACAAAATCCTTACCATGAGCGAAGATTCCTTTTGCACCGCCATACGACTACACAGGAACCAATTGGTACTTCTCCAAAAAGTTATTCTGTCAAAGTTTCTGTGGATGTTTTTGATTAGTTTTGATTAGTTTTTGATTAGCAGAACTTTGCAGAAAATCCACTGATCAAATATAAACACGAGAATAATAATTATTCTCTAAACTCTCTAACAATAATTATTTTGTACTTTATTAATTTTTCGAAGAAAAGATACCTATGTAAGAACCATGTTTAGCACTCACCTACTACCAAAATCGTCAACTAGAAGGGTTTTTAAGGTATCCGATGATCTTATCGTCATAGTCTGTATGATTCTTCTCACAATTTCTTTCTTTTCTCTCTGTTGGTCTGTTTCTTTCGTTTCCTTTTCTATTCTCGGAGCTTGTTTTCTGATTTACCGGAAGGTTATCTAGAAACATAAGAATTACATCCAAGGTAGGTAAACGTGAAACGATTCTTTTGAAAACGATGCGTATTGATTTTCAGCCTTTGTTAATTCAACAGGTGAATTCTCCTTGACCTCTCGAATGCAGGTTTGTCTCACTGGGCAGATAGAATCACTGTAAGACCAGACCTCCCAGAAACCACTTTACAAATAAAAAAAAAATGTGTTCATAAGTACGCAGAGCTACAGATTTTCATTATCTCAGAAAAGAATTGTCGGCGAAATTCGGTATTTTTCTATAAAAACGCGGGTTTAGATCAAGCTAGAAACTACTAGACGACACATCTACTAGATCGATAGTGTGAAAACTCGTTGTGTTTAATATCCATAGATTTTCGAGAACCGATAATGTCTACAAAAAACAGGAAACAGCTAATCGTTCCTCAAATACTCCAATTTTGAATTGGCTCGTTTTTTTTTTGTTTTTTTCTTTCAACGTTCCTGAGATGTTAATGTGTCGAAAGTTTTCCAGAAGAATTTTTTCAGTTCACCAAAAACTGATTTATCAATTTCCAAACTATAGCCATCAGCTGCAGGCGTGAGATTGTGCTTTGAGCCATGTCCAACCCGGTTTGCTGCAACGTTCTTTTAATCTTTGATACAAGATAAGTACAATGCGACACTGAGAAAATGATCCTTCCGACGGTCACACGCTAGAGAGCATGGAGGAAGATACCTATTCCCGGCGTAATCGGCTGGAAGAATTTGAACTAAATTGCTTTAGTTCCTCATTACTTATCTCACTTCAGCGAATAACAAATCTATCCGGTGAATCCGAGATACGCCCGGTTGAAAAATCGAGGTAGGCGTCGGCATGCAGGCAACCGAGTACACAGTAAGTATCCGTTATGTCATATATGTATAGGTATATAATGTGACAAAATATTGCACGGCAAAAAAAATTCGGATGTGTGAGGTCTGAATTAGGTGGCACATTCCACCTGGAATGACCGAAATATATAGATATGAATCAAGTATTTTAATTCTATAAGAAATTCATTAATATACTTATTGATATACATATAATGTATAATCCACAAACATATTTTAATTATAAATTTATACTCGTCATCATGAAAAAAAATTTAATTAGAAAAATTTGATACAAAAAAAATTTTGTAGCTAAAAATTATATTCCATGAAAGGTGACAATTTTCATATTTGAAGAGTGGCACGGCAAAACGGTGTAATTAGTGCCGAAAAATCGAAAATAGAGTTTTTTTTTTTGAAAAATTTTGAAAGAATCCATCCGCACGTTCTTGCAAAACGATACAGCGGACAAAAAATTATTTGCGAAGTTATACAAAGTTGGTACGGCAAAACGGTGTAAGTTGACGTGCTCCAGTCCCTCATATAATTTTCTACTCTATTTTCATTACAAATTTACGATTTTGTTAGCTGTAATTATGTTCATTTTCGGACTTACACCATTTCCGATCCCTCCCTAGACCGCCATTTTGCCCCGTAATATTTGAAAATTTCTACGAATTTGAAAATTCAGAACCGGATCTTATTTGTTAGAGTTAGGGTTTTCGATTCATATTGCTTCCGTAGATTTAATATCGTAATTCTGTTTTTAATCAGCAACCAAACCCGCAAAAACAAAAGTTGGCACAAACCGCGAACTTACACTCATTACAGTCATTTTCTCGGAAACGGATCGCTATATTGAATCAGAGTTTGTTCCATTTGAAATAGCTTGAGAGACTGTGGAAAGTACTTTTTAACTTCCTGCTATGAAAATTGAGAATTTTCATAAAAGAAGGGAAGTTACTGGTTTCGGTCCGATTTTCGAAAACCGAGTTTTCATCAGATGTCGACGTTTTGAGGTCCTAGGAAGCTATTCCGACTATTTTTGGATGGACGTCCGTATATATGTGTGTGTGTGTGTGTGTGTGTAACGAATTTTTCGTCGTACGATATCTTTAAAACGAATTGACCGATTGGAATAGTTCTTGTAGCGATCGAAAGGGTTTATCAAGACGTAGATCTGATCAGATTTTGGAGTCAATCGGTCAAGTAGTTTCAAAGTTATTCGGAAAAAAAATGAAAAAATTTAATGTTTTTGGCGTTCAACTCCTGAACTGTTTGTGCGATTGGTCTCGAAACTTAATCATCAAGATTCATCAAAATCGAACGATTAGTTCAAAAGATATCGCACGACAAAAATTATTTTTTTTTGATAGACGTGAGTTGATTTCGAATCACTCAATGTCGAATTTGTCAAATTATTTGAAAACTATTGAAAATTTCGCACATAAACATACAGACTGAACGACATCTTCAATCCTTTAATTACAAAACTTTGAGGTAATTTGTTAAATTAAAAGCAATGAACTTGTGAGCATCAACGCCACACTGCGTCTATGTAAATAAGTACATACAGGGCAAAGTCCGGCTCCTGGTCAGGTGACCGGCTGTCCGAATATCTCGACCTCTTTCCTACCAGGACCACCGTAGCGTACACGTCTCTGTGACGTCTGTCAACCGTTATTGGAGACATACCTAGATAAGTAGCACTGTATTAAGTCACTTTTCATAATTGCTAATGCGTTGATATACGCTTTTTCCCTGTAATATAATCGGTCCTGGGGGTCTGAGCCTTGTTGTATTTTATTTGAGACGATTAACATTTATGATTGAATCTGCTGTATGTATATGTCCATGTTTTAAGCCTATGTATTTTGACTGTGTTAATCAAACGCTCGTATTATTTTATATTCATTCTATTTTTCTTCATGTGAGCTCGTAAATAGACAAAGCCTATCGGCGTATATCTTCATATTAAATTGAATTTGATTGTTTAGTCTATGAAATGCAATAAGCTATAGGTGTATATTGAAAATTATGTTGATTTGGTGCGCTGAACGCGATAAAGAGAAGAAGAGCATCTGTTCGGCAAGTGGAGATAATCGAGCTTGTAATTCAGCGCACTCGTCTCGTTGTTATTTTGCATATTAAAAAACCTATGTTAAAGAAGATTTGAATTGACACTATTTATTATTTCTGAACGGCAAGACGACCGTTTCCCCTTCATTTCATGGTACTCTCATAACATATTACCCTCACACATAACGAACAAGCCTCAATACAAAGTAAATTCGTTACAAACTTGAATAAGTATACCTAATAAAGGTGTCCTAGAGGAGGTCGAACTGAGTAAATTATCCCGAAGAACATGGGGTCTGCGAAGTCGCGTTCGCGAGATATCAGAAGTTAAAAAAATCAGGAACCGGTTGACCTGTGGGCCAACCCTAAAACTTCCCGCTATGTATTAAATACGTTACAACAAATTGATACTATTGTGTTTATAATACATTGAGAAAGGTTATAAGTATAGTTAGTTTTCCGTATATAAATTTTTTCCCGTATGATTTTTAATCAAAAATCGAGTTTTTTCAAATGTCAACATTTCTAGGTTTTGGGGAGTTATATTTAATGTCAAAAGGTATCGTTCAGTCTCAATTACATTCAAGTCCTGGTATACCTTTTCGATCGCCGCAAGAATCATTCAAATCGGTTGATTCGATCCAAAGGTTTAATACGACAAAAAAAGACATTTTTGTCGTGCAATATCTTTTAGACTAATCGTTCGATTTTGATGAATCTTGCGGCAATCAGAGAGCTATCCAAGATTCAAATCTGATCAAGTTTTGAGACTCATCGCACAAACAGTTTAGGAGATATGCGCTAAAAACATGAAATTTTTTTTTTTCAATTCTTATTCTTCGAATAACTTTGGAACTACTCGACCGATTGACTCCAAAATCTAATCAGATCTAAGTCTTGATAAACCCTTTCGATCGCTACAAGAACCATTCCAATCGTGCAATTCGTTCTAAAGATATCGTACGACAAAAATTTAGTTACGCACACACACACACACACACACATACGGACGTCCATCCAAAAATAGTCGGAATAGCTTTCTAGGACCTCAAAACGTCGACATCTGATGAAAACTCGGTTTTCGAAAATCGGACCGAAACCAGTAACTTCTCTTCTTTTATGAAAATTTTCAATTTTCATAGCGGGAAGTTAAAAAAGTAGCGCTTTGCGCCGCGATCATGTTTTGAAAACATATTATAAAAGTTCAAAAGCTTTCATAGATTCAATTAAAATTGAACATTATAAAATTAACATCACATATAGAAAACTAACTTAATTCCTAAATGAAATATTTGAATATTCAAGAGGGACGATATATGTGTGTAAATTCTTCGGAAAATTATTTTTCCCTCCACAATTCGATAGGTCAACATATCAAGAATGTCTTCTCAGAATTTGATACCGAAATTCGGAATTCTGTAGATGTTGTGGCCTGGGAACGTTGGGTGCGCGCACGCGAAACAGGTTCAGTAGCTCGCGCCGGGAACTGGCCCCACTCGTCCCATCTGAAACCTTGTGCGACAGCTATCAGATGTTTACTCGATTAATGTTGTATATAATTAAATAGTAGTCAAAACAGATGATGCATCGCAGGTGCACTGACGTCCAACAACGGTAGACTGATACAGCTGTAAGTTACCGAAAACCTTGATTTTTCGTTACTCGAAACTTTAATCGCGTTTCTTGCGAAATTACATTTTCGAAATTTGCGGCAGCGATAAAAGAAAAAGTATTCAACTGATACATGTGAAATTGAGTTCGTCACATACATAATCGCAAAACCTCGTTAATAAACCTGAATGTTCATCAACAAAAAAATTAAATTGAACAATTGTTTCGTGCATACACAACACCAAATTTTTTTGGTAAAAATCGCATATTTAATCTTCGAGTGCCGTCATTATTTGAATTTTCAAATATTTTATCTTTTTTTAGGATCATCGACAGAGTCATTTCATATGGAATGCAATTGTTCTTGTAGATTTTGTTTTAGACGGCAAACAAAATAACTACAACTGCCGCAGTTCGTCTGCATATCGGGAAAAAAAAACGTCCAGCAGCAATTCGGTCCTGCAGGCTAGTTATAAACAATTATTTTTAATAAATAAATTTTTGCTTACCATCTTCAAATGTTCAATAAACTACCTTAAAAATTTGAAAAGCATTGGTTTAGTAGTTGCGTTGAAAATAAATTCTGAAATTTAGCTTCATTTTCTACCATTTACATGTATCGACTCTCTTACAGAAAGAAATGGTAAAAATCATTTTCAAGCTATACTCATTAAATTATCATAACATGATCGGGGAAGTGAACCTCGAATATTATTGAAATAAAAATCAATACAAATCAAATAGCCTGATGTATGTATTTGCAGGTAACTATCCGCAATTGGTGTGACAAAAACGATAGAATATATTTTCTATCGGATTCTATCAGACTACCTTTTCAACAGGAACACTCTCAATTACTCGATCAATAAAATTTCCGTCAGAATTTGTACAATTTCAAAGATTTGAAAATAGTATTTTGTATCTTTGGTTCATACCTTTATGCTAGCGGATAGATAACATGTGTCGTACCTGAATTTTCACTCCATTTGAAGTGGAAAACGTTATCGGTGGAGCGGTTTGCATACTGACGAATTACGATGGTAAATTCGTCCCCGCGATGATCAGACTGATGGAAAATTTCGGTCCATTACAGTCGAAAGACAGAAAGAAGCGGGGGCTCACTTTTAGCCACTGAAAACTGAATTTTTGTAACACGCGTACGTCTTCCACAGTCGGATATAAATTGTTCAGAAAAGTGTTGAAAACTAAGGTAACAATTAGCATACAATGAGTCACGAAATTTTCGCCACGATATAGCTGACAGAAATGAGATTGACCCCGAGGGTGAAAAATGTCACTACGGAGCTGGAGCTCCGAAGTATGAGTAAATCGTGCGACCCGCCGTTTTGAATGATCTAGAGAAGTTATAGATATGCAAAGTAGGAAATGATCTATTCTTCAAATGGGGGACAAGTGCAGAGACTGTAATCCCACCAAGCTATTATGGCAATTGCTACAATTTCCGGAATAGGTATATAATATACAGTCAGCCGAAGTACCACCGCCGTACCACAAATCGTCAAGATGGCATCGAACACAAATAGATACGTCTCGATTAAATTGACACGATTCTACATGAAGGTGGTCGGCTTTTGGCACGCCGAAACCAATCGTGAGAAATGGATGCTGCACGCAGCTTTAGGATACACGATAGCAGCTGTGATATTTGCCATTGCCGTTGAAGGAGTAGACCTGTATTATTCTTGGGGTGATTTTAACGTAAGTATCAAGTAAAATGTGGAATTTCGAAAATTGTAAGATCTGCAGACGTGCATTTGCCGTGATATTATTTGCTCACGCTTTTTGATTTCAGGCAGTTACGTACAACGCATGTTGTACAATGCCACTCATCGTAATCGCTCTTAAAATAATTATCTTCATTATTCAACGAGACGTCGTAAACGATCTGATCACATTCTCTCAGAAATATTTTTGGGATGCAACTCACGATGAATTTGGTCAACGTATATTGAACGAGTGTGATAAACGGGGAATACTCTTAGTATACACTTTAGCGTTTACTGTGCAAGCCACAGCTGCTTCTTACGTGGCAGCGCCCATGATCGGTGAGTAAAATCCCTGTTGCATGATCAGGACAAATATTCATTACGAATGCTCGTTGTCCCATCTTATTTCAATGTACTAACATTCGTAATTATCCGACAGAAAATATTGGGATGAATGAAACCGATAGAAAATTGCCATTCAGACTATGGGTCAGTTTTCCCACCAAAGTGACGCCGTATTACGAAATAATTTATGTAATCCAGGTACTGTATACCATACGGCCCAATCCATATGGATCCGACGAGCAAAAAAAATCGAAGCGATCCAAAAATTAATTGCACAAGTTTGCGCCAAAGTCCCACGCGCAATTAATTTTTGAAAAAAGAGAAATTTTACATATCTTATCATTTCCATCCTCAATGCATACCTACTAGATGATGATTTTGAAAATTTGAAGGTGGGAGTGGTCATGTATAAGAATGTTGGAGTTTATAGGGGCTTAAACGTGTAGAAATAGCCATTGTCTTTGCGAGGCCGTATCTCCCGAACGGAGTAAGTTGGCATATTGTCGCTTGGTAGAAAGATAGTTTATTTGGCCTTAAAAAACATATCCAAAGTTCGCGAAAATCGAGGGTGGGGTTTTTGAGATAATCAATGTTGAAAAAAAATGGACTTGTTTCAATTTTTTCCATTCATCTCAGAAAGTTTTCAAGCAATTTGAATTTTGAAAAAACCAGATGAAAGCTGATAAAATTCCGTACATCTTGAACAAAAACCGTTTCGATAGGATGATCTGAACCAAAATGACGGCCAGTTGAAAAAAAAGTGCATTTTTATTTTCGCAATATAATGCTGTCACGATGTAAATTTTGACACGGCGCCACAAATTTTTTTCGGAAAAACCAAGAAACACGGGTCTCATGAAATTTGATGTAGATTAACATCCCGAAGCTAAAAAAAAATCGATCGCTTAGATTTTGTTTGCTCGTTGAATCCGTATGGATTGGGCCATACACGATTGTACTCCTTAGGAATTTAATTTCAGTAATCGAATATCTGAGATATAATATGGGCGTCGAACCGCTCCCAACAATAAACAAATCCTCAAGTAAAAAATCGTTTCCTCAGGCCTTGTCTACCATCCATTCGGGGATCTGTTTTTTCTGCTTTGATAACTTCATGGGTATACTGAACATCCACGTCGCTGGCCAGTTCAAAATTCTACAGCATAGATTCGAAAACCTATGTGAGGAATATATTGCCGACTACAAAACAAACGGGGAATATTAATCGACCTAAAATTACAATGAGTACAATTACAGGCGATATAAATTCTCACAGTGAAACATCCGACGTGAAGTCGATGATCAATCCGGATCAGGATCCTATAAAACAAGAACTACAGAAGAATTCTTTGGAATTCACTGACAGAGCTCATTCAGAATTAAAGAAATGCGTTACGCAGCATCTGGTCTTGATCGATTACGTTAGAAAATTGGAAGATGTTTTTAACCTCATACTTCTCTGCCAAATGGGAATCTCTAGTCTGTTCATGTGTTTGGGAGGATTTCAAATTTTTGTAGTAAGTGAATTTTCCCTTCATTGGATTTCAGTCTATATTTTATCTGTAAATTTTTTACATGTGAATTGCTTCCACTTCATTCGTAAATAATTCAAAGACGAAGCTCATGATTCTACCGTTTAAAAAATTCTTCAAATTATGCTGAATAGGCTAAGTTATCGACGCTTCGACGTATGATATTCGTCTTACACCTGATGTCCGCTTTTTCCCAATTGCTTTTATTCACCTGGACTTGCAATGACATAATCGTTCAGAGTTTGGAAGTGGCAGAAGCTGCTTTTCGATCGAGATGGTACATCTTGCCGAATACTGAAACCGGGCGGTCTATTCGTCGTGGTTTAATATTGGTAATGATCAGAGCACGACGTGCTTGTTACATTAGTGCTGGAAAGTTCAGCCCGATGTCTTTGCAAGCTTTCACAAGCGTGAGTAAAATTTTCACCATTTGAAATTAGTCTCAATATCCCAAGTAGAAATTGCTACCTTTTTCGGTTCGCTTTGTTAATTTTTACTTGCAGTACACGAAAATTGTCCAGGGCCCATTTCAAATTCGAATCCTCATAGCAGGCATCTCCTAAACAGGCGGATTAGTCTGACGCTAATTCGTATGCCCTCCGAACGTCTGTTTAGGAGAAAATTTATTCTTTGAAACGCCGATTCTCAGGAACGAGACATTTTTATGGATACTCCCACAGGATTATAATCTCCAGATACTGGCAAGTGTCACACAAAATCGCTTTATTTAGGTATGACCTACCAAGTGCTGTTCAGGAACGGGTGAACTTGCGGAGCGAATTTCTGCTTGGGAATAGCTGCTTTTGAAAAGGTTCCTCAATATTCTTTTTGTCAGGATATTAGGGGCGCCGATGTAGCTGGAGAAGCACCATCTTTAACAATAAAAAAAAAAAAAAAATTTGTTTTCAGATTTTGAGCACAACTTTGTCTTACTTCACACTTTTGCGACAGGTAAGCGAAGGTCTTTAGTGGAAAGTTGAATCAATGTCAAGATTATGATTTGTGTCGTGTAATTCCATGAGTGAACCATGCATGAGCCGAATAAATTCGACACGCATTGAACCTTTGTACAGTTTTTTATTGGTGAACATTTTTCTTGGTAAGGGGTATTAAGTTAAATATAAGAACTATCTCCATATGCTAAAAAATTCAGCATCGTTTTCACCTGCGTCCGTCGGAGCCATCATTCATTACTTCATCCGTGACTTGGAACCGTCGATTATTTTCTTACAAAAAATCAGTTTCAGTATCGTCTTTCTCGATTACGATTCACAAGTTTTTGGTATCCGTAGGTGTGATTCCTCGCTTCGTAAACTGCCCTGGCGAAAATAATTTCTGTGACAAAAATATAAAAATTGTAGGAATGAGTATCGAAAATTATCATTTTTGGTAGTATTTTTTTTATAAGAAACTACGAATTTCGATAAATAATCATGAAAATCTAATACTTTTTTCGAATGATAATGAAAAAGTATACCACAAAATCAACAAAAATAAATTATCGTAGATAATTGTAGAACTCAGTGTACAGGATTTTTGTATATTGGCGGTAGAAAATCGAAATTTTGCTATTTTTTCTTTTCAATATTTCAGGTCTAGTTAATACAGAAGGGCCTTCTTGGTGAAAATTTCTACTCCTAAGGATTCCTACGAATTTTCAGCAAAATTGGAACATTTCATAAAGTTTTTCATTAAAAGTTCTACATTTTCGTTGTTTTCATGAAAATTTGTAAATTTCCATGGTTTCTCATGAAAAAATAGCAGATCTTCGTAGTTATTTCGAAAATTTTGTTGTTTTTCTGGATCAAACTGAAAAGAAGCTACATCTTCTTATGAAAAACTACAAAAAGTTCAAATTCCTTAGAAATTCGTAGAAACTCGTAGAATTGTTCCAATTTCCACGAAAATTCGTAAAAATTCGTAGAATCATTTTCATAAGGGTAGGTACGGCGGGCTGGCCGGCGGGTACCGAGTCCATGGACTACGCATAGCATGGAAGCAAGCATGGAAGAATGTATGGCTGGCTGGTAGAAAGGGATAGCAACTGATGGCGGCAAAGCTCTGTCTCTTTTTAATCAGGAACGTCTTACGTGTAAGAAAGAAATAGCGATTGACCTCCACCTGTCGCTATCTCTTTCTACCAGCCGGCCGTATTCTACCGGCCTATGTTTCATAAATATAGAAGCTTCAGAATCAAAAGCGACATTTGATAGAAGCCATGCCTCTTATTACGTCTATTTGTATTACTGAGCGCCTGGGACCAATATGAGACTAGAGAAGTACTGAGGCCAACGTAACTCTCGGTCTACTTATTTAGGACCAAAAATACTTCCCTCTCCTCTCCTTTCCTGCTTAGCTATCCCTATCTGTTCCTTCCCTATCCTCACAGACGGAGGGACCTGAAAGGATCCGGTGCCCGCCCGGTTTCGGCCAGTTCACTGTATGGCGACCCATTCGGCCCGCAAAAACTTTCGCCGGGGCACTAGAACAACTATGCCATTGTACGATTATATACGAAAAACTATGCCGTTCTACGATGATATATGAAGAACTAACTATCAATCTTTACGAAGATTGGCGGCAAAACTATCACTAGAAAGTATTCAATCGTATGAAAATTTACGAAACGCTACTATATCCTACGAAAATTTCTATGCAAAAACTACGAAATTGTTTCAAATCCAGCATAAGATTGTAGAAGTTCCGTGGTTTATCGTTAAAGTTTTCGTAGTTTGTCGTAGAAATTTCTTTCACCTAGGGTGGTGATCGGTTGAAGTCATAATTAGTTTGGAAAGTATATAATGCTCGGAACAAATCTATGGAGCATATTGGTAATGAAAGTTCGAGAAGAACAATGGTAAAGTTTTTTTTCATTGCCGTCGTAGCCTACTCAACTTATGGTAAGCCTGAACTTATTTCACAAATGCTCTATTATGAGTAATCGGTGAACGCTTATCCGTAATCACAGCTGTATAGTAGACCATCGATCGATGAAATAGGCGTCAAAAACTGTTGCAATCACCGAGTGCAATTGCAGTGATCGGTACAATTTGCAGTATCTATCGCATATGATCCATTGAATTAAAGAACTGCAGGAAAGGAAATAGTGCAAATGGCAAGTACGACGAGGACACAGATCTTCCAGCAAAATTCTATACTGCAGCTTCGAATCAGCCGCTATCAGGATGCTCCCTTGATTATAGAGTTAGTTCATATATCATGATATCCCAGTCTATACCTACTAATTACGAGAAGATCGTATTGATTGAAAAAGCTCCGGACTCTAATGACTGCAGCACAACGTTGGAGATTCATTGGAAAATTTTGAAACCATCAGCTTAGTACACCGAATGTGTGATTTGATACGTAAAAACTCATTGTTACCTGCTCGATTTAACAATATAATAAACTAAAAAAAAAACTACTTTCTAGGAGTTATTTAATGGTATTCCCAGTTCCCTGAACCCTTCGAAGAGTTGTTCTGATTACGTTTAAATGGACTATGCCGTTTCCAATTTCTACGGAGCTTTTAAGGGATAATCTCGAAAAGACCTGAATTATATTAAACAGTGTCTCGAATCTTTTGCATTCATGTACAAATAATAAATGATGATTACGATAGAGAAAGCCCGGTTTACAAGGGGTTCAACTTTGCAATCTGATAATATATATGGGTCCTATAATATATACGGACCTAAAAATTTTTAATTTCCGATAAGGAAAAAAATCTACACCGAAAAAAAAGTGTTCAAGAAATTTTGAGGATTTTCTGAACTCCTGTTGAAGGGATTTCACTGATTTTGATTCGAAACCCTTCCCTAAGTAGAACTGAAGAACTTGCGGTCAAAGCACCTTCCGATTTTGGTTCATCCATAAAACTAATGACCCTATAATTCAACCCAATTTTTATTTCATATCCAAGTAATTTATTTGAAAAATTTATAATTTTGATACTCTATGATAAAATCCTGATCCCTGAACGTCTTCAGTGCATTCACCGGTCGTAATCTCCGTTTTGATTCAATGAACTGAATCTCGAACATCAATGAACTGAATCTCGAACGTGAATCTTCATCGTGATATCCAAACGGGTATAAGTATTTGTAAGGAAGGGGAAAAGGGTTCTCCCAATTGTAGGCATCATCTAGTATCCATTGTGTAATAAGTTTTTTCAGTTTCGCCAGCCTACAGTGTGCCTCAATTTTAAGTATTTTTCTGATGTTTCATGGTTCGAATGACTATCGTATAGTATTCTCACTCGTTGTTTAACTGTAGTATATGTTGGGTTTTCTGCCTGTGCTCTTTTACTTCTTATACCTATTTGTAATTCATCTGCACAACTTCTGATAATTGCGTGCGAGAATTGCACAATGTTTTCTTCCATGTGCATCTCAATCTCGAAGAATGTCTGAAGAAGCTGTTGGAAAGCTTCTTCGAGATTTGTTAGAAGGATTTTATGGGAGCTGAGCTTCCAATCATTGATTTAGAAAATTTCTTTCTTCATCCAGTTTCGGTGATGGAAATTTTTCATTATCATAACTCGATAAAATCGATATAGTTGTCGGTATAGAGAAGGCTTGGAGTACCTAATTCTGTGTTTCCTGAAAGGTAAGGTTATCATCCGAGAAACGCCATATTGAATTAGTATGTGCACATATCGATGGTAGACAAAATACACTCAATACACTGTTTAGAAAATCACAAACTTGCGATGGCTACAATATTGAACAATTTCGACATCTATCTTTCAAACATTACCGACACATTTCCGAGATCAGTAACTTGACGCGTTTCGTATCATATACGTATCTGAAAAGTTTTGGAAACATTATGCAAAAATGTTGTTAATTAAAGTTGTGACGGTAACATTAAATATGTCTCTGAGATGTTACTAATTAGCCATGAACAAGAAACTCCGTGAAAAAATAAGTTAGATCTACGAAGATCTAAATCCCGCATTCAATTTAGATTTACGTAGATCTCGATTTCTCATTTTCTAGATCTTCGTAAATATACGTTCATCTACGTACAGACATCTACGAGGTCAGGGCTAAGATAGAGAAAATCACTAAACTGTATAAGAATTCGAAATTTTGATTTTGAAAGAAATTTCGAATCCTTATAATAAAAAATATTTCCGCAGCCGGAATGGAACGTAGCTGTGCAACATCGCAAATGAAATATTTATGCAAGATTGCAGTAATATTGTAAATGCAGAAATTGAAACAATTCTACAGGTCGAAAAAGCAATAATAATTTTACATGGATTTTCTTCAATAATCGTTGGTGTTATGAGTTGAAAGAAATGTATCCAATCTTACAAGAGATCAACAGAGCTGGTGGAAACCGGACTTCACTCGAGCAAGGAAGTTAGGCAACGATATTCAGGGCGAGCATTTGGATGCGGGTGGCTGTTTAAGACGATTAGATTCAATTTACATACATAATCTTTGTGGTATGGTAGGACCCATGTGCGAAATCGCGGCAATATTGCACTGCTATATGGGTATTTCTGTGAAGTTTCATCAATGTTACAAGTTTACCAAAAAGCGGACATTTGCACATTTCTGAAACGTCTTTGAAACTATTCTGAAATATTCCGAGACGTAAGTATTCATATTTCTGCTACATTCGAATGTTTCAACGCTCACGTTTTCGGCACATAACTGGAACTTGAAATGCTGTATGGGGCAATAAGGCAAAAGCACGCGAAAATATAGAAATCTCACTCGATTTCCTCACCTCTCTCTTTCCTTGGTTTTATTTCCTTTCTGAATATTTCTCATTACGTCGCATTTTACAGCTTAGGAGTGTTTCAAGTCAACCATACCGGAGCTCGATGGCTAGCAAGCAGAAATCTATCCTCGCAAGTGGATTCGAAAATTTCTATATAATTATTTTCGAATAGCAATTACCTGCAGTTGCGAATTTTCGCGAAAAAACTTGACTAATTTCTACATCATGGGCAGGTTTATACCGAACCAAGATGGTCTTTCTGCAATGGTATTATTTATGGGTCAAGATGCATATAATTGATAGACCGTTACGTGCGCAACTACCGTTCTTCGGAAGACCTAAGGATAGACTAAGTCTATCAATCGGAAACTGCTTATTGACACATATTTGTTCAAGAGTTTCGTCAACAATTAGTAATGCACATACCATATAGTTCTCCAGTTACGTTGTGCCAGTAATGGTCCAAGTTCTTGCTGATACTTCGTTGAAAAATGTAACCGAAAGTGAAAGGTGTGCTATCGGGATTTCAGAGCCGATCTTGCCCGGACACGATGGCCACAATGGCTCAATATCAAAAGCCTTCAGAAGAATAGAGGCCTGATTTTGAACCATTGTCTCGCAGCATGATGATCCGATGGTTAACATCGCAAGTAATCGCGTATTTCCATAATGAGTCACGGATGAGCTCTGTTTAGTATAGATCTAAAGAATACGTAGGACTAGGAATCTGTTTGGTACAAGTACGATCTGTGAGCAGAAGACTATTACCAACATAGGGCGACGGGGTCAAAACGGGCAGTGGGGCAAGACGGGCACCTCAAATGAATATGAGAATTGGGGGCAAATATCATCCTCATCAGCTCCAGCACATGAACAAATTGACCTATTTTCTGCACTTTCTTTGTACTGCAAGTAACGTCAAAAAAGTGAAGCAAGTCGTTTGTAGGAAACTAAGGGTGCCCGTCTTAACCCCATCTCCCGTATATGATTTGGCCGCTTGGATCTTTTTTTTTATGATGATTGGCACAGGGGGTACCTGTACATACCATGATTTGCATATAATTCGGGGTCCCTATGAGGTGCCTCCACGAAAAAACCCTGTATGTGTAAAAATCCAATATACACCCTAAATACAAAGACTGTTGTAGTAATGTCTTCTGTATGCGAGTTATCAGTAACGATGTTGTTTCTATTTTACCTGACAGCTGAACGATCTTCAGTATTTAAGAAAATTATCAACGTATGTAAGAATCGTAAATTTAACTCCAATTTTTTTTTTTTTTACTTTATAACGTGTCGTAAATAATTGTTAGAAGTATCGAAGAAGAAGCATGAGTGATGAATAAAATCTAATGATCTATAGAGTGACTGTCAATTCATAAGGATCGCTCTATTCAGCACAGATCCAATATGTATGCGACTAGGAATCCGTTTGGTACAAATACGATCTGTGAGCAGAAGACTAAACCGTACACGGAAATAAAACTGTCGCTGCAACAGGACTAAGACCTGTAGATACTACTTTCCAGCTTCTTTTAGCTGCAACGGACCTAGTCTTGTTACAGCTCTAGGACTTGTCGTGTTGCCGTTACAGGACTAGTCTTGGAATACTACCACAGGGCAAGTCCTGCAGTTGTGCGACAGGAGACTAGTCCTGTCACAGTAACGAGACTTATTTTGTGACTACGAAACCTATGAAGTGACGGAATGGCGGATTATTCCAGCGCACTACAGGCACGGAAAAAAAATTAATTTTTTCGATGAATAATGCCATGTTAATTAAATGGGCAAATATACGGGCTTACAGGCATCCTTTCCCATTGAGCTGGAGAGCTCAAGTTTTATCCAGATTTGGAATGATTTATGTCGAACCGATCTAGAGGGTGTCGTGGTTAGAATTCCACCAACCCCCAAATAAGGGCCACCCTAATGTAGACACTTATTCCGTTCAAATTCAAGAGCAACTCTAGATTATTTTTGTATATACCTGTGATACATGTTTTCGATGTATTTTTTTCCGTAAAATACGATGGTGCTATTGATTTTATTGTAGGATATACCTGGAAAGCGCTAGAAGCGAAAAATGGGACTTTTTAGTAGTTTTTATTTTTTTTAGGGTCGTCGCACCACTTTTAAAAATCCCAAAAAATATAGGCTTATTTTTGGAGTAAAAATACATAACATATATTTTTTCCAGAGACGAGTATGTCTTTGTTTTCAAAATATCGAATTTTAAAGTTCTCGAACGTCGCTAAAAATTTTAATTTGGTGCCAAAATTTTTCTTGACCAGACAGTTTTTTAGGGTCTAAAAAACCCTACAAAATGAAAAGAAAAAATTTGTAGCTCAAAAATTGACCGAAATATCGTTAAAAAACCTCAAAACACAAAATGCCGTCTATCATTTTGCCCCAGGTTGGTCTCGGGGTCTAAGAATCTAGGAATAGGGGTTTTTATACATACGGAACATAATGGCTCGGTCACTTTTTCGGATGACTCAAAGGCATATTTGACCATCTCATCCGGGTAGACGCTTATTACTGGGTTCCCATCACGGCGTTGAAGAATCGCGCAGTTGCGAGAACCGCTATTTGCAATCATCGAAGTGAACATAGATTTATGCAAACTAGTGAAAGATCGATTGTTCGAATGGACGACAAGTGTTAGTTCAATTCTTGCTGGCTATTATGGTAATTGCAACAATTTCCGAAGCCCATATAAGACCTCGGACGAAGTGGTATGATCGTATCACAAATTGTGAAGATGACGTTGCGTACGGACGCGTGCCGCTCGATTAGATTGACACGATTCTATATGAAGATAACCGGTTTTTGGTACACCAAAAATGAACGCGAAGAACGGATTCGACGTGCAATTGTAGCATACACAATTTCAGCTGTGATATTTGCCATTGGTGTCCGAGGAGTGGACTTGTATTATTGTTGGGGTGATTTCAACGTGAGTACATTAAGTGAAGTGTGATTTTGTACATCTTGAGATGATATTTTATTCAGGGGAGACGTGACTGAAAACTCGGGATTCTTGACCATTCAAGATATTACTCACGAGAGAGGTACCCCAGGTATCCCTCGGCGACTTTAGTCAAATTGGGATATGGTACCGTGGACTCAAATCTAACCCGGACCTTTGTTTTTGTATTTGCGGAAAAAAAACACTTTGAGAGGGTGTACCAACCCTTGAACCCAACTCATCGGTTGGATGGTGTCACTGTGGGTCGTGGACGACATAGACCAGACAACGCATTCCACTTTTTCTTCTCCTTCAAAAGCCAAAGTTCTCCCGCGATGAATTTATAGTTGAAAATCACTTTGATCCGAATTAATATCATTCTGCATTCCAACATTTGCTATGTCTTGCTTCACACTGACGATAAATTCATCTGCCTCCTTTTTTAACTCGGAGCACATTCTGTGATAAAATTGAACAATTAGAATCGGACGATAAATCTACTCAATTTCATGGTAGCCTAAGATAGGAAAAACAAGCAGACTTGATTTACAATGGATCGTGTATCCTCAACGAACATTTCCAAAATGATACGCACAGGACTTAATTATGGCAGTGCGTTCTTATCATTATTCTACAATTGCATTGTTTCTCTGAAAAGTGATGTATGTCGAATAATTTACGGGTCGTTACCCCCTGCAATGTTTATTTATTTTTTTTTTTTGTAAAAATCCACGCACATTCACCTGCACCCTGTTTCCGTGTGCAACATATATTTTTTACAGATTTTTTTTAGTCGATTTTAGCCTCCTTTGATCAGTTTTTTTTATAATTGGGGGTGGCTTGGCCCCGTAGGATTTTTTAATCAATTTGGATGGACTCCATCTAACTTCCTTAACTATAAAAAAAAGTTTCCAGTCTATTTCGTGTATAAATATCCCTATATTATCATGGACAGAGGATAAAAAGTATGTAGGGGTGGTTTGCGGCTCGAAATATGTTTTTATCGAAACACACGAAAACACGTAGGTTTTTTTTTGTCTCAAGTACGACACATATATTTTCAGATTGTTTCGCTTAAATTTAACAATTTTTTGGATAACAGTGAAATCATATAGGAGTAATCTCCCCCTCATGAGCTTCCTGTGATTTTTTTGTTTTGTTTTTTGATTGCGTTACTCATCCTTCATCATAGGAAAACTTTTCCACGAGGTTTGGTTGAAATAAATTAGGTTCTTATACACGAAACTGTGAAATCGAAAGTTATTGACATTGCTATCGTTGAGGAGCCATTTTACTCCGTCAGAGTGTTTTTCCGGAGACAAAAAAAAAAAAAAAAAAACAATCAATGTTGCTTAGATTTGAGCCCACTGTAACATATTTCAATTTATACAAAATCAGCGAAGTACACCTGGGGTACCTTCTTTGTCGGACGATGTTTCGATGTACAGTATAACTGTAAAAAAGTGATATAACAAGTTGTTGGCTGAAAAAATTTACGGCAGTCAAGGTCAAACTCGGGGTTTTATCTTGAAAAATGAATTTCTTGTAATTACCAGCTTACTCGCCCGTATACTTATACGACATCAGTTTCGGGATTTACGTCTACATTGTTCGCAGATAATTTTTTTTTATCATCCTGATGGTAGAAAAATCATCAGTTTATTCGAATGCAGTTCGGGCTTTTGAAAATTCATTGGAAGTTCCATACAAAATAGCAAACACAATGAATTCAATGTTCGAATGAGCTGATTATTTTTATACCATCAGAATGGAACGAATTAATTGCAAGCGATCCACGTCACCAATCCGATAACTGATTCTTTTTTTTTGTAAAAAAAATTTTCGTTTTTCACCTTAATTATCGAAAAAAATTTTAGCCAACAACATTATTCCCGCTTTTTTTTACAATCCCCGGTGAATGGAAGGCCAGTCTAAGTAATACCTCGAATGGTCATGGATTCCGAAGTTTTAGTTGTGTCTGCCTTTTTCACTCCAATATGTATAATGATGAAAGATTCCTTCCAATCGAAGATTTCGATTTTTTTTTTCAATTTCAACACTCCATCACCTCGGTGATATATACATAGAAAATATTCGTTACGGTCAAAACTGACTTTTACTAATTTCAACGAATTTTCACTTTTATAGGACTTTAGCATCCGAAAAACGGGTTCTTAGATAGCTATATCGATCTTTCCGACAGTCGCAAAATGATCTCAAAAACGTATAAATGCATGAAACCAAGATGTTTCTTGATGGGTGTAGAATTGCGCCCGCTCTCTCATTTTCGCGTCAATGATGCGTAGACTCTAATAATAGTCGAAATTAGTGACACATCCACACCCCACCGCGAAATTAGTGACACCCCACACTATACGATGTAAAAGAAAAAAAACAAAAAAAAAACATTTTGAATTAATTGATCGCAACTTGCTAGCTCGAACTCATTTCTCGTCAATCATCGGCTGCCAAAAGGAGAAACCGATTAGGTGACTACTTCCGTTTCGAAGATATTCGAGATAATAATTATATTGGCAGAAATTGACTGAACCATCCCCTTAAGCGACCAATATTGCCGGCTTCGTGAGCTATTTCCACATCTAAAGCCTTTTCTAAAATCTAAAATCTTTTTTGTTCAAATAAAGTACTTTTGTATTGTAAAAATAATTTCAGATACTTTTTTTTTTTCAAAATGTCTCGATTTTACCGTCCTCGAGATCGTCGATTTCAAATAATTCGTCGAGTGTTCAAATAATTCCACTTTCTGGAGCCGACGCCTTCCGGAGTTTTTCTTGTTTCCTTCTTAAAGTACGCATGCACAATTATAACAGCCTGCAAGGTTTTTTTTCTCGCACATGAAGTAATTACGAATTCCTGACCACACAAACATTTTTCTAATGTTTTTGCTCTGGTTCTGGCGCGTAAAAAGACTAAAAAGACCCAGGACAAGAATCAGACTAGTGTCATGGTGGAAATAAGTTATTGAGGCCTTCGAAATTTTCTAGATTTTTTTAAAGTGCTTTTGAAGCTTGAAAACTTCGACTGGCCCTGAAAGATCCAGTTAGCCGACGGAGGTAGCAAAATTACACATTTTCGGCGATGTTAATTCGAGCGTTCGCTTCTGCCGGTGAAAATTCAGCCTCAATTTTGAAATGTCAACCTATATTCTTCACGTACTTCATAATAATTTCGTCAGTTACATGAGTTTTTGGGGTGATGAAAGGTACCGTGAAAATTATTTGTTGCTGTACACTGATCGAGATACATATCTATAATACCTGTTCTTTTGTCACTCTACCGATTCATTCGAGTACATCAAGTATCGGTTTTCTTGTTTTTTAGTTTAATATCAAAATCCATCATTGAAGTACTCATCGGATTTCAGGCTGTCACGATCAACATCACCACTACATTTCCGCTGATAGTTTCTGCTATCAAAGTAATTGTTTGTTCGTTGCGACGTAAAGCGCTACTTGATCTGATATTTTTCTCTGAGAAACACTTTTGGAACGTTACCTACGACGAATTTGGCGAAATGGTGATGAAGGAATGTGAAGAGAAAGGATTTACTTTACTGTGCATATTGACGTGTGGTTGTCAAGGGACAGTGTGTACTTACGCGATAAAGCCGCTACTGGGTGAGTAAATTTTGCGCGACACGAACATGTATCGAAAGAAATTCTAGCGATGAATTCAAACAAAATTACTCTCATCCGCAATTATACAGCTGTAATAAAACTTTTTCAAAATTATTCAACAGAAAACATGGAGAGAAATGCAACCGATAGAGTCCTGCCATTCAAACTCTGGGTAAATTTACCACTGTCCGAAACACCGTATTACGAAATTGCTTTCACGGTCGAGGTATATATAAACAGAATAATATATATCCTAGTCGAAAGCTTTAGAGTTATGGGAAATATATTTGAACCAAATAAGGAATATTTGATTCGAATGATTATCTCGAGAAAATATAGGTTTGGGTGATATTGCACGAATATTTTCTTTAGGTGTGTAAATTTACACTGCAGCAACGATAGGCTGATAAAATAATTAAATTTTTTTCTATAGATGCTATCTGCGTTCCATTCTGGAACCTGTTTTTTCTGCTTTGACAACTTATTGGGTATTCTGAATATTCATATTGTCGGCCAGTTCAGAATCCTGCAGAATAGATTAGAGAAACTATGTGAAGAGTATGTCAGCAATACGAACAACGAGACGCAATTCAGTACGAATTTCAATGGAAATTATGAAAATTACTCAAATAAAACATTCTACTCAATACAAAAAATGCAAAACGATTCGAGCATAGTTGAATCGGAAGAAAGACAGGAGGACACTGGCGAAAAAGCCTTCGCTGAAATGAGGGAATGCGTGAAGCAGCATCGAGTCTTAATCGATTACATCGAAAAAATAGAATACGCTTTTCATCTGATACTTCTCTGCCAGTTGTTATTTTCCAGCCTTTTGATCTGTGTGCAGGGGTTTCAACTAGTCGTGGTAAACTTCCCTTTTCATCAAACTGCAATTAATTTTTTCTGCCTATGTTTTTTGCACGAATTACTGCAGAATTCTGCAACCTCTACAACATAAAAGTTGACATTATTCTTTTCGCTACCGCGATTCAAGCTTATTGATAATTCTACACGGACAGAATTTTATGCTAATTTTTCCCGCAACATTATGATTTCTTTCTGAATGAAAATATACCTATAATATCTGAGAAACAGACAGAAATCGATTTCAGAGATTCTCTGCACTTATCTGATAATTGGCAAAAAAATCTACATGGGTTCCTTGATAAAAGAGTCCATGGAAACCCATCGGAACCCGGTTGAGATCCGATCCATTCAGAGTTCTAGCTGGGTCATGAAAAGCCATGTGGAATTATCAGCTGGGATTCCCACCATCGACATAGAAACGCACCTTAGTTTCCTACGTGCGATACATGTGAAAACACACCTGTGTATCCATGGCCCAGATGGGTTCTTACACGATCCCTACATGGATTCCAAGACCCCTCTTTGTCAATTCGAGTTTCTTGGAAAGACGCGATATATCCTGGATGAAATTATTTCTGGTGTTTTTATCCTGCTAAACTCTTCTGCTCTCAAATTTTGTTTGAAACATACGTGGAGGTGAATTGTTTTTTTATTCGAATTAAATGAAACGAACGCCCAGGAAATAACATTTCAATAATGTCGAGATGATGTTTTTCACACTTCCAACTTCAATAATTGATAACTCCGCCATTTTCAACCCAGAGAATTGATTTCTTGTTCGAATTGTTCGCAATTGCGACAGAAATACGATCTCGTGCAGGAATTAATATCGGCAAAGTGACGACCACTAGCAGGCTTCACCCGTTGGTATATCGAAGGCGGATTCATTGATAGCCGAAATTTGTCAGTGCACAAAATTTGTCAGTACCGAGTTGTGTTTTATTTATCATCTTGAATACGCATACTAGCCGCGATCGATTTTGACAACATCAATGCTGCTGTCATTGACATATTTCTACCTGCGAGAAAGCCTTACGCCGTGCCTGCACCTAGCGGCAAGTCCAGCGATTTCTGGCTAGAGAATCATACGTGTAACAACGCGTCTATACTGGTATTCAAGAGACTACATTTTCCGTACACTTTCAAAGACATTTTTAGTATCGACTGACAACTATTTATCTTGCACAAATCACAAATAGGTATTGCGGCATTGACGATGTTCAAAGAGGTGTTTGTTCATGTTCGTTCGACCAACATCGTTGATTGTATAGAAGCTTCCCATTTTGTCGAGTATCATTTCGCGTTACTAATGCTATTAAGTCGTAAGCGACACTATACGACCTTCTGGTTTTATTAAAACCAAGAGATCGCATATTTTCTTTTTCTTCCTCGGATTCGTCGTGAGATCAATGAAAAGACATGGATCTATTGAAATTTCCCAAAAACAATTTTTTGGCGGATACGACCTTATGACTTTGGTTTTACGAAAAAATCACAAAAGCTAAAGTCAGAAGGTCGTATCCGCCATTTTCTTTTTTTTCTTGTAATCGTCTTGAAATTGATGGAAACGCGTATTTCCATTGAAATTCACATTTCCTTTTTTTTTTTAGCGGATACGACTTTCTGGCTTTGCTTTGGCGAAAAAAATCACGAAAACTAAAGTCAGCAGGTCGTATCTGCAAAAAAAAAATCGGACCGAAACCAGTAACTTCCCTTCTTTTATGAAAATTTTCAATTTTCATAGCGGGAAGTTCAAAAAAATTGTGAATTTCAATGGAAATACGCGTTTCCATCAATTTCAAGACGGTTACAAGAAAAAAAAAATGGCGGATACGACCTTCTGACTTTAATTTTCTCGATTTTTCCCTGAAAATAAAGCCAGAGGGTCGTATGCGTGTTCAGCACATACGACCTTCTGCTTTGAATTTTCCAATTTTCCAATTTGAAGTGATTCACACGTAATTGTCGATTCTAAAGCGAATTCAGGAAAATAAAAATTTGCTGATCAACATACACCCCTTCCTTTTGTCTGATTAATCGCAATAGGCCAATACTGTATTAAAACCGAACTGTTTTAACTCCGCGACGAACAGCGCAAGAAATGGATCTGCATTGTGGATACTGTGGCCGCTATTTCACAAATACTTATCTTCACCTGGACTTGTCACGAGATAATGGATTATAGTTTGGAAATTGGCGATGCTGTCTATTATTCAAAATGGTATACGATGCCCAATACTGGAGCTGGTCGTGCTATTCGTCAGGGGCTGATCATGATGACGATCAGAGCACGACGTGCCTGTTATCTTAGCGCCGGAAAGTTTGGTGCAGTGTCATTGGCATCTTTCACCAGCGTAAGTATAATTTCATTTATATATCAGAATAAATTATTTTCAATTGATATTACTAACCACACGATCAAGTGCTCCTCTTTCGAAAACATACCTACTGATGGCAAGAAAAATTTGTATCATAAACCAACGGAATGTAACTTTTCTTCACAGATTTTGAGCACGACTATGTCATATTTATCAATTTTGCGTCAGATGAGTGAGGAACTTTAATAGGCGCAGGATGATATGGGTGAATAACGTTCCATGCCCTGCATCTTACAAGTGAACAATGTAGTACATAGGCAAATAAACAAATTCTAATATTTACATTCCCGTTACCCAACATTTTTCCTTTGAACAATTTACCTTCACTGAACAATCGAAGAACACTGTTATCCTCTATTTACCGGATGAATATACCTATTGTTATACAGGGGAGAGTGGGGTATATCGTACCACTTTGGACGTTTTGATTTTTGAAATTTTAATTTTCAATCAAATGACCTTGGCCATTTTTTTTTTCGTGTTGGGTATTCCTTTACGGACTCCCAAGAAAATCGCTATTGTTTTAATTTGAAGATAAAATTACGAAAACATTTGTTTGCTAAGCCTCTGCAATCGGTACGATATAGCCGACTGGTAGGGTAAATCGTACCGCCGGTAGGGTAAATTGTACCACCTTATATAAATACAGAAAGAACCAATAGTAGCAAGGAATTGCACACATAACGCAGTAATACGATTGCAGGTAACATGTTCGCGATATCATATCTATCGACATTATAATACTTGAATTATATTATTTTCAACATTAGAAACAACTTATTTGCACTCTTTTTTATACTATACTGCTTCATAGTGCTGTTACTTGAATCTTAGCTTATTCATGTACCGGGGTACGATTTACCCGACCAGCAGTGGTACGAATTAGCTGACTGCACGCTGTTTTGTTAAAAAATTGCGTACTGCACATTAGATAAAAAATAACCTGAATGTCAGGGTATGAAAATAATCGGAACTATTATTCATACAATGTATCATTTGGCTTCTTACGAACACAGTAACCTTAGGGCTGACTCGCGAAATCTGCATCAAATACTAGTGAAACAAATAATTGTACGTAACTTCGAGACAAATTTTCCCAATCGCGTCTAACTTTGTGTCAGCGTTTGATAGTCATGAGACTTCGTGTTTCTGTCGTCAGACGTCAACTATTCGTACGAGTACAAGAGATATGAAGGTGGTAAACAGCTCACCGACTCTGATTGATAGTTTGGAATAAAGAATTACTTAGAACTTTAGGAGAAGCTCGACAATCATAAATTTAATGTGTTACGTGCAGCCTGGATGCTGTAGGCTCCGGGTGCCAAGTTCCTATAATTTAAAGAGTAATCCCCTAAGTGGCTGGAGATCACTCCTGCGGGTCTAGCTTGAATAAAGTACTGGGGACACCTGCGCAGTCTGTGAATGACCTAGGATACATAAGTAGAGTGAATGATTATAAAAATTCGTTTATTAGGAAAAAAGAACACTGAATGAATCGATGAGTCAGTAAACTAATGGATCGAGCGTAATCGTTATATTATGGGTAAATTTCCGAGATCAGAGAGATTATAAATATCGTAATATTGAAAGATAAAATGGGTTTTATTAGATAATAGGGTGAGCCGAGGCGCTTTTCCCAAGGATGTAGTGGAATGCGGGTCCTTAAGAGAATGTTCTACTTTACCAGTCAAAAAATAAATTCGCGAAAAACTCCGAACTGGTGATCAAATATGATATATAATGGATTTATTGCATGTGGAATGGCGCTATGCAACGCCGGATTGACGAAAACGAATAATTAATTTTTCTCCACTTCGATGAATTTAGCGTGCTGGATCGATCTTATTCATCGTTAATCATTTAATAAATCCATTGTATATCATTTTTGGTTACCGGTTCAGAGTTTTACGCGATTTTCTTTTTTGGCCGGTAAAATCGGGCTATGGCATCCTCTTGAAAACGTACCACCGGTACCGAGCGTTTCCTTCAATGACCTGGGTCTCGTTACGTCGCAAAGGGTTCCGAATACTGCCGAGCTGGCCAACTTGATTAGACCGTTGAAATCTCAGTGGAGTCTGCTCGTCAGGTATTGGAGTGCTGCAGTGTTTTCGAAGGCCTTTCCAAAAGATAGCAAGACATTATGGTGGAGCGTCCTTCTCACCTTCTCCTGGTATAGGCCTCACTTTGATCCCGATCGCTCCGAAAAATCGACTGATTGCAGGGTGATTCTTGGTCCCAAATGATGGCTCGGTTTTCCGGTAGGGGTAGTTTTTGCTGATTTTTGCATACATCCTATTGATAAATACTTGGCTCGTTTGCTGCAACTCCGAACGAGTGACCGTGTAGGAATGCGCACGGAAAGCGGCTAGCGCGTTGAACCGAATGGGAAATTTGGGGTTAAGGCCGTTCGTAACAAATGCAACATCCCACGACCACTTCATGCCCTAGATTTTTCATCATCATTAATTTTCAACTATTGGAATGCAATTCTTCTTATCGGGCTATGCTGCCGATTACTGCGCAATTTCATTTTTAATCACTGTTTCCGGCCAAACCCGTTGGTCGATCTTAATGAGACGTAACAATTTTTCATCATCAGAACATAAGCTATAAGTTTGTAAGATTTAAAATTGTTCCATCCAGCCGTTTTCCAGAATACTGCGATTATTTATATTTTGGGACAGACCGACAGACAGACAGAGCAACGTAGACATTGAGAATCATGTGTGACGTCAGCTAAAGGGTCCGAAAATCGAAAATTTTTTGAATTGGCAAAAGTCCAATACTTCCCTATCACTTCGTGATGGAAAGTAAAAAACAGGACTCGAAACTGTCAATCTGTCTGCCTCGATAACGATTTACCGTTGTATACCGTCTGAATAATTCTCAGTCCCCGAAAATACTTCCGTCAATCACAAAGATTTGGCCTGCGGAATTCAAACAGTCGGCGAAACGTCTTATAATAGTGATAGAGAACCTGTGGATTTTCATCATTAACAATCCGTCTTGGAATTTCGCAAACAGACGGCAATAACATTGGGCATAATGATATCGGCCGTAATTAATAAGATAATATATATTGACTAAGAATAATCTATTAAGCTTGTCTCGTCAATTGAGAGTCCGATATAGCTGTTCTAGGAAGCTTGGAATTAAGATTAGCATAAAAACTAAGTCTGCAATTTGAATTCATGAATCCTAATGGGTACTATCCCCGGTAATGCTGGGAAACATTCGATCGATATAATGGGGCGTCGAGTAGTATTGCAATCACCTTGTGCTATCCCATCCCATTAATAAAAAAGTCACACCGCTCATCCGAGATGCCGGTTGGTCAGTAGTGACGTTTTGCGGACGTAATTTCAGACGATTTGAACCATTTGAAGTTGTTTTACAGGAAGTCTGCTTTTGTTTGATTGATAGAAATCGTTTTGAAATAATGACAGCTTCTGACAGTAATGGTAAAAAATATCAATAATTATCATTGAATGCGTGTATATATCAACAGCCTTTGACAGCAATTGTGAAATGAAATTGGTGTGGAAAATCACATTGGTGGCTCAATCAGGACCTTATTGAAGACGATCTGAACTATTTGCATTTCAAGTTGAAATTTATTTAGTGGGTAATTTTGAAACAACACATCCGAAATCAAATGACCTTTATAAACGGATAATTGATAGCCAACGACCAACTAGGAAACAGCTAGATTTATCGGAAAAGACCAAGAGACCTTTTTTGTAGAGCGTTCAATTTCGAACAAAAGTACCTATGCAGAATCATTCTGAGTAGATTAGTACTTGAGATATGAAAATTGAAGTGTGCCACCAGAATATTTCCCGTGTTATTTAAATGGGAAATAGAAATTCGCGATGTGGCACCTCTTAATATTAATATTAAGATCTCAAATGTTAACAGGCTTCTTATTTCACCTTACCGCAAGTATACAACCTGTTTGTAACTCGAAAAAAAAAGTTGCCCCAGAATGACACACCCTAATACATAGTATAAGAATTATAAGAGTTTAAAGGTAGACGCTCGCGAAGCGCGCGTTTGAGCTAGTTATGGTAAACGGTAGAATTCGTAGTAGCATATGGGCTTTTCCATGCGAACCGACCCGGTTGCTAACCCTCGACATTTCTGATTTTTTCAGTTTTTTTTTTTTTAATATGATAGCAGGCGATGAATGGAGAACGTGGACCAATTTTCAGATTTTAATTCGAAGTCTCGAATATTATTGGAAGTGCGCAATTTGAAAATGACAGATCAAAACGATCTGCTGGCCGGCGGGGACCGAGTCCTTTTTATCGGTACAATTTGCCGTATCGCATATGATCCACTAAATTAAAGAACTGCAGGAACGGGAATATTGCAAATGGAAAGTGCGACGAGGACACAGATCTTCCAACGAAATTCTATACTGCAGCTTCGAATCAGCTGCTATCAGGATATCCCCTTGATTGAATATTTTTGTGAGGGGTTCTCCAAGAATAATGAATATAACGGGTTGCAAGAGGTTAACAACGTTTTAAATTTAGAAAATATGTAATGCTCTGACTTTGGACTGCCGGAACCTAATGATTCTTTGGCACAACCTGATACGGATCAGGCTTTAATCTTCGATAATATAACAAAAACTGATAAGGAACACATGATATTCATCGATGGTCCTGGAGGTATAGGAAAAACATTTCTTTATAAAACTTACATTCATTATTATTTGGGCAAAGGCAAAAAAGTAATATTAATAGCAACGACAGGTATTGCATCAATTTTATTACCTGGAGGTATGAGAGGTCACAGAACTTTCAGGTTACCTTTGGATTTGACAAATATTGAAACATCATTTTTGCAATTAAAATCGGATAAGCAAAAATTGCAAAAATGTGATATGATAATTTGGGATGAAGTCTCAATGATACCGAAAAAATGTCAGATATTGTAGATAAAACGCTTCGGGATTGCTGCGATGTAATTGACGACATATTTCCATTTGCAGGGAAATTAATTATATTAGGTGGGGATCTTCGACAAATTCTTCCGGTTTCGAAACATGGAATTAAATATTCGATTATTAAAGAGAAAATAAAATTTTCTAATTTATGAAAAAAATTTCAAATTTCTGAATTGAAAAAAAATATGCGTTCCTCTAATGACAACTTTTCTTCGTTTCTATTGAAAATTGGATCAGGCTCCATAGAATCCTTAAAGATTTCGGTAAATTGGTTTACAGATGATATCTGTACTAAAATTTATGGTTCAGTTACTAACAAAAATGAAGATCTATCAAATCGAGCAATACTGGCCTGCCACAACGACATAATGTGTACAAATTGAATGACAGAATATTGAAAAAAAATTCATGAAGAAGAAAAAATTTATTATAGCAGAGATTGCGCAAAGCATAAAGGATTGGACCGAACAGACAATCATAGCGTGAAATTAATGACATTAAGTTCTCCATAGGATACTTGAATTCTTTGAGATTACTAGGACTTCCGGTACACAAATTAGTTTCAAAAATTGGAGCAATTGTTATGTTGATCAAAAATTTGAGTATAAATGATGGACTCTGTAGTGGAATGAGATTGGAATTTGTTAGATTATACAAATTCAATTTAGAAGGCAAAATTATAACCGGCAATGACGTCGGGAACAATGCTTTCATATACCGAAAGTATAATTGTCAGTTACAGGGAAATTTTCGTCTCTTTCATTTGTCTTGTATCGCAGACAAGTTCTTGTTGTTTTAGCGTTTGCCATAACAACTAATAAGTCCCAAGGACAAAGTTTCACAAGCGTAGGCTTACACATTCACATATACGTCTATTTTCCCATGGTCATAGTCGGAGAGCTGACGACCTTTTTCGTCAGGTAATTTTATAACTCACTATAATAAGGCTTATTATAGAGACCCGAGAGACCTTCTTCCCGAAACCTCCATCCTGGCTGGTCGTAGCCGGGGGCTACAGATGTTACGGGGTGGGGAATTTTTTTTTTTTCCGGTACAAGCATAACTCCTAGCGGGAGTATACTTATGACAAAGGTCAGTAAAAAAAAATGCCAGGAATAAACAGTGGTGGAAACATGTCTAAAAAAATTGTTGAAAGTGTCGCTTTTCGAACGAAAACCGGCTGATGGGCTACGAGGCGGCTGCGTGGAGGGGATCAAAAGTGCTGAAATTTCGGCACTTCGCGAATGGTGTTAAAAAATATGATGTGTTACTCGAGAGAAATATTTCCGTTTGTACGGCTCGGGTATCTTTCAGCGCTCGTCCTGAATACTTCCCTTGCCGCACAAATGGAAAGAAATCTCCCATCTAACACAATATACTATTGTATGCGAGTTATCGGTAGAGACGTTGTTTGTATTTTACCTGACAGCTGAGAGATTTTTTGACTCAACAACGTTTCTCGCATTGTTAGAAGTATGATCGTATGAGTGATGGATAAAATCGAATGACGTACCGAGTGACAAGGTCGAAACCTAATTCAATTCGGAACACAATAACTGCTGCAAATCTAATTTCTACGGAGTCCGTATTGAATATACCTAAAGGAGTTAATTTTTTTAAGTGATTAACTATATGCGGCCTTTGATGCAGCTTGGACATATATTTATTTTCGTATTGATCCACTCGAAGTGAAAATCCACTGAATTCACATCACGCTTGAAAAGGTCGACGTGGTGCTGCAGCGCCGCGAAGAATCGCGCAGTTGCGAAAACCGCCATTTGTAATCATCAAAGCGAACATAGATGTATGCAAACTAGTGAACAATCGATTGTTCAAATAAACGACAAACGGAGTCCAATCCTTGCAAGCTATTATGGTAATTGCAACAATTTTCGAACCCCATATAAGACCTCGGACGAGGTGGTACGATCGTATCACAAATTGTGAAGATGACGTTGCGTACGGACACGTGCCTCTCGATTAGATTGACACGATTTTTCATGAAGCTAGTCGGTTTTTGGTATACCAAATATGAACGTGAAGAATGGATTCGACGTGCGCTTGTAGTATACACAATTGGAGGCGTGATATTTGCCATTAGTATTGTAGTAGTGGACTTCTATTATTGTTGGGGTGATTTAAACGTAAGTACCTTAAGTGGAGTGTGAATTTGTACATTTTTAGACACTACTTTATTGAGGGGAGACGTAACTGAAAATTGAACAATAAGAATTAAGGTCAGTGCCCACTACACTGCGGCGAACCGAACCGACCCGCTTCGCACCGAATTTTCGAGTTTACATGGTTTCTTATGGGCATAGGTCACCGCCGTTCGCAGTCAACCTACAGTGGACGCACTCTTATAAGAAAGTATATGTGAGCTCGAAAATTCGGTGCGGAGCGGGTCGGTTCGGTCCGGTCCGCCGCAGTGTAGTGGACCCCGGTCTTCAGACTGTAAATCTACCCACGTTTGTGGCAGCCTGCGAAAAAAACAAGGAGAGGCGATTGACAATGTATCGTGATATTGAACAAACTCGCCAGAATGATACGCACAGGACGTAATTGTAACAGTCATACCTTATCATAATTTTACAACTTCATTGAAATCTGTGAAAATTAATATATATGAAATTCTTTACGGGTTGTTACCTCCTACGAGGCTTGGTCGAAATCAATGAGGTTTTTGTACACGATACTGTAAAATCGACAGTTGACACCGCTATCTTTTGGGGGTCATCGTCTCACCTGTTCAAAGTGTATTTCCGCGGATGGAAAGATTAGTGCTGCTCAGATTTGAGTCGACTACAACATATTTAAAGAAAGAAATCGGTGGAAGACACCAGGAGGTATCTTCCTTGTTAGACGATCTTTAAATGTACCAGGGACTGTAATAAAATAAGATAAAAAGTCATTAGCTGAAAAATTTTGCGGTATTTTTCATGTAAATCGGGGTTTTACCTCAAAAAGTTTTTTTTTTATTTTTTTTTATGGAAACAGCTTATTCGCATGTAAATAATTTTTTAATCACTCTGACGATCTAGAAAATCATCAGTTTATTCGAATGCAGTTCGGAATATTGAAAATTCGACGGAAGTTCCATGCAAGATAATATGTTAGAATAATCTCATAATTTTCATACCATCAGAATGAGAAAAATTAATTGCAAGCAATGCACGTCACCAATCCCAAAACTGATACCTACTTCTGTAGCTACATGTGAGAAAGTTGATGATACCAGAAAGATTTGGACATTGTCCGATGATAATTGTACATCGAAGTCGAGTATCTCGAGGTAAAAGCTCGTTCTTTACGAAACTTATTAGAAGAATTTTGAGCCAACAACTTTCTTACCGCTTTTTTTCACGAATTCCGGGACATATGGAAAGCCAGTCCAAGTTATACCTCGAATGGCTATGCATTTTGAAGTTTCAGTTGCATCTCGCTTTTTAACGCCAATATACATAATTATAAAACATTTCTTTTAATCAAATATTTCGATTTATTTCTGTCATTTTATTTTTCTCCAATAAATCCAGAATATCATTTATTTTATATCACTCATTTTGATATTTTATATCACACTTTTTATTCCCTGCTCAATCACAGCAGATATATTCTTTGAGCGCTATAAACTATTTCAATTACCTTAGCTCTCTTTGCTTTAAACTCTTTGGCAATTTGGGCCGAACGTTTTTTTGACGCCTGAGTTTCTTTTCAGTAGTTTCGTGGTCTTTCTTGCGGTCGTTAACCTCTAACATATCGCGTTACTAATGCCAAAAGGGCGTATCTCAAAGGCTACGCCCTTTTGGCATTACAATGCCAAAAGGGCGTATCGAAAAAAAAAAAATTTCTCCAATCAACTTAAAAATATAGGTAATGTATAAATCTATGGAAAAAACGAAAAAAAAAAATTTTTTAGGGATACGCCCTTTTGGCTTTAAGAAAAAAATTTCTTAAAGCCAAAAGGGCGTATCCCAAAAAAAAATGTTTTTTTCCTTTTTTCCATAGATTTATACATTATCTATATTTTTAAGTTGATTGGAGAAAATTTTTTTTTTTGATACGCCCTTTTGGCTTTAAGAATTTTTTTTCTTAAAGCCAAAAGGTATCAAAAAAAAAAATTTTCTCCAATCAACTTAAAAATATAGATAATGTATAAATCTATGGAAAAAAGGAAAAAAACATTTTTTTTTGGGATACGCCCTTTTGGCTTTAAGAAATTTTTTTCTTAAAGCCAAAAGGGCGTATCCCAAAAAAAAAATTTTTTTTTCGTTTTTTCCATAGATTTATACATTACCTATATTTTTAAGTTGATTGGAGAAATTTTTTTTTTTTCGATACGCCCTTTTGGCATTGTAATGCCAAAAGGGCGTAGCCTTTGAGATACGCCCTTTTGGCATTAGTAACGCGATATACTTGCCACCGCTTGAATTGATAGATAATAACAAAAAAATAGTGTTTGAATTTTTCCAGATTTTTAGCTTGATTGGAAAGGGTGCCGAAATCACTTTGAAGTTGAAAAAATTAGGGGAACCAGTACAGCATTGGTTTTGGAAATTCGGGATACTCCAAAATGCATTTATTTGTCAGCCAAAGTTAATTTCACATCAAAAGAAAAAAAAAATTTATTTCGAAAACCTTTGCGTAAGGTTTTAGGCATATCGTTGTTCCGGTTAAGGCCGTCGAGGGCTCATTTTATTCAGAAAAGAAATCCTCATCGTGTGAACGGGGGAATTTTTTTACAATTTCGTGTTGGCCGAGTTATTTGCAAATTAGTGGCCGAAATATTGGAAATTTTGGATAATTGACCGTAACTTTTCACATGATTTTTTTTTCAATCCCTTCATTCATAAGATGTAGAATTGCTGTCTGAAGAAATCAAGACCTTGAGAGGTCGGTTCAACGATGTGCCCGAAACTTTACTACAAAGTTTTACAGAGAAAATTTTTTTTGATGTGAAATCAGCTTTGGTTGAGAAATAAATAAATTTTGAAGCACTCCAATTTTCCCAAACCAAGCTGTACTGGTCCCCTTAAAAAGAAAAAATGAAAAAATTCGGAAAAAAATGATTTTCTCAATTTTCCAGTGAAAAATACGGAAACTATTATTGAATTCAGTCAAATTATATGATGATGCTGAGAAAGTGAATGACTCAATAGTTTAGTCAGAACAGGAGCGGGAAACAAATCTAGAATGATAAAAGAAAAAAAATATATTTTCGTCGAAAAAATGTATTCGATGGTGTTCTCAATCAAATACATTTTTTTTTTCGAAAATATTTCGTTTCCTAATATCATTATAGATTTGTTTCCCACTTCTATTCTGACCAAACTATTGATTCGTTCACTCTTTGGGCTTCATCATATTGTTACGAAGGTCGAAACACCCCTCACATATAGTTTGCATAGTCTAATAGTCATCTTAAATGAATGATGTTAACAATCTTAGTCTCATGTTTGCCGATCCAATTCTACCAAATACCGATCTATCCGCGAGCATTGACCCTTGTGTTATGTGATTTAATAATTAACTCAGAGACCCACTTATTATTTAGGGATGTCTTAAACCTAATTCCGTAACAATATGAGTTTACTGAATTCAGCAATAGTTCCCTTCTATTTTACTCGAAAAGTGGAAAAAACATTTTTTCCTATTTTTTTCTATTTTTTTTTTTAAATTCAATTTCTCTTTAATTTTTCAACTTTGAATTGATTTCGGCACCCTTTTGAATCTAGCTAAAAATCTGGGGAGATTCAGACACTGTTTTTTCGTCAATATCCATCGATTCAAGGGGTGGAAAGTATATGTGAAAAATTTTTAACGACCACCTATTATTAATTGCAATATATCGTTAGCTGTCTAGAAAAAATTTTTCAAATTTTTCGCAAGAGATTTTTTCGAAAAAAAAAAAAAAAAAAATTTGCGAAAAATCCGAAAAATTTTTCAAAAATCCGGTGTAACATATAAAAATGTTTCAGCGACCATCCATAGTAGAATAACCCCCGCTTCTAATTTTTTTATCGTTTTTTTCGGAAAAAGCTTGAAAACGATACGAAGGAAGAATCTCCCCACTCCGACTCTAAGCTTAAAAATTTTGATATCTGACACACGATTTTTCAGAATTTTTTCAGATTTTTAAATTGTGTCGATCACTATGGTCAATTTCAAAAATTATAGAAAATTCAAATCGATTTGAAAAAATTTGGAAAAAAAACTGAGTGCCTTTCAAAGTGAGAACAATCATACAAAAAATCGCGGGCCCAATCCAAGAGGTCAAGGGTCAAACTCAGGTCGTTAAAAAATTTTTTTTTTTAGTCTTTCAATTTTTTTTCAGAAAGAGCGTTGTAAACGAAAAAAATTACCCCCTATAAAGTGGGATTATCATAATTATAGTCAAAGATATAGATTTTTTAAGGAAAAATCGATGACTCCGGAGTGGGTGGAGACAAAGAGCTAAAAATTTAGCTGCAGACTTCTTTTTACATGTATGAAAAAATATTAAAAAATCAAAAGAATCGAAGAGGGTCACTGTCGCAACGTCGTTGAATTGATATGGAATGACCCATATAGTATAACACCTGTTCGTCCGTCATTCTACCGATTCATTCAAGCATATTCAGTATCGGTTTTTTTGTTTTTCAATTTATTATCAAAATCCATTATTGAGGAACCCGTCGGATTTCAGGCTATCACGATGAACATCTGTAGTACAATGCCACTTATGGTCATTGTTGTCAAAGTAACTGTATTCATACTCCGACGTGACGTAGTACTTGATCTGATATATTACTCTGAGAAATACTTTTGGAACGTAACCTACGACGAATTTGGCGAGAAGGTGATGAAAGATTGTGAAAGAAAAGGATTCACTTTACTGTGCGTGTTGTCATGTTCTATGCAAGGAACACTATGGTCTTACGCGATAGTGCCTGTAATCAGTGAGTAAATTTTAAGCGACACATACAACAACGGAAAAAAAAAATTGCGATAAATTCACACAAAAGAACTTTCATCCGCAGTTATACAGCACTTATAAAACTTTTTGGAAATTATTCAACAGAAAACATCGGGAAAAATGAAACCGATAGAGTCCTGCCAGTCAAAATCTGGGTGGATTTACCGGTGTACGAAACACCGTATTTTGAAATTGCCTTTACGATGGAGGTATATACAAACAAAATGATAAATATCCCGGTTGAAAGCTTCAGAGTTAATGGAAATATATTTGTACCGAATGAAAAATATTTGATGCAAATGATTATCTAGAGAAAATATGGGTTTGGTTGATATTGCACAAATATTTCCTTTCGGTGTACAAATTTACACTGCAACACTGCAGCAACGATCGACTAATTAAGTAATTGAATTATTTTCCGTAGATGCTAGCTGCGCTTCAATCTGTAACCTGCTTCTTCTGCTTTGACAACCTAATGGCTATCCTGAATGTTCATGTTATCGGCCAATTCAGAATCCTGCAGAATAAATTAGAGAACCTATGTGAAGAGTATGTCAGCAATATGAACAACGAGATGCAATTCAGTACAAATTGTGATGGAAATTATGAAAATTACCCAAACGAAACAATCTACTCGATAGAAAAAATGCAAAACGATTTGGCCCACATCGAATTGGAAGAAAGACTGGAGGTTATTGGCAAAGAGGCCTTCGCCAAATTGAAGGAATGCGTAAAACAGCATCTAGTCTTAATCGATCATGTTGGAAAACTGGAATACGTTTATAGTTTTATTATTCTCAGCCAGCTGGGAGCTTCCAGCATCATGCTGTGTGTGGCAGGATTTCAAATACTCATGGTAAACTTTATCCTTCATTAAACTGTAATTCATATTTTACGCTTATATTTTTTGCACGAATTACAGCAGAGTTCTGCAATTTCTATATTATGAAAGTTGACATAATTTTTTTCATAGCTGTGATTCAATTTTATTGATAACTCTACATGGACAGAATTTCGTGCTACTTTTTCCCGCAACATTATGATTTCTCCTTGAATGAAAACATGCCTATAATATCTAAGGAACAGACAAAAATCGGTTTAAGAGATTCTCTGCGCTTATCTGACGATTGGCGAAAAAATCTTCATGGGCTCTTTGATAAAAGAGTCCATGGAAACCCATAGGAACTCGGTTGAGATCCGATCCATTCAGAGTTCTCACTAGGACATGAAAGGCCATGTGCAATTATCACCTGGGATTCCCACCATCGACATGGAGACGCACCTTAGTTTCCTACGTGCGGTACATGTGAAAACACACTTGTCTGTCCATGGCCCAGATGGGTTCTTACACAATCCCTACATGGGTTCCAAGACCCTTCTTTGTCAATTCGAGTTTCTTTGATAGACGCGATATATCCCAGATGAAATTATTTCTGGAGTTTTTAACCTGCTAAACTTTTCTGCACTCGAATTTTGTTTGAATTATACTTGGAGGTGAATTATTTTTTCATTCAAATCGAACCAAACGAACGCCCAGGAAATTACATTTCAATAATTTCGAGATGACGTTTTTCACACTTCGAACTTCAATAATTAATAACTTCGCCATTTCCAACCCGGAGAATTGATTTTTCTTCTCGAATTGTTCGCAATTTCGACAGAAATACTATCTTGTCCATGAATCCACATCAACAAAGTGACCACCACTAGCAGACTGTACGCGTTGGTATATCGAAGGTGGATTCATTAAATAGCCGATGCGCAAAATTTGTCGGTACCTAGTTGTTTTTTATTTTATATTTTCAATACGCACACTTGCCGCGGTCGCGTTTGACAACATTAATGCGGCTATCATTAACATATTTCAACCAGCAAGAGAGCCTCATACCCCGCCTGTACTTAGCGGCAAGTCCAGCGATTTCTGGTGTGAGAATCATTCGTGTAACAACGCTTCTAAACTGGTATTCAAGAGACTACAGTTTCCGTGAACTTTTGAAAACATTTTCAGTATTGACTGACAACTATTTATCTCGCACAAATCATAAGTAGGTATTGCGACATTGGCCCTATTCAAAGACGTGTTTGTTCATGCAATTCGTATGAAATGTTCGCTGAGCCAACATCGTTGATTGTATCGAAACTTCCGATTTTGTCAAGTATCATTTGCTGATTAACATAAATACATCCCTTCCTTTTGTCTGATTGATCACAATTATAGGCCAAGCTAACGTTCTACTGTATTGAAACCAAACTGTTTTAACTCTGCGATGAACAGGTCCATAATTGGTTCTGCATCTCAAGTTTTATCGCCGCTTCCGTACAACTGCTTATCTGCACCTGGACTGGTCAGGAGATAATGGATTATAGTTCGGAAATTGGCGAGGCTTTTTATTGTTCAAAATGGTATACGATGCCCAATACTGGAGCTGGACGTGCTATTCGTCATGCACTGATCATGATGACGACCAGATCACGACATCCTTGTTATCTTACTGCCGGAAAGTTTGGTGTAGTGTCAATGACATCTTTGACCAACGTAAGTGCTGTCCTTTCGAAAATATGCTGATGGCAAGAAAAATTTGTATCGTAAACCAACAAAATGTAACTTTTTTTTCACAGATTTACAGCACGACTATATCATATTTATCGATTTTGCGTCAGATGAATGAGGAAATTTGATAGGCGCAGGATGATATGGGTGAATCACGCTTCGAATCCTGCATCTCATAAGTGAACAATGTAGTACATATAGTCAAATAAACTGAACAAATTCTAATATTTACATTTCCGTTCCCCAATATTTTCTGGAAGATTCCCGAATAGGCTCAGACGTACAAGACTCAGCTCTATAACACGCAGCTCTGTTACTCTGAACAGTTAACCGAGTCTGATTGATAAAAAATTACTTAGAACTTTGAGCGAAGCTCGACAATCATAAATTCAATGCAACTCCCCACGACCATTTCAGACTTTTCATAAATTAAAAGTCAATGAAAAATCACGAGAAGTTGCGATGTGTAAGAAAAAATTTGTCGACCAGGTTGCCCTAGACTTTTCATCACCATTATTTTCCAAATATTTGAATGCAATTCTTTCTATCGGGCTATGCTCACGATTACTGCGCAATTTCGTTCTTAATTAATTTAGAATTCAAGAAATTCTACCGGACAAACCTGTTGTTAGATCCTTACGGGACATAGCAATTTCTCATCGTCAGAACATGAGCTATAACTCTGTAAAATCACAAATATTTTCGTCCAGACATTTTCCAGAACACTGCGCTTATTTATATTCTGGGACAGACCGACGGACAGACAGGCATACAGACAGACAGAGCAACGTAGACATTGAGAATCATGTCTGACGTCAGCTAAAGGGTCCGAAAGTCGAAAATTTTCTGAATTGGCGAAAGTCGTTTTTGACACGAAACCAATACTTCCCTATCACTTCGTGATGGAACGTAAAGAAACAGGACTCAAAAATGTCAATCTGTCAGCCTCAATAACGATTTACCGTTGTATACCGCCTGAATAATTTTCAGTCCCCGAAAATACTTCCGTCAATCACAAAGATTTAGCTTGCGAAATTCAAACGGTCGGTGAAACGTCTCATAATAGTGATAGAGAACCTGTGGATTTTCATCATTATTAATCCGTCTTGGAATTTCGCAAACAGACGGCAATAACATTGGGCATAATGATATCGGCCGTAATTAATAAGATATTATATATTGACTAAGAATAATCTATAAAGCTTGTCTCGTCAATTGAGAGTTCGATATAGCTGTTCCAGGAAGCTTGGAATTAAGTTTAGCATAAAAATTAAGTCTGTAATTTAAATTCATGAATCCTAATGGGTACTATCCCCGGTAATGGCTGTAGCTCGTATACCAGGTGGTCTGGAAAACATTCGATCGATATAATGGGGCGTCGAGTAGTTTTGCAATCACCTTGTGCTATCCCATCCCAATCCCAATATTAAAAGAGTCATTGGCGTCAAAGCTCGCATACAAAGCAGGCATACAGACAGACAGAGCAACGTAGACATTGAGAATCATGTGTGACGTCAGCTAAAGGGTCCGAAAGTCGAAAATTTTTTGAATTGGCGAAAGTCGTTTTTGACATGAAACCACTACTTTCCTACCACTTCGTGATGAAAAGTAAAGAAGCAGGACTAATAACTGTAAATTTGTGTGCTTCTATAACGATTTACCGTTTCATACCGTTGAAATAATTCTCAGTCTCCGAAAATGCTTTCGTCAATCACAAAGATTTAGTTTGCGAAATTTGAACAGTCAGCGAAAAGTCTCATAATGGCGATAGAAAACCTGCGGATTTTCATCGATATCAATAATCCGTCTTGGAATTTCGTAAATTAAAAAATAACGAAAAATATATTATATTGACTAAGAATAACCAATAATGCTTGTCTCGTCAATTGATAGTTCGATATAGCTGTACCAGGAAGCTTGGAATTAAGTGTAGCATAAAAACTAAGTCTGTAATTTGAATGCATGAATGATAATGGGTACTATCTCCGGTAATGGCTGTAGCTCGTATACCAGGTGCTCTAGGAAACATTCAATCGATATAATGGGGCCGGACGTCAAGTAGTATTACAATTACCTTGTGCTATTATGGTAAACGGTGGAATTTGTAGTGGCATATAAGGATCAGATATTGGAAATTGAAAGATTGAAAATTGTTGCATATACCTATACAAGGAGAAATGTGTGAAATCAATGATATGCAGTGTAATGTTGCAAATCACATCTGCCGTCACAGAAAACTCTCTGCCCCTGGGTAGGTATAATTAAGTCGATCTTTGATTGAACGGGCCTGGTATCATTGAGAGTTTTCGTTTCTCGAGGCCGCTTGAATCTCCGTAAGGTAGGCCGTAGCCACTCCTCGTCAATGTGAAGAGTAAAGTCAATGGAACAGTGTATTCTGTCAACTAATTGTTTGGGTAATTTTGAGTGGCCGGAGGCCAATATAAAAGTCTCGGAGTTGCCATAAAGACGAAAGCGTGCGCAGTGTGCAATGGGTGTCGCGGCCGTCAACGTACGGCATGGGTTTTCATTTTGCTTTATTCAATTTCGAGTCCAGAATTTAGTCCGGGCGAAGGCCGCAGAGTCATAAGCAGGTCGTATTTTGTAAAATTAGAGCCAAGAACTGTTTATTTTTTTATTTTTTTTTCATACCGAGTCAGTTACCGGTCCAGCGTGCCGGGAGAAACAGAGCGCTGCTAACTATAATTTTGATTTTGTTCATTTGCCACGAACGGCCAGTATTGAATTTTGTTATTATATTTTCAGTTTCTGTATTTTGCGGTGGCACGGCCGCTAGAATATGATTTCTTCGGCATTGGTATGAAAATTTGGCTTTTAGCTGTCCATTTTCTATCCGTAAAGGGTCACTCTATATGGTTAACTTCATAACTGTAAATTTTGTTTCTTTCAAGTGAACTTTCTATACTAGATACTACCTATACCTTTTAAATCATCGTCTGCAAAACGGACAATTGATTAGGGATCACAGTTTGGGAACTTTACGATAGTATTCGAAAAAATATGCTAATGTACGATTATACACGAAGAACTAACTATGAATCTTTACGAAGATCGGCGGCAAAACTATCACAGAAAAGTATTCAATTGTGAGAAAATTTACGAAAAGCTATTAAATCCTATCAAAATTTCTATGCAAAAACTACAAAATTGTTCCAAATCGAGCATAAAATTGTAGAAGTTTCGTGGTTTATCGTTAAAGCTTTCGTAGTTTGTCGTAGAAATTTTTTTCACCGGGAGGATGATTGGTTAAAATTATAATAAGTTCGGTATTAATAATTGGTTTGTAATAATTAGCTGCTATCAGGATGTCCCCTTGATTATAGAGTAAGTTCATAGATCATGCAATCCCAGTTTATATCTATTAATTACGAGAAGATCGTATTGATTGAAAAAGCTCCGGACTCTAATGACTGCAGCACAACGTTGGAGTTTCATTGGAAAATGTTGGAACCATCAGCTTACTACACCGAGTGTGTGATTTGATACGTTAAAACACATTGTTACCTACCTGATTCAACAATATAATAAACTAAAAATAAAACCTACTTTTTACGATTTATTTCATGGTACTCCCAGTCGCCTGAACCCTTTGAAGAGTTGTTCTGATTACGTTTAAATGAATTATGCCGTTTCCAATTTCTACGGAGCCTTTAAGGGATAATCTCAATAGGACCTAAATTATATTAAATAGTGTCTCGAATCTTTTGCATTCATGTACAGACAATAAATGATGATTACGACAGAGAAAGCCCGGTTTACAAGAGGTTGAACTCTGCAATCTGATAATATACAGAGCTGAAAATTTTCAATTTCCGATAAGGAAAAAAATCTGCACCGAAAAAAAAGTGTTTAAGAAATTTTGAGGATTCTCTGAACTGCTGTTGAAGGGTTTCCACTGATTTTCACTCGAATCCCTTCCCTAAGTAGAACTGAAGAGCTTGCGGTAAAAGCACCTTCCGAATTTGGTTCATCTATAAAACTTATGACCCTATGATTAAACTCAATTTTCATTTTACATTTAAGTAATTTGTGTGAAAAATTTATAATTTTGATACTCTATGATAAAATCTTTTACTGGTCGTAATGTCCGTTTTGATTCCACTTGAAACCCGTGTGCTCCAGGCCAGAATCGTGCATCAATGAACTGAATCTCGAACGTGAATCTTCATCGTGATATTCAAACGGGTATATGTATTTGAAAGGAAGGGGAAAAGGATTCTCCCAATTGTAAGCATCATCTAGTATCCATTATGTAAGAAGTTTTTTCAGTTTCGCCAGCCTGATGTTTCATGGTTCGAATGACTATCATATCGTTTTCTCATTCGTTGTTCTACTTTAGTATATGTTACGTTTTCTGCCCGTGCTCTTTTACTTCTCATATACTAATTCTTATGCACTAATTCTATCAATTGGAAACTGCTTATTGACACATATTTGTCCGAGAGTTTCGTCAATAATTGCATCGAAAGAAAGGATTTGTTGGAGCAAATGATATTTATTTGACTAAGCAAAATGCGGCGATCAAATATGAGGAAGTGAATGTGCTCTTTATTGGACCAAACTATTTAGTTGAATAAAGTAGTTGCCGGGACTCAATATTCAGTTGAACCAAGTGATGGAGCTGTCAGTTTCGCGACATGAATGCTTGATTGAACAATGTGTTCAGTCAGCAACACAACGTGTCCATTTCTTACGATAATTTTTGCTGTTATATTAACGAGATATTGAATTGAAATATCTAATACTTCGAAATAATGAACAAACAATCGTGTTGATTGAAATAAATAAAAGTATTGATTGAAAAATTATGAACGTTGTCCTAATGGAAATTACGTTGCATGAATTCCTTTTCTAGTTTAAATGGAGATCCTTTTGATTCATTGCATTGCAAATATGCTTACATGAACCACATGTTTTCAAATAATTCTACACTCTTCGTGAAAGGTTGCACAGAATCTTTTCAGAATGCATGTCTTCGTGCTGCAGTTATAAAAAGGATTGACAGACACCCACCCTGTAAGGTAGGCGGTCTCTCACTTAACTTAGGAGGAGATAATGTTATAGCGTAAGTTGATGATGCATACCTCTAATCAACTAAGCTAGGCGTTAGTTTACTTGCGAGAGACAAGCAAGCTATCGAGAATCTATCGGCACGATGCGGTACTAATCACTCAGGCACTGGCAATCAATGCATTCAGAACAGCTAAAAATTTCGTATTATGAATCCAACATTTGGTTGAAACAACAATATGTTGAGTTCATATCACTTGTTGAAATAATTCGTTCAAGTGAAGTATTCAATTACGTTATTCAATACCCTATTCAATCACTAAAATATGTGGTTCATATCGAAACATTAGATTGTCAGTTAAATCCATGCTCTTATTTAGTTTGAATGATTGATATATTCCAGTCAACAGAAATTGATTCATGAGAACTAAATATACGTTGCAATAAAATGCATAATCAGTTAATTCAATTCCCCAAAATCGACTGAAACATCAGTAAAACCAACTCCGTCTTCATTAAAACAAGCCAAGGTTTAGTCCGGTCAACAATTTTATTTGACTAAATTATTTGGTCATGCCAACTGCACTGAAGATTTTAAAATAAACACACGATGCTTGAGTTAAATCAGAAATACTTAATCGAAACAAATAGGCCTCAACAAAATATATTTGGTTGGTTCAAAAAATCCTTTCTCTCGGTGATGGTAATGCACGTACCACATAGTTCTCCAGTTACGTTGTGCCAGTAATGGTCCAAATTCTTGCTGATACTTCGTTGAAGAATGTCACCGAAAGTAAAAGGTGTGCTATCGGGATTTCAGAGCCGACCTTGCTCGGACACGATGGTCACAATGGCTCAATAATCAAAAGCCTTCAGAGGAATAGAGGCCTGATTCTGCACCATTGTCTTACAGCATGGTGGTCCGATGGTTAGCATCGCAAGTAATCGCGTATTTCCATAATGAGTCATACGGATCGCTCTATTCAGTACAGATCCAATATGTATGACTAGGAATCCATTTGGTAAAAATACGATCTGTGAGCAAAAGACTATAACCTACACGGAAAAAAAAACTGTCGCTGCAACAGGACTGAGACCTGTAGATACTACATTCCAGCTTCTTGTAGCTGCAACGGGCCTAGTCTCGTTACCCTGGTGAAAATGATTCTTCGAATTTTTAGGCCTATTCGAACCGTTTGTAGTTTGTCAGAAGAAATTGTAATTTTTGGTCGTTTTTCATAAAAAATTTTAATTTTTCAATGAAGAACTACCAAAATCTACGTATTTCTATGGTATACCACGAAAATTGCCAATTTCTCATAATAAATTACGAAAATCTATGATTTTTAATGGAAAACTACGGAAAGCTACAATTTCTTATGAAAAACTACACAAACGTTCGAAATGGCCTAAAAATTTGTAGAGGTAGAAATTTTCACCAGGGTACAGCTCTAGGACTAGTCGTGTTGCAGTTACAGGACTAGTCTTCGAATACTACCACAGGGCAAGTCCTGCAGTTGTGCGACAGGAGACTAGTCCTGTCACAGTAACAAGACTTATTTTGCGAAAATTCTGTTTCAGGAATAAAAATTTTTGAACCGAAATTCATAAGGTCTGGGCTTTTGGTTTAACCTGTCTTTTAGTTTTTCAAATGAAAAAAAGTGAAAAAATTTCAAAAAATAAAAGGAGGGGTCGATTCATTGTGGACTGTTGCTTGAATTTTTTTATGCATAATACCGGATTTTTGAGAATTTTGATCAGATTTGCACTAAGCGTAGGACGCTTTCAAAATCCTCAAAAATCCGTTATTATGCATGAAAAAATTCTAGCAACAGTCCACAGTAAATTGACCTCTGCTTCTATTTTTTTTTTCAACTTTTTTTCTTCTAAAAATGCGATGCACACCCTGGATACAAAAACTGTTATAGTAATGTTTTCTGTATGCGATTTATCTGCAGTAACGACGTTGTTTCTATTTTACCTAGCAGGTGAACGATCTTCAGTATTTGAGAAAATTATTCGTAAAAATCTGAATTTGACTCAAATTTTTTTTGACTCAATAACGTGTCGTAAATAATTGTTAGAAGAATGATTCCATGAATGATGGATAGAATCTGTTAACATGTAGAGTGACTATCAATCCATAAGGTCGTACCCGTCGAATGATTATTCTGCAGTCATTGGAAAATCTGTTACAATGCACTTTCGGAGAGTTTGATCAAATTTCACTTGATGTCGATAAATCTGTGAGTTTGGTTTTCTCGAGAAATCAATATTCGAGTTTCAGAAGGCAAACGAGCGCGCTGTGCATTGCATTGACGTTGCTAGAAATGCAAGTCCGTCGGTGTGGGGTGTGAGATAGAAAAACCCGATGAAATTAGTAAAACACGTATTCACAGACCTACATTTTAGACTCCCAATATTTTGAATCCCATAAAGCCTCTTCTAGCTCCTCGCACTCTGCAAATCGTCAATTGCATATAGTGACGGGGCCGGGCTGTGCTAGTAACAGTTGGACGTAAATAATGAAGAGACGCCCACAATTAAATACCGGCACTACACTTCTCCCAATTTCAATTATCCATTTTATTGTGAATGATGTAATCTTTCTCGAGAATTTTTTTTCGAAAATGTCCTAAACATGAGATGAAAGAGTAGAAGTGAACGACGGAACACAGGAACACAATAACTGCTGCAAACCAAATGTGTACTGAGTCCATTTGAATGAATGGGTAAATTTTTTTACGCGATTAACTTTATTTTACCTTTGATGTAACTTGGACACAGATTTATTTTCAGATTAATTCACTCGAATCGAAAATCCACTGGGTTCCCATCACGGCGGCGCGAAGAATCGCACAGTTGCGCGAACCGCTATGTATTTGAAATCATCGAAGTGAACATAGATTTATGCAAACTAGTGGAAGATCGATTGTTCAAATGGACGACACGTGTTAGTTCAATTCTTGCTGGTTATTATGGTAATTGCAACAATTTCCGAACCCCATATAAGACCTCGGACGAAGTGGTACGATCGTATCACAAATTGTGAAGATGACGTTGCGTACGGACACGTGCCTCTCGATTAGAGTGACACGATTTTTCATGAAGATAGTCGGTTTTTGGCACACCGAACATGAACGTGAAGAACGGATTCGACGTGCGCTTGTAGTATACACAATTGGAGGCGTGATATTAGCCACTTGTATTGTATTAATGGACTTCTATTATTCTTGGGGTGATATAAACGTAAGTACCTTAAGTGAAGTGTGAATTTATACATTTTTAGACACTACTTTATTGAGGGGAGACGTAACTGAAAATTGAACAATAAGAATTAAGGTCAGTGCCCACTACATTGCGGCGAACCGAACCGACCCGCTTCGCACCGAATTTTCGAGTTTACATGGTTTCTTATGGGCATAGGTCACCGCCGTTCGCAGTCAACCTACAGTGGACGCACTCTTATAAGAAAGTATATGTGAGCTCGAAAATTCGGTGCGGAGCGGGTCGGTTCGGTCCGGTCCGCCGCAGTGTAGTGGACCCCGGTCTTCAGACTGTAAATCTACCCACGTTTGTGGCAGCCCGCAAAAAAAAAACAAGGAGAGGCGATTTACAATGGATCGTGATATTAAACAAACTTGACAGAATGATACGCACAGGACGTAATTGTAACAGTCATACCTTATCATAATTTTACAACTTGATTGGAATCTGTGAAAATTAATATATATGAAATGATTTACGGGTTGTTACCCCCTACGAGGCTTGGTCGAAATCAATGAGGTTTTTATACCCGATATTGTAAAATCGACACTTGACACCGCTATCTTTCGGGGGTCATCGTTTCACCTGTTCAAAGTGTTTTTCCGCGGGTGGAAAGATTAGTGCTGCTTAGATTTGAATCGACTACAACATATTTAAAGAACGAAATCGGTGGAAGACACCAGGAGGTATTTCCCTTGTTAGACGATCTTTGAATGTACCAGGGACTAAGAAAAATAAGATAAAAAGTCATTGGCTGAAAAATTTTGCGGTATTTTTTATCGATTTAAATCGGGGTTTTACCACAAAATTTTTTTTTTTTTTGTTATGTAATCAGCTTATCCGCATGTAAATAATTTTTCAATTATTCTGATGATATAGAAAATCATCAGTTTATTCGAATGCAGTTCGGGATATTGAAAATTCGACGGAAGTTCCATGCAAGATAATATGTTAGAATAATCTCATAATTTTCATACCATCAAAATGAGAAAAATTAATTGCAAGCAATGCACGTCACCATGATCCCAAAACTGATACCTACTTCTGTACATGTGAGAAAGTTGATGATACCAGAAAGATTTGGACATTGTCCGATGATAATTGTACATCGAAGTCAAGTATCTCGAGGTAAAAGCTCGTTCTTCACAAAACTTATTGGAAAAATTTTGAGTCAACAACTTTCTTACCGCTTTTTCACGATTTCCAGAACATGCAAAGCCCGTCCAAGTTATACCCCGAATGGCTATGCATTTTGAAGTTTCAGTTGCGTCTCCCTTTTTCACGCCAATATACATAATTATAAAACATTTCTTTCAATCAAAGATTTCGATTTGTTTCTGTCATTTTATTTTTCTTCAATGAATCCAGAATATCATTTATTTTATATCACTCATCAGTAGGGTGGTTCAAAATAACCCGACCCCTGAATTTTCTTCGGGGCACCCCCTGAAAAGCTTCAGACGATGAAAAAAGATATTTCCCACTCGATGAGCGCAAATGGATAAGATTTAGAGGTCGCGCAAACGTGTTTTCTGTCTAAATTCGTCATTTTTCTCGTTTTCGCGTTTTTATCTAAAATAAAAAAGTTTTCAATCAGAAATATTTGAAATCAAGGGCTGCCAATTTTTCTCCCAATCAAATGCACCACAGAGAAATAGAAAAAAAATTCCCAAACCGACACCGAAACCATAGCCGATGGGATAGAAAATCTTTCGCGTCATTTTTTTGTGATTTTTCCTTTATTTTCAAAAAATTCAAGCTGGCATGATTTTCAAGGGATTCAACTTTCGCAGGTTTAGGTTTGTTCATCAAGACCTATAGTTTCGTTGAAAAAAATTAGAAAATAATAGGATACTCTATTCGCGAGTTTCCACGACCTCAAACTCGGCTACCTTTCTATCTTCGAAAATCATAAAAATCTGCATTCAAAGTAAATTCCTCTTCGTGATTCATCTGACAACATACTTTACAGTCGCCACAGCCTGACTACCAAATGCAATGCCCGTGTACCGAAAAACTACAATCCGAAGAAACGGATGAAGAGGAAGGATATATGTAGGCATAAGCAATTTTAACTGTCAATTCACAGATGAAACAAACTGAACGTGACTATTAAGAAAATATAGTATTTGATAGTTCAGAATATGAATATATTATACAATATATTATATAATAAGTACTTCATGTTCCATTACATGTTCATAGTGAGGTCTTTATTGCCTTATCTTTGTCAAAGTGCAGGGTAAAAGTTTGCGATGCCGATGTACGCCAATGTACGACAAGAATGCAATTCCTTGCATACGGCCAACGAGGGATAAAAGCAATATTTGCTTCAGGTCGTGGAAAAAAAAAAAAAGAAAATCCTTCCTCTTCTATCTCTTTCTCCGGATTGTACTTTTTGATACACGGACTTTGCATTTGGTAATCAGGCTGTGATGACTGTCAAGAATGTTGTCAAATGAATTAAGAAGAAAAATTAACTTTGGATGCAGATTTTTATGATTTTCGAAGATAGAAAGGTAGCCGAGTTTGAGGTCGTGGAAACTCGCGAATAGAGTATCCTATTATTTCCTAATTTTTTCAACGAAACTATAGGTCTTGATGAACAAACTTAAACCTGCAAAAGTTGAATCCCTTGAAAATCATGCCAGCTTGAATTTTTTGAAAATAAAGGAAAAATCACAAAAAAATGACGCGGAAGATTTTTTATCGCATCGGCTATGGTTTCGGTAACGAGTTTGAAATTTCTTACCATATCTCTGTGGTGTATTTGATTGGGAGAATAATCGGCAGCCCTTGATTTCAAATATTTCCGATTGAAAACCTTTTTTTTTTCAATAAAAACGCGAAAACGAGGAAAAGGAAGAATTTAGACAGAAAACACGTTTGCGCGACCTCTAAATCTTATCCATTTGCGCTCGTCGAGTGGGAAATATCTTTTTTCATCGTCCTGAAGCTTTTCAGGGGGTGCCCCGGAAAAAAATCGGGGGTCGGGTTTTTTTGAACCACCCTACTCATCAGTATAGATATTGCGTTACATACAAGTATACGTTATGTGAAATTGAATGAAAATCTTATATTATCTTTAATCTTTAATGACATAGAAACCTTATAAGTTCATATTCATTTAATACAATTTGTGTGTATTTTGGACTAGAAAATAAGGTATGACTTTTTCAACTATACTTAGAACTTTCTTAGAAATATTGAATTATCAATAATCGTATGAATTATATTTTCGGGTTAGTAATATTAACTCAAATAGCCTTTAAATCATTAAAATTAAAAACAAAACGAGTACTCAATACTTATTGATTCAAATATTCTGTGGGTATAACACATATTATAAAAACTTATATGTAATATTATAAAAATATTTTGAACCTAATTATCACATATATAATTATAAATTCACCTTGTCATGTCCCCTATCTATTTCGTCTATTTTTAACACATAGAATGAGTACTTGAATCTAATCACTGCATCACAAATTTGGAAGATTATCAACGTTTTAGATTTTTTATTCCCTGCTCAATCACAGCAGATATATTCTTTAAGCGCTATAAACTATTTCAATTACCTCAGCTCTCTTTGCTTTAAACTCTTTGACAATTTGGGCCGAACGTTTTGTTGACGCCTGAGTTTCTTTTCAGTCATTTCGTGGTCTTTCTTGTGGTCGTTAATTTCTAACATATACTAGCCACCCCTTGAATTGATAGATAATAACAAAAAAATAGTGTTTGAATTTTTCCAGATTTTTAGCTTGATTAAAAAGGGTGCCGAAATGAATTTGAAGTTGAAAAAATTCAGGGAACCAGTACAGCATTGATTTTGGAAATTCGGGTTACTCCAAAATGCATTTATTTGTCAGCCAAAGTTAATTTCACATCGAAACAAAAAATGTTTTTTTTTTCGAAAACCTTTGTCGTAAGGTTTTAGGCACATCGTTGTTCCGATTAAGGTCGTCGAGGGCTCATTTTATTCAGAAAAGAAATCCTCATCGTGTGAACGAGGGAATTTTTTTACAATATCGTGTTGGCCAAGTTATTTGCAAATTAGTGGCCGAAATATTGGAAATTTTGGATAATTGACCGTAACTTTTCACATGAATTTTTTTTACCAATCCCTTCATTCATAAGATGTAGAATTGTTGTCTGAAGAAATCAAGACCTTGAGAGGTTGGTCCAACGATGTGCCTGAAACTTTACTACAAAGTTTTACGGAGAAAATTTTTTTTTGATGTGAAATCAGCTTTGGTTGACAAATAAATAAATTTTGGAGCACTCCAATTTTCCCAAACCAAGCTGTAAGCCAAGAAAGTGAATGACTCAATATTTTAGTCAGAACAGAAGCGGGAAACAAATCTGGAATGATAAAAAAAAAAATATATATATTTTCGTCGAAAAAATGTATTTGATGGTGTTCTCAATCAAATACATTTTTGTTTTTCGAAAATATTACGTTTCTTAATATCATTATAGATTTGTTTCCCACTTCTATTCTGACCAAACTATTGATTCGTTCACTCTTTTGGCTTCATCATATTGTTACGAAGGTCGAAACACCCCTCACATATAGTTTGCATAGTCTAATAGTCATCTTAAATGAATGATGTTAACAATCTTAGTCTCATGTTTGCCGATCCAATTCTACCAAATACCGATCTATCCGCGAGCATTGACCCTTGTGTTATGTGATTTAATAATTAACTCAGAGACCCACTTATTATTTAGGGATGTCTTAAACCTAATTCCGTAACAATATGAGTTTACTGAATTCAGCAATAGTTCCCTTCTATTTTACTCGAAAAGTGGAAAAAACATTTTTTCCTATTTTTTTCTATTTTTTTTTTTTTTAATTTAATTTCTCTTTAATTTTTCAACTTTAAATTGATTTCGGCACCCTTTTAAATCTAGCTAAAAATCTGGGGAAATTCAGACACTGTTTTTTCGTCAATATCCATCGATTCGAGGGGTGGAAAGTATTTATGAGAAATTTTTAACGACCACCTATTATTAATTGCAATATATAATTTTTTCTGGCCACATATAGTTATATATAAACATATAATTGTGCAATCGGTTACGATCTGCATAGATATAATTATATATAGTAATATACAGTAAAAATATATCGTTAAAAATACCTTTGAAAAATTAATTCGTTGCTCGATACTAAAGCTTATACCGATGAAAAAATAATTAAGACGAAATATTTGAAAAAACATGATATATTTTACATTTGAAATTCAAATCCCTCACTGGCATGTGTTAATATTATATGAGAGCGTCCAAACTTTACACGGATTTTCTTGATCTTGATTATGTTTTTAAGGTGATATAAGCAACATGAATTCTGAATTTACGGGATTTCACTGTTGGACGATGGGAAGAAAAACAGTCATATCTCGTTTAACCTTCCGTCGGCAATCTAGCTCTTTCAAGGCACAGTCGAAACTATATAGTTTTGGAACCGAAATAGCTTTTGATCAGGGTTCAGCTTCTCTTCCTCAAAGAAGTTAGTAGTAGTGGCTGGTCCTGTATGCCCTGAACTGCCAAGATTCAATCCTTATTCGTTTCCTGTTACCAAACTGCGAAAGTCGCGCGTGGGTCTTGAACGACCCACATTGCCGGTAGTTTTAGCTATTTCCACATAAGTATAAGCCTCCTGAAACTTTGAACTTGCTATCTTGTGTGAACACCCACTGTTTTTTGTTCAAATAAAGTACATTTGTATTGTATAAACAATTTTCCATACTATTTCCTTGCAGAACATTCAATTTTCTCGTCCTCGAAATCATCCATTTTCGTACGTATTTCACAATTATAACAGCCTGTAAGGTTTTTTCTTTTTTTTTTTTTCTAATCGCGTACTGAGAATGTTTGATCACACAAACATTTTTCCAACATTTCTATTCCGGTTCCGACACGTAAAATAAACCAGAACAAGAATCGGACTGATGTAATGGTAGGAATAGGTTATTCAGACTTTCGAAATCATACACTTGAATTTCTTCAAAATTTTTATAGTGCTTTTGAAGCTTGAAAACTTTGACTGGCCCTGAGAAATCCAATTAGCCGATGGAAGTGGCAAAACTACACATTGCCGACGGAGGGTTGATTCGGACGTTCGCTTCTACTCGAGAGTATTTACTCTTAAGCTCTGAACGTCAACTTATATTCTTCACATACATTAAGTGAAAAACCGTCTTCACCACTTTGTTTCATTCAGAGATACATATACTAGTATAATACTTGTTCGTCCGTCATTCTACCGATTCATTCAAGCATATTCAGTATCGGTTTTTTCGTTTTTTAATTTATTATCGCAATCCATTATTATTGAAGAACCCGTCGGATTTCAGGCTGTCACGATGAACATCTGTAGTTCAATGCCACTTATGGTCGTTATTGTCAAAGTAACTGTATTCATACTCCGACGTGACGTGGTACTTGATCTGATATATCACTCTGAGAAATATTTTTGGAACGTTACCTACGACGAATTTGGCGAGAAGGTGATGAAAGAGTGTGAAAGAGAAGGATTCACTTTAATGTGTGTGTTGTCATGTTCTATGCAAGGAACACTATGTTCTTACGCGATAGTGCCTCTAGTCAGTGAGTAAATTTTGAGCGACACATACAATACCGGAAAAAAATTTTGCGATAATTTCACACAAAAGAACTTTCATTCGCAGTTATACAGCACTTATTAAGCTTTTTGGAAATTATTCAACAGAAAACATGGGAAAAAATGAAACCGATAGAGTCCTGCCAGTCAAAAACTGGGTGGATTTACCGTTGTCTGAAACACCGTATTTCGAAATTGCCTTTACGATGGAGGTATATATAAACAAAATGATAAATACCCCAGTTGAAAGCTTCAGAGTTAATGGAAATATATTTGTACCGAATGAAAAATATTTGATGCAAATGATTATCTAGAGAAAATGTGGGTTTGATTGATATTGCACAAATATTTCCTTTCGGTGTGTAAATTTACACTGCAGCAACGATCGACTAATAAAATAATTGAATTATTTTCCGTAGATGCTAGCTGCGCTTCAATCTGTAACCTGTTTTTTCTGCTTTGACAACCTAATGGCTATCCTGAATGTTCATGTTATCGGCCAATTCAGAATTCTGCAGAATAAATTAGAGAACCTATGTGAAGAGTATGTCAGCAATATGAACAACGAGATGCAATTCAGTACAAGTTCTGATGGAAATTATGAAAATTACCCAAACAAAACATTCTACTCGATAGAAAAAATGCAAAACGATTTGGCCAACACCGAATTGGAAGAAAGACTGGAGGTTATTGGCAAAAAGGCCTTCGCCAAATTGAAGGAATGCGTAAAACAGCATCTAGTCTTAATCGATCATGTCGGAAAACTGGAATACGTTTTTAGTTTTATTCTTCTCGGCCAGATGGGAGTTTCCAGCATCATGATGTGTGTGGCAGGATTTCAAATACTCATGGTAAACTTTATCCTTCATTAAACTGTAATTCATATTTTACGCCTATATTTTTCGCACGAATTACTGCAGAGTTCTGCAATTTCTATATTATGAAAGTTGACATAATTTTTTTTATAACCGCGATTCAATTTTATTGATAACTCTACATAGACAGAATTTCGTACTCCTTTTTCCCGCAACATTATGATTTCTCCTTGAATGAAAACATGCCTATAATACCTAAGGAACAGACAAAAATCAGTTTAAGAGATTCTCTGCGCTTATCTGAAGATTGGCGAAAAAATCTACATGGGTTATCCTTGATAAAAGAGTCCATGGAATAACCCATAGGAACTCGGTTCAACAATCAATCAACAAATTTGTCGGTACCTAGTTGTTTTTTATTTTATGTTTTCAATACGCACACTTGCCGCGATCGCGTTTTACAACATTAATGCGGCTATCAATAACATATTTCAACCCGTGAGAAAGCCTCATGCCGTGCCCGTACTTAGCGGCAAGTCCCACGATTTCTGGTGTGAGAATCATTCGTGTAAGAACGCTCCTAAACTGGTATTCAAGAGACTACAGTTTCCGTAAACTTTTGAAGACATTTTCAGTATTGACTGACAGCTATTTATCTTGCACAAATCACAAGTAGGTATTGCGACATTGGCCCTATTCAAAGAGGCGTTTATGTTCATGCAATTCGTATGAAATGTTCACTTAACCAACATCGTTGATTGTATCGAAACTTCCGATTTTGTCAAGTATCATTTGCTGATTAACATAAATACATCCCTTTCTTTTGTCTGATTGATCACAATAGGCTAAGGTAACGTTCTACTGTATTGAAACCAAACTGTTTTAACTCTGCGATGAACAGGTCCACAATTGGTTCTTCATTTCAAGTCTTATCGCCGGTATCGTACAACTGTTCATCTTCACCTGGACTGGTCAGGAGATAATGGATTATAGTTTGGAAATTGGCGACGCTTTTTATCGTTCAGAATGGTATACGATGCCCAATACTGGAGCTGGACGTGCTATTCGTCATGCACTGATCATGATGACGACCAGATCACGACATCCTTGTTATCTTAGTGCCGGAAAGTTTGGTATAGTGTCAATGAAATCTTTGACCAACGTAAGTGCTGTCCTTTCGAAAATATGCTGAAGGCAAGAAAAATTTGTATCATAAACCAACAAAATGTAACTTTTTTTTGTACAGATTTTCAGCACGACTTTATCATATTTATCGATTTTGCGTCAGATGAGTGAGGAAATTTGATAGGCGCAGGATGATATGGGTGAATCACGCTTCGTATCCTGCATCTCATAAGTGAACAATGTAGTACATATAGTCAAATAAACTGAACAAATTCTAATATTTACATATCCGTTCCCCAACATTTTCGCCTAACTGCGATCGGAAACAAATAAAATCAAAATTAAACGAAGTTTTGGCTTCTCGTTGTTTTTCTATAAATTATTTCATATCATAATGCTGTGCTACTCAAAAACACGATTTTGCAAACCGATCACCTTCAGACTGCATAGATAATTGCATTAATGCATTAATTTCATATTTTATAGTCTGATTCTGAAGAGCACCATCTCAAGCCTGGAAAGCAGGTTTGGTTATCATATTTTTTCGCCCACTTACTCTGTAAGTGAGCGAAGCTCGACAATCATCAATTTAATGCAACACCCCACGACCACTTCAGACTTTTCATAAATTAAAAGTCAATGAAAAATCACGAGAAGTTGCGATACACAAGAAAAAATTCGTCGACCAGGTTGCCATAGAATTTTCATCACCATTAATTTCCAAATATTTGAATGCAATTCTTTTTAATTAATTTAGAATTCAAGAAATTCTACCGGACAAACGAGATGTTTGATCTTGATGGGACATAGCAATTTTTCATCATCAGAACATGAGCTATAACTCTGTAAAATCACAAATTTTTTCGTCCAGACATTTTCCAGAACACTGCGCTTATTTATATTCTGGGACAGACCGACGGACAGACAGGCATACAGACAGACAGAGCGACGTAGACATTGAGAATCATGTGTGACGTCAGCTGAAGGGTCCGAAAGTCGAAAATTTTTTGAATTGGTGAAAGTCGTTTTTGACACGAAACCAATACTTTCCTACCACTTCGTGATGAAAAGTAAAGAAGCAGGACTAATAGCTGTAAATTTGTGTGCTTCTATAACGATTTACCGTTTCATACCGTTGAAATAATTTTCAGTCTCCGAAAATGCTTTCGTCAATCACAAAGATTTAGTTTGCGAAATTTGAACAGTCAGCGAAAAGTCTCATAATAGCGATAGAAAACCTGCGGATTTTCATCAATATTAATAATCCGTCTTGGAATTTAGTAAATTAAAAAATAATGAAAAATATATTATATTGACTAAGAATAACCAATAATGCTTGTCTCGTCAATTGATAGTTCGATATAGCTGTACCAGGAAGCTTTGAATTAGGTGTAGCATAAAAACTAAGTCTGTGATTTGAATTCATGAATCCTAATGGGTACTATCCCCGGTAATGGCTGTAGCTCGTATACCAGGTGCTCTAGGAAACATTCGATCGATATAATGGGGCCGGGCGTCAAGTAGTATTACAATTACCTTGTGCTATTATGGTAAACGGTAGAATTTGTAGTAGCATATAAGGATCAGATATTGGAAATTGAAAGATTGAAAATTGTTGCATATACCAGATACAAGGAGAAATGTGTGAAATCAATGATATGCAGTGTAATGTTGCAAATCACATCTGCCGTCACAGAAGACTCTCTGCCCCTGGGTAGGTATAATTAAGTCGATTTTTGATTGAACGGGCCTGGTATGATTGAGAGTTTTCCTTTCTCGAGGCCGCTTGAATCTCTGCAAGGTAGGCCGTAGCCAGTCCTCGTCAATGTGAAGAGTCAAGTCAATGGAACAGTGTATTCTGTCAACTAATTGTTTGGGTAATTTTGAGTGGCCGGAGGCCAATATAAAAGTCACGGAGCTGCCATAAAGACGAAAGAATTTAGTCTGGGCGAAAGCCGCAGAGTCATGAGCAGGTCGTATTTTTTAAAATTAAAGCTAAGAACTGTTAATTTTTTTATTTTATACCGAGTCAGTCATCGGTTCAGCGTGCCGGTAGAAACAGAGCGCTGTTAACTAATTTTGATTTTGTTCATTTGCCACGAACGGCCAGTATTAAAATTTGTTATTATATTTTCAGTTTCTGTATTTTGCGGTGGCACGGACGCTAGAATATATTTTTTTCGGCATTGGCATGAAAATTTGGCTTTTGGATGTCCATATTCTGTCCGTAAAGGGTCACTCTATATGGTTACCTTCATAACTGTACATTTTTTTTCTTTCAAGTGAACTTTCTATACTAGATACTACCTATACCTTGCAAATCATCGTCTGCAAAACGGACAATTAATTAGGGATCACAGTTTGGGAGAAAATCGAGACAATAGTTTACGTTGGTGAAAATCGAATTCTGCCCCCTCTTAAAAAAAGATTTTTCACGGCAGTTTGAAGCGACGCATGTGCAGTAATGCTGAACTACGAACTTATGAATTTTATGCTTTGTCATATGGATACCGAAAAAAAAATTCTACGTGCAAGCATGCTAGTAAACTATTTTTCCGCTCGAATAATTTTTCAGTACTCGCCTTTGGCTCGTACTGAAAATATTATCGTCCCCCTTCAAAACAGTTTGTTCCCGATAAACTTTTCATTAAGTCTAGTATACAGTTAAGATCAAGAGATGTTTTCAAGTCTAAGCTCTGGGACTGAATGCCCTGATTTACGCCTCTTTGGGCCCTCCGAGGGCCTTCCTATATGCAAGTGGTCCTTGCTGGCGTGTGCCCTGTCCTTTGTCAATCGACACATGCAAGTATTGGGCCTCTCGATGCCTTAGACAGTCCGAGGCGCCTTGGTATCGAGGCGCGAGAACGCGTACATAAAGTGGCATAGTTTTCCGTATATCTTCGTAAAATAGCCTAGTCTTTCTCTTAGGTCCGTCCGTCGCGTCTATGTGCCTCGCTCTATGAGGCTACCGCGGCTCCCGCTCGAAACCTCTCTCGCTAGCGAAGTAACTTTGGTACTTGATGACTCCGGGCCGCCGGGCGATCACTGAGCGCTTATAACCAACAAAAGACTAGAGAAATTCTGCAGCTAACGTAACTCTCCCATTCGGCCCGCAAAAAACCTTCGCCGGGGCACTAGTACGATAGTAAACTAAAAACTATGCCAATATTCGATTATATACGGAAAACTATGAAACTCTACGATAGTATAGGAAAAACTATGCCAATGTAGTACCATTATATACGAAGAACTAACTATCAATCTTTACGAAGATCGGCGGGAAAACTATCACAGAAAAGTATTCAATGGTACGAAAATTTCCGAAAAGCTACTATATATCCTATGAAAATTTATATGCAAAAACTACAAACTTGTTTCAAATCCAACATAAAATTTTCGAAGTTTCGTGGTTTATCGTTAAAGCTTCCGTAGTTTGTCGTAGAAATTTTTTTCACCGGGACGATGATTGGTTAAAATTATAATAAGTTTCGTATTAATAATTGGTTTGTAATAATTATCTGCTATCAGGATGTCCCCTTGATTATAGAGTAAGTTCATAGATCATGCAATCCCAGTCTATACATACTAATTACGAGAACACTGAGAAAAAAGACGGCCCGAGCAATATTTTATAGTTGAACGAGACCAAAATTATAGTTCCTCTTACAATATCATGGTATTTTGCACTATAAAAATAGTCATCCTAACTATATACAGTAAAGTTGGAGCCTGAGGGAACTATTTGCATAGTGAAGTTAAGTAGATTTTTCTCTCAGTGAAGATCGTATTGATAGAAAAAGCTCCGGACTCTAATGACTGCAGCACAACGTTGGAGTTTCATTGGAAAATGTTCAAACCATCAGCTTAGTACACCGAGTGTGTGATTTGATATGTAAAAACATATTGTTACCAACCTGATTCAACAACATAATAAACTAAAAAAAAAAACCTACTTTCTACGATTCATTTAATAGTATTCCCAGTCGCCTGAATTTAAATGGACTATGCCGTTCCGAATATCTATGGAGCCTTTGAGGGATAATCTCAATAAGACCTAAATTATATTGAATAGTGTCTCAAATCTTTTGCATTCATGTACAAACAGTAAATGTTGATTACGATAGAGTAAGCCCGGTTTACAAGGGGTTGAACTCTGCTATATGATAATATACGGACTTAAAAATTTTCAATTTCCAATAAGGAAAAAAATTATCACCAAAACAAAAATGTTTGAGAAATATTGAGGATTCTCTAAACTGCTGTTGAAGGGATTTCACTGATTTTCACTCGAATCCCTTTCCTAAGTAGAACTAGAGAGCTTGCAGTAAAAGCAACTTCTGATTTTGGTTCATCCTTAAAACTTATGACTCTATAATTGGAGCCAATTTTGATTTTACAGCAAAGTAATTTGTTTGGAAAATTTATAATCTTGATACTCTATGATAAAATCCTGATCCCTCAACGTCTCCAGTTCATTTGCCGGTCGCAATCTCCGTTTTTATTCCACTTGAAAGCCACTTGCTCCAGTCCCGAATCGTCGATCAATCAACTGAATTTCCACCGTGAATCTTCATCATGATATCCAAACGAGTATAAGTATTTGAAATGAGGGGGAAAAGGATTCCCTCAATTGTAAGCATCATCTAGTATCCATTCTGGAATAACTTTTTTCAGTTTCCTCAGCCTACAGCGTGCTTCAATTTCAGGCATTTCTTTGATGTCTCATAGTTCGAATGACTATTATATTGTTTTCTTGTTTCTTGTTTTACTGTAGTTTATGTTACGTTTTCTGCCCGTGCTCTTTGACTTTTCATACCTACTAGTCATTCATTTGCACAACTTCTGATAATTGCGTTCGAGAATTGCACAATTCTTTCTTCTGTATTCATCTCAATGTTAAAGAATGTCTCAAGAAGCTGATGGAAAGCTTCTACGAGATTTGTTTGAAGGATTTTAATGATGCCGAACCTCCAATCATTGATTTATGAAATTTCTTTCTTTATCGAATTTCGATGAGGGAAATCTTCTATTATTATAATTCGATAAAAACAGATAATATAGTTGTCGGTATAAGAGAAGGCTTAGGGTACTTTCTGTATTTCCTGAAAGGTAAGGTTATTATCCGAAAAACGCATTATTGAATTTGTATGTGCACATAACGATGATAGTCAAAATTACACTCATTATACACTCACTACACTGTTCAGAAAATCACAAACTTGCTATGACTATATTCAATATCCTCAATAAAGCAAAAGCACGTGAAAATGGAGAAATTTCACTCGATTTCCTCACCTCTCTTTCGTTCTCGTTTTATTTCCTTTTGGGATATTTCTACCTACGTCGCATTTTACAGCTTGGGAGTGTTCTAAGTCAACTGTACAGGGGCTCTGTCCATACTACAATCACCTGTTTTTGAAGTAACATTCCAGGACGTTGCGGTGGTAAACGAAGTCGAGCTTTCTACTTTAGCATATTTCAAAATGATCTGGTGTTATTCAGTTTTGGTCGATAGCTGGCAACGCGAAATCAATCTTGTCTAATGTTTTTAATCGAACTATTCATGTGAATTCGTGTGTTCCCCTTTTCAGTGGTCTTGAAGCCCCGATTTTCGAAACCTGGTTGAAAAAACACGATCGCAATTATTGCTCTGACGGATTCTAACTACGAATTTTTTTTTTTTTTCACAGCCATCAGATAAGGCTGTACTGGACAGTGAATAGTTTTGTGCAAATTTTTTCACAGAATACCGAAACTTGATGATAAGCAAATACTTCCAGACTGCTTCCATAGATCAAACCAGTGCAAAGTATAATATCCAGAACTTGGTGGCGCCGATGAATAACTCTTATTCTTTTTTCTTGGATATGGCCAAATGAGTTAGACTCAACAAAGTATGCACAATAAATAGTGTTGTCGAATTTTCAGATTGAAGAAATATTGAATTGTTCGCGTTCATTGGGAGAGATTCATGATCGGCTTAACCCCTTCGCTGCCCGGCTATCACGAAAATATCATACTTCTGTTTTATTAGCGCGGAATAAAAAAAAAAAAAAAAAGAGCTCCGATTCAATCGAATGTTTCGAAAATTTCTGTATCATTATTTTCAAATATCAATTACCTGCAGTTGCGAATTTTCTCGGCAAAACCTGACAAATTTCTTACATTATGTGCAGGCTTATACCGAACTAACATGGTCTTTCTACGATGGTATCATTTATGGGTCAAAATGCATATAATTGATAGATCGTTATGTACGCAACTATTGTTCTTCGACATGCTGCTTTCTGCACTAATTCTATCAATCGGAAACTGCTTATGACACATATTTGTCCGGGAGTTTCGCCAATGATTGGTAAGGCACATACCATATAGTCCCCAGTTACGTTGTGTCAGTAATGGTCCAAGTTCTTGCTGATACTTCGTCGAAGTATGTCACCGGAAGTGAAAAACCACAGTAAATACGATTACGAAATCAGTAATAAACACGTATTCACCTACCTTTTAGATTCCCAATATTTTGAATCCTATGAAGCCTCTTTCAGCTCTTCGTACTCTGCAAATCGTCAGTTCCAAAGTAACGGGCGTTGCTAGTAGCAGTTGGACGTAACAAATGGAGAGACGCCGACGATCAAATACCGGCACTTCACTTCTTCCAGTTTCATTTATACATTTTAATGTGAATGATGTAATCCATGACTGAAAATGAATGAAATTCTTTTCGAAAATGTCTCAAATATCAAATGAAAGAGTAGAAGTGAACGATGGAACACAATAACTGCTGCAAACCAAATCTATACGGAGTCCGTCTGAATGGATGAGTCAATTTTTTTACGTAATTAACTATATGCAACCTTCGATGTAACTTGGACACAGATTAATTTCAATACTAATTCACTCGAATCGAAAATCCGCTGGGTTTTCATCACGGCGCGGCGCCGCGAAGAATCTCGCAGTTGCGCGGACCGCTATATGAAATCAAGTGAACGAAGTGAACATAAATTTATGCAAACTAGTGAAAGATCGATTTTTCAAATGGACGACGAGTGTTAGTTCAATTCTTGCTAGCTATTATGGTAATTGCAACAATTTCCGAAGTCCATATAAGACCTCGGACGAAGTGGTACGATCGTATCACAAATTGTGAAGATGACGTTGCGTACGGACGCGTGCCTCTCCATCAGATTGACACGATTGTACATGAAGATAGTCGGTTTTTGGTACACCAAAAACGAACGTGAAGAACAGATTCGACGTGCAACTGTAGCATACACAATTGCAGCTGTGATATTTGCTATTAGTGTTCAAGGAGTAGACTTGTTTTATTCTTGGGGTGATTTTAACGTGAGTACCTTAAGTGAAGTGTGAATTTATATATTTTTAGACGATATTTTATCGAGGGGAGACGTAACTGAAAACTTGGAATTCTTGACCGTTCAAGATATTACTCACGAGAGAGGTTCCCCAGGTATCCCTCACCGATTCCGTTCGAATTGAGATATGGTGCACTGGACTCAAATCTAAGCCGGACTTTTTTCTGTTTTTTTTTGTATCTGCGCGAAAAAAAACACTACGAGAGGGTGAAGCAGCTTGGACCCAATTCATAGGTTGGATGAAGTAACTGTGGGTCGTGAACGAAGTAGACCAGACAACGTATTCCACCTTTTTAGGAATATACGAAGTATATCTCTAGAGTGCCTTACATAAATTTGCCTTCCTAAGGACGATTCTTGTCTGTCCGGACTGGTCGACACTACTACGCCAACCCAAATCTCTTGTCTTTTGGAGCATAACTCTCATTTCAATTGAGGATTATGCCCTTAGCTAAGAAAACCTATGATTTTCTATCTAGTCTGATCGTTTATCTACAAAGATTCATCATTTTTTTCAGGCTTTTTATCCGTCCGGACTGCCCGAGCCTACTGCACTGACCCTTAGGATATGATATCTATTCTGATAGTTTACCTACAAAAAAAATCAGGAAACCGGTTGACCTGTCGGCCAACCCTAAAACTTCCCGCCATGTGTTGAATACGTTACAATGAACTGATAATATTGTGTTTATAATCCATTAAAGAAGGTTATAAGTATAGTTAGTCTTCCATAGACAAATTTTTTTCCGTCTGATTTTCAAAAATCGAGTTTTTGTCAAATGTCAACACTTCTCGGTTTTAGGGAGTTTTATTTAATGTCAGAAGATATCGTTCAGTCGCGGATACCTACGCCCCTCTGGCTTTAGTCACGCGATGTATTTTTTCCAGATTTTTTTGAACTCCCCATATATCATCATAGACAGAGAATAAAAAGTGTGTAAGGGTAGTTAGCGCCCACAAGTATGTTTTCGTCGAAACACACGAAAACATGTAGGCTTTACTTTTGTCTCAAGTACGACACATATTTTTTTCAGATTCTTCCGCTCGAATTTAGTAATTTTTTGGATAACAGTGAAAATATATAGGGGTGATCTCCCCCTCATAGGCTTTCTTTGGTCTTTTTTTTTTTTGATTGCGTTATTCATCCGTCATCATAGGAAAATTCTTCCACAATGTTTGGTCGAAATCAATTAGGTTTTTATACACGAAATTGTAAAATCGAAAGTTGACATCGCTATCTTTGAGGAGCTATTTTACCCACTCAAAGTGTTTTTCCGGAACAGGAAAAATTAATGCTGTTTAGATTTGAGCCCACTAAAATATATTTCAATTTGAACAAAATTGGCGAGGGACACCTGGGGTACTATCCTTGTAAGACGATTTTTTAATGTACAGTATTGTTAAAAAGTAATGTAAGAAGTTGTTGGCTGAAAAAATTTGGGGTTTTATTTTGCAAAAGAATTTTTTGTAATTATCAGCTTACTCGCCCGTATACTTATACGAGTAAACATCAGTTTCGGGATTTACATACAAAATAGCTCACACAATGAATTCAATGTTCGAATGATCCGATGATTTTCTCCGCCCTTTCCGTCTTTCTCACCTCAATATGTATAATACTGAAACATTTCTTTCAATCAAAGATTTCGATTTGTTTATTTCATTTCAACTTTTCATCACCCCGGTGATACACGTAGAGAATATTCATTACGGTCAAAAATGACTTTTACTAATTTCAACGAATTTTCACTTTTGTGGGACTTGAGCATCCGAAAAACGGGTTCTTAGACAGATATCGATCTGCCCGATAGTCGTCAAATGATCTCACAAACGAATAAATGCATAAAACCAAGATGTTTTTTGATGGGTGTGTTCGTAATTCCGTGTAGAATGGCACTCGCCCTCACATTTTCGCGTCAATGATGCGTAGACTCTGATAATAGTCGAAATTAGTAACACGCCCACACTATACAATGTAAAAGAAAAAAAATTCAATCAAATTGATCGTAACATGCTAGCTTGAACTCATTCCTCGTCAATCATCGGCTGCCAGAAAGACGATCCGAATGCTACCTCCGTTTCGAATATATTCGAGATAGTAATTATGTCAGCAAAAATCGACTAGACCATCACTTTAAGGCCCATCCCTAGTCGCCCACCTCCTTTTTGCCGAAAAAGGGGCGGGGGAGGCACATCTCGATTATTATCCGGGCCCAGGCGTCGAAGACGCAAAAATAAAATGCAGAGCGGCGATTCTATTTCAATTCCAAACACATGCGTCCGAAAATATGTTTGTTTTATGCGAAAATAGAGCTGCAGCACCGCTTTTAGATTTGTCAAATGTCAATTTCCTCGGCGGCCATTATTATGTAGCTGTTTGCCGAGTTTCGCTGGGCAGGGCGGTAAGTGGCGCCACGAATATATTGCTCCAACGCAAGGATAGTACACTAAGAGAGTGATATCCTTGATATTCGTGGCGCCACTTACCCTAAACTCGGCGTACAGCTACATAATAATGGCCGCCGAGGAAATTGACATTTGACAAATCTAAAAGCGGTGCTGCAGCTCTATTTTCGCATAAAACAAACATATTTTCGGACGTATGTGTTTGGAATTGAAATAGAATCGCCGCTCTGCATTTGATTTTTGCGTCTTCGACGCCTGGGCCCGGATAATGATCGAGATGTGCCTCCCCCGCCCCTTTTTCGGCAAAAAGGAGGTGGGCGACTAGGGATGGGCCTTAAGCGACCATATTGCCGTCAGCGTGAGCTATTTCTGAGTATAAGCCGTCTGAAAATTTGCACTTGCTAACTCGTGTAAGCACCCACTATTTTTTGTTCGAATAAAGTGCATTTATATTGTATAAATAATTTCCGATACTTTCTTGTTTCAAAATGTCTCAATTTTCCCGTCCTCAAAATCGTCGATTTCCAAGTGCTTAAATAATTCCACTTTTTGGAGCCGACGCCTTCCAGATTTTTGTTTTTTTCCTGCAGTACGTATCCAAAATTATAAGAACCTGCAAGGTTTTTTTTCTCTCGCGCATAAAGTAATTACGAATTCCCAATCATACAAACATTTTTTTTTCACATTTTTGCTCCGATTCTGGCGTGAAAAAGGACCCAGGACAAGAATCAGCTGACTAGTGTCATGGTCGGAATAAGTTCTTGAGGCCTTCGAAATCATACTTGAATTTTTCTTGAGATTTTTCAAAATGCTGTGGAAGCTTGGAAACTTTGACTGGCCCCTAAAGACCCAGTTTGCCGACGGAGGTAGCAAAATTACACAGCGCCGGCGAAGTTAATTTGAGCGTTCGCTTCTACTGGTGAAAATTCGCCCTTAATTTTGGAACGTCATTCTATATTCTCGACATACTTTATAATAATTCCGTTATTTAAATGGGTTTGTTAGGTGATGAAAGGTACCGTGAAAATCCGTCTTTCCCACTTTGTTCCAATTGTTTCTGTTACATACAAACATATCTAAAATACCTGTTCTTTTATCACTCTACCGATTCATCCAAGCATATCACGTATTGGTTTTCTTGTTTTTTAATTTATTATCAAAATCCATAATTGAAGTACTCGTCGTATTTCAGGCTGTCACGTTCAACATTACCGCTACATTGCCGCTGATAGTTGTTGCTATCAAAGTAACTGTTTGTTCGTTTCGACGTGACGCGCTACTTGATCTGATATTTTTCTCTGAGAAACACTTTTGGAACGTTACCTACGACGAATTTGGCGAAAAAGTGATGAACGATTGTGAAAGAAAAGGATTTACTTTACTGTGCATATTGGCATGTGGTGTGCAAGGAACAGTGTGTTCTTACGCGATAAAGCCTCTAGTGGGTGAGTAAATTTTGCGCGACGCAAACATGTGTGGAAAGAAATTCTAGCGATGAATTGAAACAAAAAAACTTTCATCCGCAGTTATACAGCTGCAATAAAACTTTTTGAAAATTACTCAACAGAAAACATGGGGAGAAATGCAACCGATAGAGTCCTGCCATTCAGAATCTGGGTGGATTTACCGATGTCTGAAACACCGTATTACGAAATTGCTTTCACCGTTGAGGTATATATAAACAGAATAATATATATCCTAGTCGAAGGCTTCAGAGTTATTGGAAATATATTTGAACCTAATGAGAAATATTTGATGCGAATGATTATCTTGGGAAAATATAGGTGTGGTTGATATTGCACGAATATTTTCTTTATAGGTGTGTAAATTTACACTGCAGCAACGATAGGCTGATCAAATAATTGAATTATTTTCTATAGATGCTATCTGCGTTCCATTCTGCAACCTGTTTTTTCTGCTTTGACAACTTATTGGGTATTCTGAATATTCATGTTGTTGGCCAGTTCAAAATCCTGCAGAATGAATTAGAGAACCTATGTAAAGAGTATGTCAGCAATATGAACAACGAGACGCAATTCAGTACAAATTTTAACGGAAATTATGAAAATTACCACGATAAAACATTCTACTCAAAACCCAAAATGCAAAACAATTTGATCATAATTGAATCGGAAGAAAGGCAGGAGGACATCGGCAAGAAAGCCTTCGCTAAAATGAAGGAATGCGTGGAGCAGCATCAAGTCTTAATCGATTACATCGAAAAACTGGAATACGTTTTTAATCTTATACTTCTCTGCCAGATGGGGTGTTCCAGCGTTATGATCTGTATGTCGGGATTTCAACTAGTCGTGGTAAATTTCTCCCTTCATTAAACTGCAGTTCATATCTTTCGCCCATGTCTTTTGCACGAATTACCTCAGAGTTCTGCAATCCCTACAACATGAAAGTTGACATTATCCTCCTCGTTACCCCGATTCAACCTTAATCATAATTCTACATGGATAGAATTTTATGCTACTTTTTCACGCAACATTCTCTGTGCTTATTTGACAATTGGCGAAAAAATCTACTTGGGTTCCTTGATAAAAGAGTCCATGGAAACCTATTGCAACCCGGTTGAGAACCGATCCATATTCAGAGCTCTAGCTGGCACATGAAAGTCCATGTGGAATTATCAGCTGGGGTTCCCACCATCAACATGGAAATGCACCTCAATTTCCTACGTGCGATACATGTGAAAATACACCTGTGTGTCCGTGGCCCAGATGGGTTCTTACACGATCCTCACATGGATTCCAAGACCCCTCTTTGTCAATCCGAGTTTCTTGGATAGACGCGATATATCCCGGATGAAATTATTTCTGGTGTTTTTATCCTGCTGAACTCTTTTGCACTCGAATTTTGTTTGGATTACTGGTATACTTGAAGGAGAATTGTTTTTTCATTCAAATCGAACGAAACGAACCCCCAAGAAATTGCATTTCAATAATCGTGAGATGATGTTTTTCACACTTCCCACTTCAATAATTAATAACTTCGCCATGTTCAACCCAGAGAATTGATTTCTTGTTCGAATTGTTCGCAATTGCGACAAAAATACGATCTCGTGCATGAATTCATATCGGCAAAGTGACGACCACTAGCAGGCTTCACCCGTTGGTATATCGAAGGCGGATTCATTGATAGCCGATGCACAAAATTTGTCAGTACCGAGTTGTGTTTTATGTATTATCTTCAATACGCATACTAGCCGCGATCGATTTTGACAACATCAATGCTGCTGTCATTGACATATTTCTACCTGCGAGAGAGCCTTATGCCGTGGCTGCACCTAGCGGCAAGTCCAGCGATTTCTGGTTAGAGAATGTAACAGCGCGTCTATACTGGTGTTCAAGAGACCACAGTTTCTGTAAACTTTTGAAGACATTTTTAGTATTGACTGACGACTATTTATCTTGCACAAATCACAAATAGGTATTGCGACATTGGTCCTATTCAGAGAGGCGTTTGTTCATGCAATTTGTACAAAATGTTCGTTTAAAAAACATCGTTGATTGTATCGAAGCTTTCCATTTTGTCAAGTATCATTTGCTGATCAACATACACACATCCCTTCCTTTTCTCTGATTATTCGCAATAGGCCAAGCTAACGTTGTACTCTATTAAAACCAAACTGTTTTAACTCTGCGATGAACAGGCCAAAAATTGGTTCTTCATTTTGGATATGATCGCCGATTTTTCGCAAATGCTTCTCTTCACCTGGACTTGTCACGAGATAATGGATTATAGTTTGGAAATTGGCGACGCTACCTATTATTCAAAATGGTATACAATTCCCAATAATGGAGCTGGACGTGCTATTCGTCATGGGCTGATTATGATGACGACCAGAGCAAGACGTGCTTGTTATCTTAGTGCCGGAAAGTTTGGTGCAGTGTCATTGAAATCTTTCACTAACGTAAGTATAATTTCGTTTATGAACCACTAGAAAGTAACTTCGTTCATGAACCAATAAAAAGTAACTTTTTTCCACAGATTTTGAGCACGACTATGTCATATTTATCGATTTTGCGTCAGATGAGTGAGGAACTTTAATAGGCGCAGGACGATATGGGTGAATCACGCTTCATATCCCGCATCTCACAAGTGAACAATGTAGTACATAGACAAATAAACTGAACAAATTCTAATATTCACATTTTCGTTACCCAACATTTTTCCTTTGAAAAATTTACCTTCACTTGTGTCAATTGCGATTATTTCATCAACAGTGTGCTTCTTCATGTCGGTTTATTAGCTACCGATGGAACGATGCTCCATATACTATACTGTGATATATCAGGCTTGTTCCGAGTCAAAGAGGCGCGTGCAGCTTACCACCGAGGTGGGAAAGAGACATTGTGATGTCGGAATCGCTATAAATTTGGCATCAGCGTGCTACTCAGCAGCATTTCTTCAGTATCTTATTTCGAGTTCTTATAAATTACAGAGTAATCCTCGGAGCGGTGGAAGATCACTCCTACGGGTCTAGCTTGAATAAAGTCCTAAAGACACCTTCGCAGTCTGTAAACAATCTAGGACACACAAGTAGGGTGAATGATTATGAAAATTCGTTTATTATGAAAAACAAACATGGAATGAATCGATAAGTCAGTAAACTGATGAATCAATAACCGAGTGTAGTCAGTTATATTATAGGTTAATTTCTGACAGAGAGATTATATGGGGCATTCCACGTCAACTCGACCTGGGTTTGACCCTTAACGTCTCGAATTGGGCCCGCGATTTTTTGTATGATTGTTTTCACTTTGAAAGGCACTCAGTTTTTTTTTTAGATTTTTTCAAATCGATTTGAATTTTCTACAATTTTTGAAAACGATCATATTGATCGTCACAATTTAAAAATCCAAAAAAATTCTGAAAAATCGTGTGTCAGATATCGAAACTTTTACGTCTATAGAGCCGGAGTGGGGAGATTTTTCCTGCTTACTGTTTCAAGCTTTTTCCGAAAAAAAATTAGAAGCGGGAGTTATTTCACTATGGATGGTTGCTGAAACATTTTCATATGTCACACCGGATTTTTGAAAAATTTTTCATATTTTTCGCAAGATTTTTTTTTTTTTTTTATTTCAAAATCATCTCTTGCGAAAAATCTGAAAATATTTTCAAACATCCGGTGCGACAGATGAAAATTTTTCAACGACCATCCGTAGTAAAATAACCCCCGCTTCTGATTTTTTAATAGTTTTTTTCGGAAAAAGCTTGAAAACAGTAAGAAGTAGAAATCTCCCCATTCCGGCTCTAAGCTTAAAAATTTTGATATCTGACACACGATTTTTCAGAATTTTTTCAGATTTTTAAATTGTGTCGATCAATATCGTCGTTTTCAAAAATTGTAGGAAAATCAAATCGATTTGAAAAAATCTAAAAAAAAAAAACTTAGTGCCTTTCCAAGTGAGATCAATCATATAAAAAATCGCGGGCCCAATCCGAGAGGTCAAGGGTCAAAGCCAGGTCGAGTTGACGTGGAATGCCCCATATATATATTGCAATATTGAAAGATAGAATAGGTTTAATTAGATAATAGGGCCAGCCGAGGAGCTTTTCCCAAGGATGGAGTGTTGTGCGGGTCTTCAAGAACCTACCACCGGTACCGAGCGTTTCCTTGAAGGACCTGGGTCTCGTTCCGTCCTACAGGGTCCCGAATACTGCCGAGCTGGCCAACTTGACTGGACCATTGAAATCTCCGTGAAGTCTGCTCGTCAGGCATTGGAGTCCTGAAGTGTTTTCAAAGGCCTTTCCGGCAGACAGCAAGATGGTATGGCAGTAGGCGTCCTTCTCACCTCCTCCTGGTAGGTCTTACTGTGATCCCGATTGCTGCGGAAAACCGACTGACTGCAAGGTGGTTCTTGGTCCTTAATGACGGCTCAGTTTTCCGATGGTAGGGTAGTTTTTGCTGAAGACTAGATCAGCAATTTCACACATCCTATTGGGAAACACTCGCCTCGTTTGCCGCAACTCCGAGCAAGTGATCGCGTTTTAGTTTGTAAGATTTCAAATTGTTCCATCCAGCCGTTTACCAGAACACTGCGATTATTTATATTTTGGGACAGACCGACAGACAGACCAACGTATGTTCAGAATCATGTGTGACGTCAGCTACAGGGTCCGAAAGTCGAAAATTTTTTGAATCGGCGAAAGTCGTTTCTGACACGAACCATTACTTTCCTATCACTTCGTGATGAAAAGTAAAAAAACAGAACTCAAAACTGTCAATTTGTCTGCTTTAATAACGATTTACCATTTGATACCGTCTTTAGAATTCGCAGTCCCCGAAAATGCTTTCGTCAATCACAAAGATTAAGTTTGTGAAGTTCAAACAGTCGGCGAAAAGTCTCATAATAGTGATAGAGAACCTGCGGATGTTCATCATTATTAATCCTGCTTGGAATTTCGCAAACAAACGGCAATAACATTAGGTATAATTATATCGGCCGTAATTAATAAGATATTATATATATTGACTAAGAATAATCTATAAAGCTTGTCACGTCAATTGAGAGTTCGATATAGCTGTTCCAGGAAGCTTGGAATTAAATTTAGCATAAAAACGAGGTCTATAATTTAAATTCATGAATCCTAATGAGTTATATCCCGGTAATGGCTGTAGCTCGTATACCAGGAGCTCTAGGAAACATTCGATCGATATAATGGGCCGTCAAGTAGTATTGCAATCACCTTGTGCTATTATGGTAAGCGGTAGAATTTGTAGTAGCATATATAATCCGGTGATCCGAAGAACTTAAGGATCAGAAATTGGAAATTGAAAGATTGAAAATTGTTGCATATACCTATACAAGGATATCAATGATATGTATAGGTATATACATCAAATCAACGAGATGTAGTGTAATGTTCCAAATGATATCTGCCGTCAGAGGTGACTCTACCCCTGGGTAGGTATAATTAAGTCGATTTTTGATTGAATGGGTCTGGTATGATTGAGAGTTTTCCTTTCTTGAGGCCGCTCGAATCTCCGCAAGGTAGGCCGTAGCCAGTTTTCGTCAATGTAAAGAGTAAAGTCAATGGAATAGTGTATTCTGTCAACTAATTATTTGGGTTACTTCGAGTGGCTGGATGCCAATATAAAAGTTACGGCTGCCACAAAGACGAAAGCGTGCGCAGTGTGTAATGGGTGTCGCGGCCGTCAACGTACAGCATTAGTTTTCATTTTTCTTCATTCAATTTCGAGTCCAGTATTTAGTCCGGGCAAAAGTCGCAGAGTCATAGGCAGGTCGTATTTTGTAAAATTAAGGCTAACAACGGTTTTTGTCAAAATCCAAGGTGAGAAAATCGGCAAGGTAGTTTATCTGGCGCCCAACTCGACCAGTGACGTCACAATCAGATTAACCATTGACCAGATCCTAGGCCGTGCTGGCAGCCGGGTCAAGATTGTCGACTGTCAGGGGCGGGTCGTTATCTCCGACGGTCTCGTCTAAAAAACTGGCACGTCACAGTAGGTATTAACACCTTGATCTTAGTGTGACGGTATATTAGTTGTTTCATGAAATTTATGAATTATTATTGCTTCATCCTGCTATTTTATATAGGACTTCAGGATATGGGTTTTGTGAGGATATATTAAATTGACAATGTTTGAGACCGAACCGTTTATCATGAACGTCTGTCTTACACTGTCTGCTGCCGATACATAGAGTCCGAAGTACGAGGGATTATCTTTTGGCTTATTCTATGTATGCTACGTATGTGTGTACTACGCATGTGTCTATAACAATTATATGAGTTTTAGGAAGAGCACAACGCAGAATGCAAATATGTGCTTCATCAGTATAATCGTGTAACATGGTCATATAGTTGAATTATTTGAATGGCAGTCGGAATTGTTATTCTATTAGTTTTTTATGGTCATATATGACATTGCAAATTATTTAATTACCAAATGTAAAACATATAACCTCTATGTTATGGATCATTTTTCTATCTTATCTTGAGTGTATTGATATACTCTTCATTAGCTCTTACCTCAATTAATGCAATTGCAGTGATCAGTACAATTTGAAATATCGCATGCCATCCACTGAATCAAATAACCGCAGGAACAGAAATAGTGCGAATTATGGCAACTATGACGAGGACTCAGATCTTTCAACGAAATTCTATACTGCAGCTTCGAATCAGCTCCTATCAGGATGTCTTAACCCTTGATTCGTGGAGTAATTTCATATCATGTAATCCCAGTCTATACCTACTTGATAAGAAAATCCTATTGATTGAAAAGGCACAAGACTCTAATGACGGCAGCACAATCTCAGAGTTCGAATTGTTAGTTCGAAGTTACGATTTGAAGAGTTGTTTTGATTACGTTTGAATAAACTACGCTATTTTTCATTTCTATGGAACCTTAAGTGAAGATAATCTCAATAAAACCTAAGTTACATTATTTCATATGGACCTAAAAATTTACAATTTCCGAAAAGAACAAACTCAGAACCGAAACAAAAATATATAAGAAATTAAGGATTCTCTAAGCTGCTGTTAAGGAGATTCCACTGATTTTCACTCGAATCCCTTTCCTAAGTAGAACTGAGGAAGTTGGGGTAAAAGCACTTTCCGATTTTAGTTTATCCATAAAACTCATGACCACGTATAATTCTAGCCGATTTTTATTTCACACCAAAGTAATTTGTTTCAAAAATTTATAAATTTGATATACTCTCTAATAAAATCCTGATCCCTCAACATATCCAGTTCCTTTGCTGGTCGCGTAGTCTCCATTCTAATTTCAGAACGTGGATCTTCATCGTGATATTCAAATGGATATAAGTAATTGAAAGAAAGGGGAAAATGATTTCCTAAATTGTAAGCATTATCTAGTCTAATCCATTCTGAAACAAGTTTTTTCAGTTTCCCAGCCTACAGCGTGCTTCAATTTTAGGCATTTGCGAAGCTGTTGGAAAGTTTCTTCGAGAATTGTTTGAAGGATTTTACGGGAGCTGAGCCTCCAATTATCGATTTATACAATTTCTTTCTTCATCCAGTTTCGGTGATGGAAATTTTTTTTATCATGATACGATAAAGTCAATATAGTTGTCGGTAGCGAAGGCTCAAGGTACTTCCCCTATTTCCTGAAAGGTAAGGTTATCATCCGAAAAACGCATTATTGATTTAGTACGGGCACATATCGATGGTAGTCAAGTTTCCTTTGGTTTTTTTTTTTCTGCATAAAAAATTCGACCTACGTCGCATTTTACAGCTGAGGAGTATCCTAAGTCAACCATACAAGGACTCTATCCACATCATTAATTGCCTATGTTGCAGTGATAAACGATGGCGAATTTTCTAATTAATGCAAGATTGCAGCAACATTGTACATTCGAAAATTAAAACAATCACACAGGTCGAAAAAACAATAGTAATTTTTCATGAATTTCATTAATAAAGGAGGAGTGGTAGTCGTACAGTGAATGGAAATTATTTCCTCGTGGATTCCCGTAAATAACCAAGAATCTTGTAGCCGTGATAAACAAATAAACAATCTAAGGTATTCGATATAAGGTATATGTAGTTGTTCGTTGAATAGCATTCGATAAAAATATGCAAAGCTCACAAATAATTGTTGGTTTTATAGGTTAAAAAGAAATTTATCTAGTATTACAAGAGATCATCAGAGATAGATGGAAACCGGACGATACTCAAGGCCAGCATTTTAGCCCAGTAGGGAAAAAACCACTTATTGCATTCGCTGCCATCCTGATTTAGAGGGTGATTTTTTTGTTTTCAAATAACTCGCTTATTTCAAACTTTAAAGCGAATATGATAAGTTCCAAATTTGTGGGAAATCTGATTTTCCACAAGTTTGGTTCCTAACATTTTTACCCTAGGGTCAATATTTATAGAGTTAGACTGCAAATAGGGGTAAAAAACCGTTACAGTCCAACCCCGGAATAAGCGCTCCCGCAATATGCGCGTTTTCTCCGTTTCTCGGTGAATTCCAAGAGCAGTCTATCCCCACTCCAACTGAGACTTCGGCTCGAGTTGAATTTCGCATCCCAACCTCTGAATAAGTAGAGCACCCGAGCTTATTGAGAGGTCGTACGTCAAAATAGAGAGAGAGACAAAAAAAGCAGCGTGACACGAGGGGAATAGCGCGTGGTGGGGGTATAGTGATTCTCTGAGAAATTCTTACCCTTGCGGGCCTAGGCGCGTTTATTTCGGGGTCGAACTGTATTTTCATTTATCTCGTTTATTATCAAGTTCATCGTAAAAATGGTACGGACAATTAGGTAGGAAATTCAATTTCCAGCAACTTTGGTTGTTACCATTGTTACCCCTGCAGGATCGATATTTTCAAAGTTAGAATAAAAATAGGGGGAGAATTATTATTTCTTAATTATTTCGTTTATTATTAAGTTTTACATACACTGTGAAAAATGAGCCGTGTTAATTTGACCTGGTGTTAGTGGTTAAAATCTGTGGTGTTACGATCAGCACCATTTCGATATTATAGTTAACCACGTGCACCGTATGTCGGGGTTAAGCAATATTACATCGAAATTTCAGCAAGTTCAACACCAGACTAAGTGTTTGACCACATTTCACACAATTCCGTGAGGATCGTACTCCTATTGTGGAGTACTTATGGTGCGACATCAGTTCGGTGTCATGATATTTTGAATTCGGTGTGTTTTTGCTTACCAAAGTTACAGCTACGCACGATCAACACCGCTGAGTGCTATTATTATTGATCAAATACCTATGCGGCTTTGAATTGAATGTTTTCTTGTGCACTTCTACATTCCGCGGTGTTGGATGGTCTGCCATATCCAAAAAAATTAACAGCTACAGAGAAAATTCAGAGATAGGACCATTTTTAATTCACTATGGATTTCTTCGAGAATTTCTGAGATTCACTTGTACACAGAAAAAAAAAGTTAACTTGAACCAAGAAAATAATTAGGAAAATCGAAATTATCCATGAAGATGTAAGTATTTTCTTGAACCAAGAAATATTCCTAATTTAAGAAAATTTTTTACTTTGTCAGGAATGATTTCGAGCTTCCTAACGATTTTCTGGAATCAAGAATATTTATCTCCGGCGAGAAAATTTTTTTTTCTGTGTATATATGACCAGATCTCAGAATTTTCTGTAGAATAAACGTTACAGATTCCTGAACAAATACTCTGAAATCATCAATATCCTGAAAAATTCCAAGACGATTTCCTGAAAAATTCACTGAAATTTCTTAGAGCATCAAAAATCCCTCCAAGATCTGTGAAATTGTTTCAATATGTAGAAAAAAAAATTGAATATGTAAGTATTGCCGGTAGGGACGTCATGATTTCATCTAAAAACTCTAGTAATGGAATATCAAAACATACACGGAAAAGTTTCAACATTCTGCAAGCGTTGACTTGGCGTAGTTGTTAGAGCGTCTGACTAGAAATCGAGCGTACCCGGTTCAAATCCCCCCGACTGTAGGTTTAGGAAATAAAAAAATTCGTGTCCCATAGCGGGGACCAAAGTGGTGTTAAATAAAAAGCAACCGTGCTTTTCGTCGGTGTGAATACGATAAAATTGAACCACATATAGTGTAGGAAAATATCACAGTTCCGTGCTGTGATCCTTGATGTTTTAGACGCTTTTAACACCGAATGCTACTTTTGGACCACTATAGAATATATGCTGGTGTCAAATCGGAGCAACCACATTCTGGTGTCGTTTTAATTAACCAAAGTCTGGTGTCAAAAATTGATGCACCGAACGGAGTAACTAATGATATCTGAATTTTTAACACTATCTTAACACCGGACGATTAACACTACCAGGTCACACAGAACGGGGTGGACCACTATAGAATCTGTGCCCGGTGTTGAATCTGTGTTAAATTCAACACCTCATTTTTTACAGTGTAAAAATAGTAATGGACAGCCAAATTTTATATCCTTTAATTTTGGTTGTGTCTGTTTGGCCTAAATAGGTATTTCAGCAAGTAGAATAACCTGTGGATTTGAATACCTGATCAGTTGTTTCAACTTGAAAGTTATGTGAATTTCTGACGAATGTTGTTTTCTTCCATAAGATACATACCTGTAATTTTATTCACATGCCAATTTCCAACATAGCTGCTAAATATAACCGGTATGTATATAAAAATTTCTACCCCTAAATTCGGTATATCTTTGAAAATATCGATTATAGGGTAAAAATAATGGTGATGACCAAAGATTCTGGAAATGAAATTCTCTACCTGATTGTCTGTTACCATTTTTTACGATAAACTTGATAATCAACGAGATAACTCGAAAAACAGTTTTCTACCCCTATTTTCAGTCCAACTCTGTAAATATAAATATTGATCGTAGGATAAACATGATGGTGACCAAACTTGTGGGGAATTAGATTTCCCATAACTTCGGCTCTTATCATTTCCGCTCTGAAGTTAAAAATAAGGAGGTTATTTGAAAAACAATGAAATCACCCTCAAAATCAAGATGGCGGCGAATGCAATGGGTAGTTTTTCACCGAAAATCAAGATTTACACTTCCTCCGCCAACCCCCCAAGAACAAAAAAAGAAAATCGGTTCCCCGCATTATTCCCAGGTGAACCTATTTTTAGACCTATTTTGACTGGACTATTTGGATGGGTGACCGTTCTTAGACTATCAGATTCAATTGACATGCATAATCTTTGTATTTTCCTTGGTGAGCAAAAAATTCCATAGGTGTGTTTCGTTCTCGAATATGTACTTCAAAACGAAATACTGTGATAAGTGACGTAGTCGGCAGTGATGACTTGTCATACGACGTTGTCGGCGATAGCGGTGGTCATCCCCTCGTACGTTGGCGGGGTAACAGGTAGGAAGCAGCGTGAGATGGAAAGAAGGGAGGTGGAAAAGGTCTTTCCACAGAGTAGATGAGATAGTTGCATTTACCAAATTACTTTATATTCTTTTTGGACTCTTAGTACATATAAGTGACCTAGAGGCGTATAGCTCTATTCAAAAATAGCCGTCATGGTCAGCGCCGTTTTAAGATCCTTGTAGACCCTAGACACCCTTGGATATGTAGGCTCACTTTATACCGTATTCAACATAGTTCACAGTTCGTCTATTCATTTAATTGAGTGCTAATGAAATAAGCCTCTCAAATGACAGCTTAATGTATGAGTATACGATGTTAAAATTTTCGTATTACCTATGATTGCCCATAATTCTAATGGTATTTTGTAAATAAATTCTAAAGCGCCCTTTGTTCCATACATGTATCATGTATGTAAGCTTTCAAGCGGATTCTTTTCGAACTCTGAATTGTCATAATGTCTTTATGATAGCTATAAAATATAAATCATGTATACTGAATTGCCTGTAAAATGTTTTACTACGGAGAAGTTTTCATATTTCTGCATCCAAAGCAATTATGACCCTTTGAAAGTTTTTTTTTTTTTTTTAATGTCATTCAATTATTTGATCGGATGGCATCGCATATTCTTGGCATCAATAATCGGCTCACTTTTTCTAACTCCAAGATTTGCCTCCTTCTTTACACTCCACAGACTTATTTATGAGCTGCAGAGACCGCAGCGCAATATTTAATTTATGTTACGTTACCACAGCACTGATATTGTTATAATCGAGTAGGAGTACGAAGTACAATTCGTGTAATTAATTAATGATTTTTCTTTATGCACTCGAGCATACGTAACCGACTTCTAGAAGTAGACAGCTGGATACATATCGCCTAGAGTTTTATCTTTGTACATCAAGGTAATTATTTATCTATTAGCTATAAGGGAATCATAAAATCGATTTTTTACCGGCATAAAATATGTTTGTAGTTCATCGCTGAAGAAACTTTATTTTTTCTGCTAACTTTTAGTAAATTGTCTACCCCTTACATATATCATTTTGTTTTAGTGACCAAAGCAATTTCCGATGGATATAAGAGAAAACATGAGTCTAGATTCGAGAAACGAAAGAAAAAGGAAGAAGAAGAACAGATGTTAAAAGAGATGAAGGGTTTCTTGCTCAAATTCGTATCAGTCAGTACCAAAGAGAATGCAGCCAAAAGTGCCGAAGTAAGTCCGAGTAGTTCCTCCAATAGTCCATCTGTACCAGTAACATCGATAAAAAACTCTGCTGAACCCGATATATTCTTGTGGTAGGGATTCAACAGCAAGCGAATGGGGAAACCGTGGAAGTACAAGAAGATGAACAAGAAACAGTAATTTCAGCCAAAGCTAAATGATACAAACACAAGAGACATGAAATGCAGAACCAAAATCGGCGTTGAAAGTGAAAACGACATAGTCGTGTTCTAGCTGAATGGAAAACTACTGCAGATCTCATAAATTTTTATGTAGAAGATTGTCCGCTACAAAATGTAAATTCCGATTTCCTCGTGAAGGATAGACAATTCGGCAAAAAAGTAAGGTACCAGGCAATTGGCAAATGGAGAAATTATCGAAAGAGATTGGCTTATTTATTCACCTTCAACAGGAAAAGTTGTAAGTAATTGTGTAAAAAATGTAAGTTATTTACTGGTTGTGCGAATGAGTTTCACAACCAATTCAAAACTGGTTTTGATGATTGGAAAAATGTAATTACAAAGATTTTTATATATGGAACATCGAAGATTCATCTAGGCGATTTATCCTCAATGCTACAATGTCAGAAGTCCACTAGAATTGATGCGGAATTGCTAAAAACCAACAAAAATCGTGCTTGTAGTGGACTAAAGTCCTAGACAGAATTGTTGCTATTATAAAATGTCTGTTTAGCTTTTCGCGGAGACAATCAGCTGCATTATTCTAATATCTGGGGTTGAGTCTATTCTACGATTCCATAATATTTCGCAATTTTTATTTCAGATATTATTTCTGCCATAACTTTGGATCCCAATATGTCAAGGAATTCATCACATAAATTTTTCAGCCAGATGACATACATTTCCTTTTTCTGAATTTCCGTGTTTTCAAATGTGCTCCGCTTAAGGAACGGATCAATCTCAGCAAGAAGCGCTAGTTTCAATTTGGACCAACGGATAACGTATCTGATTTCTCAGTTTCCCAAAGTATTTTTTATTTTGATTCGATAGCTGGAATCGAAGTCGCAGTTATCTCCGCATAAACTCCTATAAGTTCCTTTCTTAGAACTATTGCACAAATTCAGTTGTTTCTTCACGGAGAAAAAAGTTGGGACTATTTTTACTACTTTCGTTGTAAGTAGTACCTTAAAAACAGTAACTGTGTCCATTGTACGTTGATTCGTGCAACCTGACTCCCAGCAGCAATTGCCTGAAGGCCTAATATGTTGTCTGGTAAAATTTACCACCGACAGCTATGGATCGAACTAAGCCTTCCTTTGCAAGTCTACTGGTAGAGTAACTGCAACAACAGAACCAGGTAACTGCTACTGCAAATGGCTCACTAATTTTCGATGGTTGTTTTTACCTCTCATACTTTTTGTCACATATAACTATAGGGACAATAGTACGAATTACAGCAATTGTAGTAATCCCAACGCGTTTTTTTTTTGTCCGTGTTGCTCGTGTATAAAAAATACTGCTGTTTACCTGTAATACCGCTATCGCTAAAATTAGGTGGTCTTTCTGTATATAAAAAAAATTAAAAAAAATTATGCTGAAACTACTTATAATTCGACAGTTGAATGAATTTCATCCTGAGGAGGGCCCACACTTAGGATCGAAACATCGAAAAATTGATGTTTGTTCAATTGACTTTCATATCCAAGACTATACTTTCACACACACGTAAGTCTATATACCTTAGTCGAATTTTGTTTTTGCAAATAAAACCCGTTTCCCCTTATTTTTGTGAAGGTTTGAAGAACGCATGAATTTTTTTTTCCCCAGAACGTCTCAAAGTTCGGTCACAGTAAGCGTTTCAATTTTTAATTTTTGCAAATAAAACCTGTTCCTCTTATTTCTGAAGGTTTGAAGAATGCATTTAATTTTTCTGTACCCCAGCACCTCTTCAAGTTTTTGTTATAGTAAGCATATGATGTTTAGGGGTCTCACAGACCCCGTGTGTCTTCTAAGGGTTAACGATACCCAAATGGCTTACACTTTTCTGCAGGACAGGAAACAATGTAAATTAGTATTACTAAAAAGAAAGTCACAGTCTACATTACATATTCGCGCAGGCTAGTATGCGCCAAGGTACTATAAATATCGGCGATTGCAGTATAGACTTCTGGGCATGTCAAAATTAGCATAAGTCGCAGTATATCGAAAACGGTCATATAGTAAGGGCTACTGGACACATGTTTTTTCATGACCATGTCAACTGTTGCAAGTCAAAGATTTTAGTACGCTTTCCATTTCTGCAAGCCAAAAATATTATTTGTCCGCGAGTCTGCACACCAAATGTTTTATAATGGTACCTATCGGCGAGTCGAGAAAAAAGCCAACGCCCGCGGACCTAGGGTAGGATTCGGCAAATTTCGAAAAGTAGAAACGCGTCCAAAGTGAAGGTACTGTTGCACTTTCCACCGGGGAGGAACTTTCTTCAACTATTCTGGAAGGTTATTTCTACCGATGAAGATAAGTAAACTTGAGTTCCACCCACGAGGGAGGTCCAATACGTCAATGTATCGCAGATATAAACCCCTCTGCAAGCATTATCAAAATTAGTTCGAGAAAAAGGGCTGATTCACTTCCAGTAAAGGTTTCGTTTTGGTTTAAGTTGAAGCTCAAGTTGACAAGCAATATCCACAGCAAACACTTCACTAGAAATTCAATTACATATTTTTATACGATTTGCAAAATATACTTCTTGGCCAAGCGCCCGTGTTATTTTCTTATCGCATCACAAGTTTACGCAACCGACCATGGAAACTTGTGCAATTGATGTCCATGATGCTACAGACATGTCCGTAATACATTTTTTCTGTGGCGGAGTTACGGTAGGGGGCTCGGCGAACGGTTTTGAAAAGTAGATACAAAATTTCCAAAACTTACGACTAAGCAAAATATTTTAATAAAAAAAAAAATATTTTGAGCATTACAGCAGGTGAACGCCAAGTTGTAGACGACTGACAACCGGCGAGCGTCGCTTTATTTTATTGAAAACTTTTGTTTTCCACTACCCTCAGCCGTAAACTTTTAATATTTTATATCTACTTTTCTATAATCGTTCGCCGAGTCCCCCCTACCCTAACTTCGCCCGAGAAAAAATGTATTCCGGGCATGTCTGTAGCATCGTCAACATCAATTGCACAAGTTTCCATGGTCAGTGTGCGTAAACTTATGGTGCGATAAAAAAGTAACACGGGTTCTCGGTAACATACGAGTCATTTATTTATCACTCACCAGTGTGCGGAGCTTACGTACACCTTAACACGCAAAAACACCATATTAATGTAAAAAATCAGGAAACCCTTTGACCTGTGGGCCAACCATCAAAATTCCCGCTATGTATGTGTCAAATACGTTACAATAATTTGATACTATTATGATGTTTATAATACATTAAAGAAGGTTATAAGTATAGTTAGTTTTCCGTATACAAATTTTTTTCCGTCTGATTTTCAAAAATCGATTTTTTGTCAAATGTCAACGTTTGTAGGTTTTAGGGAGTTATATATATTTAATGTCAGAAGATATCGTTTAGTCTGTATGTTTATGTGCGAAATTTTTAATAGTTTTCAAACAATTTGCCAGATTTGACATTGAGTGATTCGAAATCAACTAATCACGTCTATCGAAAAATAGAAATGTTTGTCGTGCAATATCTTTTAAACTAATCGGTCGATTTTGATAAATCTTGCGGTTATCGAAAGGGCTAGCCAAGACTTAAATCTGATTGAGTTTAGAGACTAATCACGCGAATAGTTTAGGAGTTATGCGCTGAAAACATAAAAAAATTTTTTAATGTTTATTCTTCGAATAACTTTGAAACTAGTGGACCGATCGACTCCAAAAATTAATCAGATCTAAGTCTTGATAAACCCCTCCGATCGCCGCACCATTTCAATCGGTCGACTCGTTCTAAAGATATCGTACGACAAAAATTTTTACACACACACACACACACACACACTGACATACGAACGTCCATCCAAAAATAGTCAGAATAGCTTCCTAGGAACCCAAAACGTCGAGATTTGATGAAAATTCGTTTTTCGAAAATCAGACCGAAACCAATAACTTCCCTTTTTTTTGAAAATTTTCAATTTTCATAGCGGGAAGTTAAAGATGTAATCTGTGACAGAGAATAAATGAAATGCTCTTCGAAAATGTCACAGTAATCCTAACATGAAGTAAAACGGTAGAAGTGAACGATCATGGACCACAATAACTGCTGCTAATCAAATCTGTACGGAATCGGTTTGAATAAGTGACTAAATTTTTTTACGCGATAAACTGTATGCAACCTTTGATGTAACTTGGACACAGATTTATTTTCATATTGATTCACTTGGATCTAAAACCCACTGAATTTATATCACGGATGAAATTGTCGACCTCGTCGCTGCGGCACCGCGAAGAATCGCGCAGTTGCGAAAACCGCTATTTTCAATCTTCGAACTGACTGTAGATATATGCAAACTATAGTGAAAGATCGATTGTTCAGATAGGCGAGAAGTGCGAGTCCAATCCTTGCTGGCTATTAAACAGAGCGATTATCGGGAAACTGCTCCCCCAGTAGTCAGGCAATGCGGTTTTTTTCTCGAAACTGACAACATCGTCGGACGACAGCTGTCAGTTCATGATAGTGGGGTAGCTACCGTAACAAATCGCGATTTATGTGTAAACTAGTCAGTCCCAGTTTAATCAACAGTGTGGGACGTGTAAATAAAAATGGCTCTACCTTGTTCACGCGGAGATGTTACGGAGTGGAGTTATAGCACCCTTAAGTCGATAATTCAGAATTACTCGTACTTATTTATAAATACTTGGGACCGAGTATATACTCAGTTTCTCTACAACATTAGGTATAAACAATAAAATGTTGATTTGCCTACTTCATTGTTTCGCATAGCAAGTCTACCGAGCCTCAAAGTCGAAAATGAAACAAATCGATGGATTCATGTGTAAACTGGCAGACTTCGAATTTTTCGTTAGATTACAACATAATAAGACAAAACCAAGAATCTGCCCACATTTGACCGTTGCAAAATCCTTTGGCTAGCCGAATAAGTAGGGTAAGTGTTAGCAGCGGCGGCCGAACGCGTCTTTACTTATTATTACGGGGTGTCCGAGTAGACTTTTTTTTCGAGTCGGGTCGAGTCGGGTATTTTTTATTTTTGTCGTGTCGAATTCCCGGAATTTTCGGGTACTCGAGTCGGCCCGAGAACTCGAACTCCTTCGGATACCCGACAGTTATAGGCTCTCCGAATGCTTTCGGGTATACTCGAACAATTTCGAGTTGGTACTCGGACATCTTCACCGTGGGTAGTCAAATTTTTTCGAGTACTCTGATTTTTTCGGGTATTCTGATGTTTCGAAGTACCAGTACCAGTACGTAGCTCGGGTTCTTGTCGGATTTTAGAAGAATGTCTCCATACATCCATATGTCGGTGAGTAATTCAAATTTAGTCAAATTTAGTTGAGTACCGGCTAATGATGACTTCTAATTTCAATTTTTTGTAAAATTTAGAATGTAATGGAATTTTTAATGTAATTTCAAATGACGTAAAAATTGAAATTAGTTGTCGTAGCCGATACTCAACTAAATTTGAATTACTCAACGACATGGATGCATGGAGAAATTCTTCTCTAAAATCAGACGAGTATCCGGCGAAAGGTTTTTGCACCAGAGGTGCTTTTTGGGGGGGATTTCATTACTTTTTGTTCATGATACAAGTAATTTGAAGTATTGTGTAAGAGAAACACCGCGTAGAAAATTAAACAACAAGATATTCGGTAGCCCGAACAATATACAAATGGGATTCTACAGAAAATACAAGCTCGCGAGTATATAGCAAAGAAACAGTGAAAATACGGCCGTGCAGGAATTCAGAGAATAAAATAGTCAATTACTCGGAAAGCAAGAAAAAATACCAGTCGCCATTCATAGGGTAAGTAGTCAATATCACCCCGAAAAACATATCAAATTTTGAGAGAAAAAAAAAATGGGGTTTTTGACAAAAGTCAATTCTTATGTTTTCCAAAAATCATCGATATTTTCGGCAATTTTCAAATTTTTTCGGATTTTTTTGTTTTTCTCGATGGAGTATGAAATTCTGGATCACATAAAACAAGAATCGTCAAAAAAGCTCGAGAATTACGGATTTGGCGGCTATTTTTCGAATATTTGGTTCCTCAAATTGGCGAAGAAAGTTTTTCGCCTTTAAATCTGAAAAAATCGATATCGGGCTTGAATAATTTTTTTGGGGTAAACAACAAAATACGTGTCGGCTCATTTTGTATGAGGAACAACATATTTGAACGCCGATCGATTCTGGAACATCACGTCCGCGGGCCTGCATGATTTTATTTGGATTCAGTCTAATACACCATGTACAGGGTGTAAAAAAATGATGTGTCGTCACTTCATCAGGTGATTCTCCAGCTCGAGATCAGTGAAGATATATCAAAATTTTTAGCCGCAAAATTGACCTTGGCCTTTAAAATCAAGGTCAATATTTTTAAATTCCTACTAATTCAGAGGATGAGGAGTCTCTGAAAAAGCATTGGTCTAAATCGATTTCATCCCATCGATAAGGACTGAAGGAAGTTGAAAAAAAATTTGATCTAATTATGACAACAAAAGTTGCAATTAGCTGTCGACCACAAGACTTCGGTCTCGTTTTGAATTTTTTTTTCTTTTTTTGATAATTTTATTCAATGTTTGGAAAAATGTTTTAATTCTTTTTCAAGTTTTTTCTCATTTTCTTGAATTTTCGTTGAGTTTTTTGGAAGGTTTTTGAAGTTCCTTGAAAAAAAAAACAAAATTTGTATTGTTGTGAATTCTCTTCAGATTTTTTCAGATTTACGTCTTGTGGTTAATCTTTACTGGTTACGGCGTTGATGGCGCGAGAGCTCGAACCACATGATCGATCGCTCAATTGATGACCAGCCTTCTTCAAAAAACTTTGAAAAACTAAAAAAACAAAATGAAATCCCACCCCTATTTTAATTCTAACTTTGAGAATATCGATCCTAGGGTAAATATGGTAATAACCAAAGTTACAGGAAATAAAATTCCCTACTTGATTGCCCCTTACCTTTTTTACGATAAACTTAATAATAAACTAAATAATTAAAAAAAAAAACTATTCCATCATTTTCACCCTAAAGTTGAAAATAAGCGAGTTATTCGAAAACCAAAAACCCATCCTGTAAATCAAGATGGCGACGAACGCAATGGGAGCAGTAGATGCATCAAAAGTAAATTTTGTTCGTTTCCAGTGAATGTTCTATGCTATAAGATACAATCTATTCTTCTTCAATCATCGTCTGCCAAATGGACAAATAATTTGGGATCAACGTTTGAGAGAAAATCGAGAGAATAGTTTGTGTCGGTAAAAATCGAGTTCTGCCCTCCCTTAAGGGGACCAGTACAGCTTGGTTTGGGAGATTTAGAGTACTCCAAAATTTATTTATTTGTCAACCAAAGTTTATTTCACATCGAAAAAAAATTTTCCTCGAAAAACTTTGTCGTAAGGTTTCAGGCACATCGTTGGTCCGATTCAACCTCTCAAGGTCTTGCTTTCTTCAGACAGCAATTCTACATCGTATGAACGTAGGGATTGGTGAAAAAAAATTCATGTGGAAAGTTACGGCCAATTATCAAAAATTTTCAATATTTAGGCTACTAATTTGCAAATAACTTGACCAAAACGAAATTGTAAAAAAATTCCCTCGTTCACACGATGAGGATTTCTTTCCTGAACAAAATGAGCCCTTAACGACCTTGATCGGAATAACGATGTGCCTGAAACCTTACGACAAAGGTTTTCGAAGAAAAATTTTTTTTTGATGTGAAATAAACTTTGGCTGAGAAATAAGTGCATTCTGGAGTACTCCGAATTTCCAAAACCAAGCTGTACTGGTCCCCTTAAGCTTGAGCGAAGGCTGAACAAACAAAAATTAATGCCATAACCACGACTTTAGTTCAATTTTCAACTGATTAATATTTAGGTAAATAAAAAACCCAAACTTCAAATACTCTACCGGCGATTCGAATAATAATATTTCAGTCAATGGATGCGTTGATAAAAAAAAAATACAATTACAATGAACAATTTCTCTGTGAAAAACCAAAATCCACTGGGACACCCAAAGTTGTTTCCTTTGGAGCGCGCGTCCGACGGCGCAGGCATCGACCGTTACTCTGATCAGCGATTAGCATCCCAGCTATGCAACATAAATTAGATAGCATTAGATGGTGACGCGCTCGGTCGCTGCTGCTGACATTTACCTTGCTTATTTGGCCAGCCAAACGATTTCGCATCATCGAAATGTGCAGGGCAAACTGTTGGTTTTGTCTTAAATATATTGTAATCTAAAGAAAAATTCAAAGGCTACCAGTTTACACATGAGTCCATTGATTTTTTTGTTTTTCGACTTTGAGGCCCGGCAGACTCGCTATGCAAAACAATGAAGTAGGCCCAGACCAACATTTTATTGCTTATGATATATTTGTAAAAAAACCGTGTACCTGGTCTCAAGTGTTTACACATATTATGAGTACGAGGTAATTCTGAATTATCGACTCAAAGGTGCTACAACTCCACTCTACAACATCTTCGCGCAAATGGGGTAGAGCCATTTTCATTTACACCTTTGACACTATTGAATAAACTGAGGCTTATTAGTTTACACACAGGTCGAAATCTGGGACACTGGCTCTCTTACTATGAGCTGAGACATAACCGTTTCATAGTGAATCCAACTAATGCAATCGAAATAAATTTATTAATCTTACGGGAATCGATGTTAACTATTGAAAATGCTTTACGAAATTATTGAATAGATCGAAAATGTTAATTTCTGCTTATTATCTACATTGTTAGATTAGAAACAATCCAACTCATTTATGCTATCTCCCTGCGCGTGCGGTTTTTCAGTGTGTATGACAAGGACAGGTAGCCTCGCTAATTGCGTTTTCCATATGACACAGAACCGAGAGCTTCGTGCACATTCCAGTTTAGTTGTATTTCAGTAATCTGACTCGATAATGATTCGTCAATAAGATGTAAGAAATTAATAATTTGATCGCAGATGTCAATTTCTCCGTGTTTACAACATTGTTCGGAACTAAGCATGTTCTCGTTGACTGCAGACTTTGGGTAAATTAGTTTAATTGTTGTTTTTCGATGACAATTGGAAAAAATGAAGCAGCCACGCGAACAGTTCAGTTCATAAGGACTTTAGTGTTAAAATTGATTATTGCATTGAAAAATTTGAGTTCGTCTAGTCTGATAAATTCGCTCGTATTAATGTATAAAGCACACGAACGATAGAGTCACTACAAACAAGATAAATTGACATCTGCGATAAAATTTATTCATTTCTTACATCTCATTGACGAATCGTTATCGAATCCCGTCGGCTAATTAAATTGATTCCGATCAGATACGTTAATATTCACTCCGACAGTTATTTCTAACCTAATACAGTAGATGATAAACAGATATTAACATTTTCGATCAATTCATTGAATCCGTAAAGCATATATTCAATAATTAACATCGATTTCCGTAGAAGTATTGAATTTATATTTCCGTAGCCCGTATAATACCTCAGACGAAGTAGTAGTACCATTGTATCAGAAATTGTGAAGATGACGTCGCGTTCGGACTCGTCCCTTTTGTTCAGAATGACACGATTCTACGTGAAGTTTGTCGGTTGTTGGTACACCAAAACCGAACGTGAAGAACGGATTCGCCGTGTAGTATTAGGATACACAATTGGAGCTGTGACGATTGCCGCTATTACTGCAGGAAGAGACCTTTATTTTTCTTGGGGTGATTTTGAAGTAAGTACCAATTAGTGGTTCGTCAATTTATGCATTTTTGGACAATATTTTATTAGGGGGAATGTTACTTACAAGGAAGATGTCCCAGGTGTCCCAGGTGTCCCCTTAGGCTGGTTAGGTTGCGCCCTCAAAGTGTTTATCCGCAGATTAAAAAATTAGTGCTGGCTTAGATTTGAGTCTACTACAACATATTTCAATTTGAACAAAATCGGTGTGGGACACCAGGGGTACACCTTACTTGTAAAACGATTTTTCAATGTGCCAGGGACTGTGAAATAGTGGGATCGAAAGTTGTTGGCTGAAAAATTTTGCGGCATTTTTGGTCGAAACCGGGGTTTTACCTTGGAAAAAAAAAAAAAAAAAAATCGTGTACTATCAGCTTACTCGTCTGTACCTAATAAGTTCCGGGATTCGTTTGCAAATTTGCATTGACACGAAAATGCTATTTTCTCATTTCTTCATGGGTGGTCGGTTTTGCCCTACAGGTCGGCTTTGCCCCACCTTCGCCCTACATGCGAAAAAGCTGATGATACCAGCAGGTATTTGCTAATTTCAACGAATTTTCACTTTTGCGGGACTTCAGTATCCGAAAAACGGGTTCTTGAACAGATATCGGTCTGCCCGACAGTCGACGAATAATTTCAAAAACGGTCCGATGGAAAGATCTGAAATCGATAAGATTTTACATACATATATGATGGACATGAAAGATGACCGTACTTCGTTTATTTTGAAATTTTCTTTTCGCCGGAAACAAAATCAACTTTCAATTGTTTACCGAAAAACCTTTTATTCACCTTTCGAATAAAACATTATATTTTCCCAAGTTCAAAACCGGCATATTCGGTCAGTTTCCCTATCACAGAGTAGTTTCAAACGACCTTTGAGATTTCTGAATTTGAATTTCGCGAATGATTTCGATTTCACCTGACTAAAAAAATTCAAAATTTTGGGTAGTTAACTGTCAGTTATTAGGCAGAAAAATGGCCATATCTGGATTAACCCTACGTCGGAAATCTGGTCTTTTCAAGGAATATAGTCCAAATTTCAGTTTCGAGTTTTACCGAGACAGCTTTTGAGCTGCTGTCCGTCAAGACAGTTAGTGGTAATGGCTGGTCCTGTACACCCGGGGATGCCAAGATCCAATACTTATCGTTTTCGAGTATCAAATTGTGGAAGTCACGCGTGGGTTTTAAGCGACCCATATTTTTGGCAGCGTGAGCTATTTCCAAATATAAGCCGTCTGAAAATTTGAACTTGCCAACTTGTGTAAGCACTAAGCACCCACTATTTTTTGGTCAAATGAAGTGCATGTGTATTTTAAAAACAATTTCTGATACTTTTCTGTTTCGAAACGTCTGGATTTTCCCGTCCTCAAAATCGTGGATTTCCAAGTGCTCAAATAATTCAACTTTTTGGAGCCGACGTCTTCCGGGTTTTTTTTTTTTTTTTTATAACAGCCCGCGAGTTTTTTTTTTATATTGGTCCCTAAGTCGACTAAAGGACGACTAGATATTGCTGACGAATGTCCGTTTGACAGTCAAGACTCAAAACTGGACATTCGTCAGCTTCTAGTCGTCTTCCAGTCGACTTAGGGACTCATATAAGTCACAGAGTGACTTCAATGGGTTTTGTGCTATCTGGGCTCAGCTGTTCTCTCGTTACTCTACCGATTCATCCAAGCATATTGAATATCGGTTCTCTTCTTGTTCGATTGATCTTCAAAATCATTTATGATTTCAGACCATGACGGAGAGCATATGTGATGTAGTACCGTTAATGACTGTTCTTTTCAAATTAATTGTATGCCTGATTCGACGTAACGCTGTACTTGATTTGATATTATTCTCTGAGAAAAAATTTTGGAACGTTACCTACGACGAATTTGGCGAAAAGGTGATGAAATATTGTGAAAAAAAAGGAATGACTTTTCTGTGCATATTATCATTGGCTGTGCAAGGATCAGCTTCTGCTCGCTACGTGATAGCGCCTGTATTTGGTGAGTAAATTTTGAGCGCCACAAACAAATGCGGAAAAAATTCTAGCGGCAAATTCACACAGAACAACTTTCGTCCAGAGTTAAATATACTAACCAAAAAATCAAGGTCTTGCTTTTTTCAGACAGCAATTCTACATCTCATTAACGTAGGGAGCGGTGAAAAAAAATCATGTGAAAAGTTACGGTCAATTATCCAAAATTTCCAATATTTCGGCTACTAATTTGCAAATAACTTGGCCGACACGAAATTTAAAAAAAATTCCCTCGTTCACATGATGAGGATTTCTTTTCTGAACAAAATGAGCCCTCAACGACCTTAATCGGAACAACGATGTGCCTAAAACCTTACGACAAAGGTTTTCAGGGAAATTTTTTTTTTTTTTTTATGTGAAATCAACTTTGGTTGAGAAATAAATTCATTTTGGAGTACTCCGAATTACCAAAACCAAGCTGTACTGGTTCCCTTAAGAGAATATATTCTGATACTACGAAATGTGTTTCGTCGCTGAGAATGTAGAAGAAATGGTATTATGCAAATAACAAACCAAACATAATGATTTTACTTCGGAAATGCTTATCTTATTATTACTACTATTTTATCATCATTATTTCTAAAATCGAAATTACTCAAATGATTTTATAGAACACGTCGTTCTCATCTCTAGCGCAATGATTAGCGGGTCACCCAACTTTTGCTTCATCCGATGTCAATCTTTCATAACTCAGCGAAAAATAGACATAAAGAGACTGCCGTAAGAGTTTTCTAAAGGTTGAAGCTTCGTCTTTCAGCTAGTTATTGGCAACTGAATCCACACCTCTTTGTCCACAAGTTATGCTTCCTTGAAACACCTCGTGTCGAGTCCGGAAAGTGAATTTTCAACTTTGCGATGGTTCACGGGGCGTGCTGGGAGGGGAATCTAACCTTTTCATCTATTAATTTGAAACATGAAATCTCTTCTTCAAAACCCGAGTTTCAAATCTACTCTATTATTTTTTTCCGATGATTCATGCAACGTCGAAAAAAAAACTGTTCCCAAATTTTTGATTAAATGGCCCGGCGGAACTATGTCGGAAGCCTCAATTTTCTTCTTTCTGGAACCCCAGTGTAATTGTTGATTTGTCAAATTGACTATACGATTTTTTGCCCTTGACTTATTCAACTTTTAACACGTTGGGGTGTTTCAAGGGGCCTACTAGTACACGCTCTGAAAGTGGAAAACGCAATTCGCAGTTTCTCCAAATCGAGACGACCGATCGGAATAAAACTTCAGAGATCAATGCTTCATTTCAGCAGAACGTGGCTGTGTATTGAATTTAGGACAAAAATGCAAAATTTCTTTTTTCAGCTTGCCAGAATTAAAAAACAAAAGATCCAAGGGACTGGCCCTCACAAACCTTATGGAAATTGGCCTTCAGTCGAATTTCCTAGAATTGTGAGATGTTGTAGCTTTTGTTTTTTCGAACAAAAGTTCTGATAGGCCCAAGTCTCTGTTATGGCTGTATCTCAAGTTATGAAAGAACGGACGTCACAATTATAGCTTCAACTTCTAGAACACTCTTACGACGGTCTCTCTATGTCTATTTTTCGCTGAGTTACGAGACTTTGAAATCGGACGTTTTTTGGAGCAAGAATTTGGCGACCCTCTAATTGTTGCGCGCAGTGTATAAAAAATAACATGTCCTGAGCGACTAACTGACTGATTCATCAACGTACTCGAGCCGAAAGTGCTGAAACTAAGAATCTGAAATTCGGTCGGTGGTTTCATTTCATAATGTAGAAACTCACTGAAAAGGGTTAATATTTTCTTTTCAATTTTTAATATATAAGCTTATTCATGTAAATTCTAAAGAGCAAAAACATACTGAAATGATTTAATGATTGTATAAGAGAAACGTGTCAGTACGAAAATATACCGAAGATAAGTGTGCCGGTGCCTATAATTAAGCTTTTCGAAAATTATTCAACAGCAAACATGGGGAGGAATGAAACCGATCGAGAACTGCCGGTCAACTTCTGGCTAAATATACCGTTGTATAAAACACCGTGGTTCGAAATTGCTTGGACGGTTCAGGTATACAAAATAATAAATATCCTAGTTGAAAGCTCCAGAGTTATTGGAAATATATTTGAACCAAATGAGAAGTATTTGATGAAGATGATTATCTCGTGAAGATATATAGCTTGGTTTGGTTGATATTGCACAAATCTTTTCTTTCGATGTGTAAATTGACACTGCAGCAACGAGAGACTGAGTAAACAATTGAATTATTTTCCATAGATGCTATGTGTGGTAGATTGTACAATCTGTTTCTTCTGCTTTGACAACTTGCTGGGTATCATGAATGTTTATGTCGTTGGCCAGTTCAGAATCCTGCAGAATAGATTAGAGAACCTATGTGAAGAGTATGTCAGCAATATGAACGACGAGATGAAATCCAGTACAAATTTCCACGCGAATTTTGAAAATTACCCGAACAGAACATTCTACTCAACAACAAAAGTCCAAAATGATTTGGTCAACATCGAATTGGAAGAAAGACTGGAGGACATTGGCAAAAAGGCCTTCGCCGAATTCAAGGAATGCGTAAAGCAGCATCTGGTCTTAATCGAGTACATCGGAAAACTAGAATACGTTTTTAATCCGATACTTTTCTGTCAGATGGGAATTTCCAGCATTTTCATGTGTTTCTCGGGATTTCAGATATTAGTGGTAAGCTTTACCTTTCATTGAATTGCAATTCATATTTTACGCATATATTTTTCGCACAAATTACTGTAGAGGTCTGCAATCTCTATAATATAAAAGCAGTCATTATTTTTTTCTTTGCCGCGATTTAATCTCATTGATAATTCTACATGGACAGAATTTTATGATACTTTCTCCCGCAAAATTATAATTTCTTTCTCCATTGAAATATACCCATGGTATCTGAAGAACAGACAAAAATCGGTATGAGGGATTTTCTACTTATCTGTCTAGATAGCTGATTGTATGGGATCTTTCGATTCTGTCAAGCTGATCAACATGCCTTTCCTTTTCGTCTAAATTATCTAAATAGATTAAGCTAACGTTCGACTGTACACGAAACAAACTTTTTTTTATTCTGGGACGATCAGCTCAAGCATTATTACTTCATTTTTAATCTGATCTCCTCTTTTACACAACTGCTTCTCTTCACCTGGACTTGTCACGAGATTATGGACTATAGTTTGGAAATTGGCGACGCTATTTATTATTCAAAATGGTATACAATGCCCAATACTGGAGCTGGACGTGCTATTCGTCATGGACTGATCATGATGACGGCCAGATCAAAGCGTATTTGTTATCTTAGTGCCGGAAAGTTTGGTGCAGTGTCATTGAAATCTTTTACAGGCGTGAGTATACCTATAATTTGATTCATTACTGAAAATAAATTATTTTTCATTAATATACCTATAGCCACACGGCAAAATGCTGTTCTTTCATAAATATGTTGATCGCAATAAAAATTTGTATCATAAACCAACGGAATGTTACTTTTTTCACAGATTATGAGCACGACTATGTCATATTTATCGGTTTTGCGTCAGGTAGGTGAGGAACTTTGAAAGGCGCAGGATGCTATGGGTCAACCATGCTTAATGTCTTGCATCTCACAAGTGAACAATGTAGTAGTCAAATAAACTGAGCAAATTTCAGTATTCACATTTTCATTACCCAACAATTTTTTTTTTTTTGAAAATTTTGCTCTCAGTCGTGTCTGTGATTGCCTCACTGAGATCGAAATTGAATAGAATTAAACTGAAACGAAGTTTCGGACTCATATTGTTTCTCCATAAATTATATCACAGCGCAATGCTGTGCTACCAAAAGATACGATTTCAGGAAGCTCACTGCTGATATTCTACTTCGATATATCAGTACCAACTGAGAAAATTAGTTCCCGACTCATGCAGTGAGCTAGGGTTGGTGAAATATTTGCAAGTAAAATGCAAAATGGTATAAAGCGGATGCTGGTAAGTTATACAGCGTTTGTAACAGCTTGTGTATCAAACTGTTATCTGACCATGGTTATAAAGCTTCACCTTTTTCAACTCCATATTAATCGCGATTATTTTATCAACAGTATGTCTCTCTTCATCGGTTTATTACCTACCGATGGAACGATGCTTTACATACTATACATCAATAAAACGGAAATCGAAATTGCCAATATTGTCTGCCTCAATAACGATTCACTGTTTCATATTGTTCAAATCATTCCTAGTCCCCAAAAACTCGACCGATCGTCATGCTGTAATTATATTTTGGATAGTATAATTTTTTTTTCTTGATGTACTTGGCCCGAGACTCTACCGAGTCTCTTGGTATACTATTTCTTCACAAAATTTAGGCTGCGAAATTCGAAAAGTTTCATAAGTGATAGAGAACCTGCGAATTTTTATTAACGATGATCTGTCGTGGAATTTCGCAAACAAACGACAGACATTAGGTGTAATGAATCACTTTGGCCATGATTAAAAATTATAGTGACTAATTGTATGAGAATAATTGATAAAGCTTGTTCCGTCCATTGAGAGTATGATTCAGCTGTACCAGAAAGCTTGAAATTAAGTTTACCATGAAAACCTAATCTATAATTTGAATTTTTAAATCGTAATGGTATAATATCTCCGGTAATGGCTGTAGCTCGCACCAGGTGCTCTAGGAAACATTCGATCGATTTAACCGGGCGTCAAGTAGTACGACAATCACTGTCTGCTATTATAGTAAACGGTATAATTTGCAGTGACTTATGCAGGATGAGTTTCTTCTGGTATGCATATAATGAGGAGGTCGCTTATCATTGCAAATGCGCTGCCCCTTTCTATGCCTACTTGTTATCGTCATGTTCAAATGGGAACATACAGACCTACTCATTATTTGTTTAACCAAAAAATTAGCGTCATTGAACATGGACTTAACTCCATTTAGCAGACGGCGCACGTCAACACAGATCAACAATTCTAACGTATGTAAGAATCGAGCAGAAACTATCAAAAAGTAACAACGACATAACATAAATCTAACTTGATTGGATATATCACAGCTTCACTCAGTATCACCAATTTGAAAGATCTATGATTTTGGAAATTGTTCAAAAATTTGGAATCAAATTTTTATAACATACCGTAGAAAAATTTATAATATTATGATAAATAAGTGACTCTTCATGTATTTGAGTATCGTTAAATAAAGGGTAAATAATTATAATTATTTTTGAAAATGTGACACACCATTATAAAGTTAGGAGAAAACGTTATAAATTGTATTTTGAGAAATGTAAACGGAACATAGGTATATCTATAAATAAATTCAATCACTTTATCACAGCGTATTTAAGCTCTGACCTGCTCTATCTTCTTCGTAGCAACAGCTTTCACATTAATTTTTACGCATATTCACAGCTAATCCATGATTTATTAATAAAAATTCTTTTCCAATTCCTTTGTATATAATCCCTTGTCCGTAAAATAACTTTAATAAAGTCTTAACTTTTGAAAAGCGAGTCAATACATGTCTCGACCACTCCCTCATTCGATACCAGAAAAAACTCACCCTGTATAATTCTGTGATCTGAAAAACTTAAGGATCAGAATTTGTGAAAATTGTTTCATATACCTACACGCGGAATAATCTGCGGAATCGATGATATTTAGGATCAACACATATGATCTTATTGTGACAGTATATTAGTTGTTTTATGAAATTTATAAATATTATCGTACGAGTTTTAGGGGAGGTAATGCTGTATGCAAGTAGACGAATTATTAAATGCGAGTTAGGTATTCGAGCTGAAAAAATTGTGCATTATACTAAATCAGTATAATCGTGAAAGATGATTATAGATTATTTAAATGGCAGTCGAAGATAATATTCTTTCAGTTTTTCATCGTCATATGATAAAATTGCAAATCGTCTAATTACCAAATAAAAAAACATACAACCTTCTGGTCATGGATCATTTTTCCATCGTATCTTGAGTGTATTGATACACCTTATTAGCTCTTACCTTAATCACGGACCTGCAGTACGTAACGTCGTCTTAAATATTTGATCAGTGAATAGAATATTCTGATTATCTTTTATGCCTCAATCTACTCATATTGAATGAATGATTTCAACTAATCAGTTAATTGTAGAAGTATAAAACACGAATAAAAAAAAAATAGATAAATAATAAGATGAAGTAATGTGGTATAAGGTGCAAGACGATCGAAGAAATATCCTAATCAGCTGCTAAAAAAATCCTAATTCTAGATTTGCAATCGAAATATAGATATCCAAAATGTCCGGTCCAACATGGCGTGTTACCGAAATTGCAAAAAAATGTACAGTTATGCATCAAAATTGCTGATCGAAGGTTTTTGGGACTGCTGATTTGAAATCGAAATTAGAAATATCACTAAGTTCGCGTCACTGCAGACACTAAAACTCTGAATAGTAATTTTCATGTGACTCAGCCTACTTTTAAAATTTCGATCCAACATTTGGAATTTTCGTGTCTTGAGTTCAGATTGGATGTAAACCATCCCACAAACCTTGGAGGACTAATTTAGATGTGAATCAGTCTATTTTTTGTTATTTCGCTTTGCTATAATGGGCTCACTATCTTGAATTTCTGTATTCTGAGTATAGATTCGGAATAAGTAGCCGGAAAAACCCTTTTCAAGTGAATTCGAAAAAAGACACATGTAAGAAAAGTACAGGCTGCAAAATTTTAATGAACATAAGAAGTGGCTTGCGCCGAGTCTCAGAGTTGAAACATAGAGCTCATGTTGTGGTAGGATTTATTTTGTGTCAAGAACCAATATCCAGAGTGGATGGAGTAAAAAAAAAAACAGTATTTCGACTTCTTTCAGACGCCCTGATGTATTCATATATGTAAATCATGTAAATCTTCATTCTATCTGCATACAAATGTGTGGTGAATTAAAATATTTCAGGAAGGATTTAGGACCGGTCAGACAAATTCACATTACAGATACTCGGTGTAGAGATGTTGTTTTATTTTATAGTTCTACACTCAATAAACATTCTCGCGAAACGGAGAAAGCTTTGCTGCAATAGCCTTAGCTTAATGTTTAAGGAAAGGGGCAGCAGCTTCTGCGAAGATCTTGGCACCGTCTTCGTTGGTTTCCTTGTACTTGGGTGCTACGGTCTTAATGTGGTTGTACCAACGAGTGACGTTCTTGTACTTGGTGAAGTTGTAACCAAGGTAATCGAAAGTAGATACCGTAACAACGGTCGTCAAATCAGCAATGGTGAGGTGAGGTCCAGCCAAATACTCCTGGCCGACCAGGAACTTGTCCAGGAACTCGAAGGCTTCGCTGATCTTAACAAGACCAGTTGGCTCGAAGGCTGCACCATTGAAGATGACCGGGTACTAAGATTGAAAAAATAAAATTTGAATCAGTAGAGTGGTTTTTCGAAAAATTCGCAAATAGGTAATATATTCGCGTTTACTCTGTAAACATCAAACTGACTCTGAGCAACCGACCGTTGGAAATCGTTTCCTTTCGAGACAACTAATGTGAAGTATTTCGTGAACCAGATACCTAATTACCTAATTGTTTATAAAACAATTACTCACGTAGTAGTTGACGAGACTCTGGTACAGGGTACCGAAATCGAAGAACATTCGCTGGAACATGAACGAGCGCATTTTGATATCACTGGGGAACAATTTCTCGTTCTTTCCGTACTTCTCAGCCAAGTAGAAGATGATTGCTCGGCTGTAACCGAAATTGTTTTACGATTATGAATGCAATACAAACCAAAGACAACAAGGCGTTAGTATGATTCGATTGATACCGTAATCATACGAGATTCAAAAATCGTTTTCGTAAACCCATAAGATAGGATATTTTCCATGTGAAGTGAAAATTGATGATACCTTTCGGAGAGATAGAATCCATTGTCATCGATGGTTGGGACAGTGTGTTGGATGTTCATTTTCAAGAATTCTGGCTTCATCTGGTCTCCGGCAGTCAAATTGACAAGCTTCAAATTCAGAGGCACGCCAAGAGCAGCCGCAACTAGGCGGACAGCCCTGACTGGTGCGCTCTCAGGTGTGTAGTAAAAATCAATAGTCATCTTGTCTATAGAATGATAAAAGGTAAAAATTGGAAAACTTATGCGAAGAATTATTTGTTTAGCAAATAGTGACGTTACTCATTATAATTATACATATGGATTGTACGGGGGTTAAGATAATGATCATTTTAAGAGGGCCCTGCACAGATAAATGACCAAAATCGCAGAAGCATTTGTACCACAGGTAAAAGGCTTCAGAATTACAAAAAGCTATGTGAATCTCTTCGAATAACATTTATAAATCAGCCGGAAAAGTATCAATTTAGAAACTCAATAGATATCTCCGATGTAATTAGGAGCATTTTGAATATACGTATATTTCGAGAATTGACGTGTCAAAAAGCTTCTTGCTTCTTACAACTTCGGTGTTAGTTTCAAAATTCGTTGATAAAAAACGTTAATCTTCAGTTTATGTTTAGTCCCATAAATAAGAAGCGATTGGAATGATTCGAAACGATTCTAAAAATTAACAGATATGTTATACCGTATGATTCGCAAGATTCTTCAATCCAAAATATGCGTTTTAGCTCATTTACTTCTTTTCAATAAAATGAACTGCCTTTCAAATTTTATTTATCACATATTCGAGGAATAATTTTTTAATTTTTTGCAGTACTCTTGCAGAAAATAACATGATAGTCTTAGTATTCAGTATTTCTATGACCGGGCATAGCCCATACAGGACTTTGCTAATAATTGAGGAATTTTTAATACTCACTGCTGAAGAAACCTGCTGATGCCGGACTGAAGTGACAAGTGAGCGTTTTTTCGATCTTATATAGTAAAATTTACGTAGATATGACGGTTATTTATATCTTAATGATAAGGATAACGGTCCACGCATTCACTTCGCAACATATTTTCAATAATTATCAATGCAGACAGAATGCGACCGAATAATAATTTAGTTAACATACAGAACTACGTAATCGTATGTCCAATAATCTCATTGAGTTGCAGTAGCTGCTTTGCACGAATTAATAATTTATTAGATAAGCTTCAGAGAAGAAGAGCGTATAGAATCCTAAAGGATATGAAAAGCGATAGGACTGCAGGGCTATTACAGGCTGGGAAGAAAAAATAAATTCTTATTGGTATCGGTCGCCGAATATAAAAAACCAATATACATATCTGTCGTATTCAAACCGAAGATAATTGTACAGGCTCAAAAGGTCATCTGTATTTAATGGTAAAACACACCATACGTGTATGAGAAATTCGGAGATTACCTAAGAAGTTTTATCATGAGTCTTAATATCAACTGTCGCCAAAGTTGCAGACTTGCAAAATAAATTTTCGATCATAATAATCACGCAAATTTGGACGCTTGAAAAACATGATACAATAATTCTCTTGTTACTATTAACCATCACCGTACAATTATGAATCCATGGAAGACGTTACTTAGGATTTTATGTAACTGTTTATTCATTCCGCCACATGACTGATTCAGTCAAATTTTTATTTTATGGTACCATTTTTTTTTTCTAGAATGGGACGTCGAGGCTAAAAGTTAAAAGAGGCTGAGGACTGATTTTTGAAAGTTTGTAATGGTCAATCTTTTAAGGGTTGCTATTGGTGGAGCTGTAAATCAATTTTGTAAATGAATTCGGTGTAATGAGTAAAGTTTGTTACCTACATACCCATATAGCAATTTAGGTTACGAGTGTTACGATTAGTAGTATACCTATATCAGGGTAGCTGTAACTTCAGTTAATAAATTTTATTGGGTAACTCCTCTCGCTAATGCCCGTAGCGCGCCAGATGCTTCAGCAAATATTGGATCGATCAAATAGAGCGTGAAACATACTATCGCAATCATAGTATGCTATTACGATGATCGGTACAATTTGTAGTACAAGAATTGCAATTGAGTAGACTGAAGGGAGCTGAAGGAACAGAAATTGTAGAGATGGCTTACAGCGAGGATAAATATTCTTCTATAAAAATAACCAGGTTCTTCATGTCAGTCGTTGGATTTTGGAAGTTTGAAAATCGACGAGAACAAATGTTTCTAAATTTGCGTTTAACTTACACAGTCTTAGCCATTTTATTTGCTATTTTTGTTCAAACAGTCGACATCTATAATTGCTGGGGTAATTTTGATGTGAGTACTTTGAAGAAAATTCGGATCATACTTTGTGCTCATCCTATGTATCGAACTCTCGCCACGATGATTTTCATACTTGCGTAGTAATGGATATGGACCTGCAAGTTTCGAACATTTTTTTTTTCAATGCTTAGCTGTTCCAAAATGAAAAATTTCCTCATAAAATTTGTCTGTTTTTGTATCCTCTATTCAAAATAGTATATTATAATTTTTTAAAAATGATTCTGCACCATTTATCATGATGGTGGTCGATTGACCCACGACTTTTTTAAATAATGAATGAAGATCAACGAATAAATCATTTATAATACAAGTTGAACACATTACGAAATAATTATTGATGAAAAATTATGAATTAACGGAGCAAAATGAGGAAAATGTTACTTTTTAATTTCGTTTCTTATTGAAAATGTTATTACTTTGATGCAATTAATGAATTGATTTCTTACATTCAAAAATAAATATTCAAGATATGAGGCTGCAGGAATGGACTTGGATGTAATTCCTGAATAGATTGACGAATCAATTTCAGTCCGGCGTCATTTTGCTCCTTATGAAATTTCGGATCTTTTGATATCAGACGGAAATCTTTGAAATGAAATATTTACTCCATCATGAATTCATTATAGCCCATTTTCGAATTTGGAACATCATTTGAAATGGTGATTTAAAATATCAGGATCGATTAGATTTTTTTTTCTAGCACGTTGCAGCATATACGTATTAGGGTGGTCCTTATTTTGGATATTTTCGATTTTTTTTCCACGATCCCCCTGAATCGGTTCTAAATAAATAAAAAAAAATTCCTGCCAAATCGGAGCTCGATATTTCAATTTTAACCTGGCCCCCCCGGCAATCAAAGTTTTAAACGGGAAAATACGTGTATTTTAGACTGTCAATTGTTTGAACATTTTTCCAACCTAGTGAAAATTAATATAAAAATTCGAGATGAGGCACAAATATTCCTCATAGTATAAGGTATAATTGAAGTAGTATATCAAATTTTTACATCCGTAATTCCTGGAGTTATGATCTATATAAATATCAATTTGATATTCATAAAAAAATAAATAAATTTAAAAAAAAAAATTTGATATACTACTACAACTATACCTTATACTGTGGGGAATATTTGTGCCAAATCTCGAATTTTTATATTAATTTTTACTAGGTTGAAAAAATGTTCAAACAATTGACAGTCTAAAATACACGTATTTTCCCGTTTAAAACTTTGATTGCCGGGGGGGCCAGGTTAAAATTGAAATATCGAGCTTCGATTTGGCAGGAATTTTTTTTTATTTATTTAGAACCGATTTAGGGGGATCGTGGGAAATAAATCGAAAGTATCCAAAATAAGGACCACCCTAATACGTATGTACCAATAATTCACAAAGTTTCAAATTTTTTCGTCAGGTACGATAGAAGAAATTCTGCGGTTCATATTAACTTACCTTTATTATATTTTATAGCTAATACGGGATTTTTTTAAATATTCAATCATACCTGAAAATCTAATTGTCTCGATGATGAATCAACGCAATTTCAGGCAATTATCTACAACGCCTGTGCTACGATGCCATTGCTTCTTGTCCTCATCAAAGTATCAGTTTTCATTATTCAACGAGATATCGTAGTCGATTTAATCAACTTCACTGAAAATAACTTCTGGAAAGTTAGTTACAACGATTTTGGAAAACAGATTATGAGAGATTGCGATTCTAAAGGTATTCTCCTGGTATTCACTTTCACCTTTCTCGTATCAGGGACGGTATTCAATTACCTATTCGCTCCAATAGTTGGTAAGTTCATCTTCATGCAAATACGGGAATAAACGATTCTCCGTTTTCACGTTGAATTTCTGATGAAAATTTGTTTGATTTTTAATATACAAACAGTGAAATCGCAACAAAAAATCTGTATACTAATTTCAATTCTACATGTATTCAGGTGCGGTTCAGTCGACTGAAAAAATGTCATGAATTTTTAGGAGAAAAACAAACATTTTGAGCGCTAAGAGAATTTGAAACAGCAAATCGGTGAAAAAGTTATGACAAATTTTGTATTTTGAAATAATTGCAAGAAGCATCTATAAATAAAGCGCAAATAATACGTCGCGAATTGCATGAAAGCAGATTCTCATAATATCAAAATGAGGTATGATAAACCGAGAGTTGGTTACCAAATTTTTTTTGTAATCTCAAGGGGGGAACCCTATCAGTAATTGTATCGGAAACTGATTTATTTTCAGTATTTTTTTTTTTTAAGAATAGTCTCGGCCTTTTTTTCGAACTTGCATATTGTCTGAACCAAGAAAAATATGTTATGAAGGACAGGGAATGGATCTCTATCAAAAATGAAATCCGAAAATTGTAGCAGCTGGAGCTCGGCTCCCATGAAAGTACCGTTGATGATTTTTCTTGTCTTTGGGAGCGCATGGAGATAATTTCATTTACAATAGTTAGCATAAAAATCGGTTTATCTCCGGCAGAAATATGTTTACTCCACAAAATTTGAACTTGAGTGGAAGAATAATTATCTAGATACACTGCCCATCGATTTTAGAAAAGTATAGTTTCGGTAAAAACGCGTTGAAGTTTGAGGAACGATTTTCATGTAAAACTGATGTAAGTAACACGCCGAGCAGCCTGCACGATCGTAGAAATTCTAGAATATCACTATAATATTTTAACCGGGGATTCTTGGAATATGAGTTCTCAAGAAAATGCAGTAAAAAAAAAAAATCGATCTCTTTTTACCCGATTGCTAAGGTTCCCCCTTAATTAAAACACGCCAAAGTTTCACATTTTCCATAAACTTTGGGCGTCAGCCACGTGATACCTGGAAACAATTTCCTTCAATTAAGGATCTAAAAAAAAGTCTTTATCCCCGACTTTTACCCCGTGACATCCCATTTTTAAGTAACTTACGATTTTTCTTGCCCCATATATGAGGTGTTTCTTGCCACTATTTGAATATTACGAATTAGGTCATAACTTTGGACCGCGTGTTGTTTCAAAATGTTTGTTTTTTCTAATAAACTTTCGTGCCATTGTTTCCACGAAACGAATCGTGCCGTTAGTATAAAAAATTTAATTTAATTTTCAAAAACAGCTTCAAGTGCCGATACTACTTTCAAAAATAAATCTATTCGATAAAATTGAAAAAAAAATCATCATATTGGCATGGAATAACCCCTACAAAATTTTGAGGGCAGGGGGGATGGCAATTTTTTACCATGCAGCAGCATTCTAGTAGACTAATTTGTGAGAATTTCAAATTTCTAGGCCCGTAGTTAGTCCTACAATGAAATAATAACTGGACAGACCGCGAAACCCCGTGCATTTTGAATGTAAAAGTTCATCATCTGTGGTCAAGGGTTAAATGTAAAAATAAAATTCTGAAAAAATTACACGATCAGTTTTTATTTATTTAGAGTTGGTTTGGGAGGCGGCCCGGAAATTTTTATTTTTAACGACCACCCTAATATGTATATATATAAGGATAGTAAATTATAGATTTGTCTATTGCTATAAAAGTCAGTTGTTTGTCCTCTACATTAAAATAAATTTTTCGTTCAATAATTTTATTGCACAAGAACGTGATTAATATTAATCGTCTGAACTCTGAGTAATGAGAGAGCACTTGGATAAGCATTAACGGGATAAACAGAATTGATAATCAACATTTTGTGCATAATAAGCAGCTTCCATAATCTTCTAGCTTAGATAAAAGCCGAATGAAAGTGTTAGAACTAAAAGGACAGAAGTTAAAATAATTCAATATTCCGATGAGATAAGTATAGGTTCAGACTTATTGAAGGCTCCAATGTCCAAAACATTACTCGTCTCGAAATTACGACCTTTTTTACTCACGCCCTTTTCGTTCTGACCCCACCGAATTGTGTCTGCAATTCAATTATTTTTTCGTAAACAAGTATTTAAGTAGTGAGTTGATGGATACTGGCTGGGGGGGGGGGGGGGCAGCACAGATGACTTTACCAATTATACTGTAAAATGATTTATATATCATAAGAAGGCAAGAATTTCAAAAATAATGAAAGTGCTTCTTGAATAACAGGTTCGGTTTTTCAATTCAAACTCAAACTTTATTTAAGGGGTTAAAGGAGTTTCAAAATAACAAAAAATTGATTCTTTCATATTATATTATTATAGCCCCATTCTTTAACTACATTTTAAGTGTTTAGACATCGAGGAATTACGAAGATTCCGAAAGATATGACGAAAAATGTTCATGAATGCAAAGGGCGCGCATATGATCCCTATAGTTAAGATTTTGAATCCCATTTTCTCGGAACTACGTTTTAACTTACGGTGGGCATGATTACTCACGAACCAAGGTACTGAAAGGGCTGAAATTTTTACAGGACCTTCAAAATACTCTTCCTTACCATGACTACCACGGCATATACGGTTGAAAGTCTGTAACGGCTTCAATCAACCAAGAGGGACCGCTTTTTTTAAATTTTTTGCAAAGAACCGCGAAAAATGGTGTTTTTTTCTCCCTGATATCCTTACCAATTTTTTTTTGAATTGAGTACAAGTGGTCTTTATGAGAACTACATCTATATAAAGCACGAAGCAATTTTTTTTTTTTGTTTTACAGATCACTTGTTCGGCCAGCAGAATGCCCACCATGCCAAGTAATGCGCGAGAAAATTGACAACCTTGCACGAACTATAACTATCGTATTTTCAAACATCTTTAACATATTTTTTTTTATATTGATCGTGTAGAATCAAATGAATATCTGTGTAAATAACGCATAGTTTGCTGAATTAATTCAGTTGTAATCTGCCCCGAAAAAAAATATGATCGTTTTTGCCGTTGCAAACTTCTGTAACCCCTGTAAATTCAGAAGCTTTATTTCCACAGTATACATTATTTTGTGATTATATAGTCAAATGATATGTATAGGCCATTCTTAATCGAGATTTATATTTTAGAAAATATTGGTAAGAATGCATCGGATCGAGTCCTGCCTTTCAAGCTGTGGGTTGATCTACCTTTGACTGTTACGCCATATTTTGAAATTACCTATGTAATTCAGGTATATTTGTTCGTTTCTATATATTCGCAAAATTATATCGATCATAAATGAAGAGAATATCTTCTATTTAAAATGAACTTTCATAGTCGTTATCAACTATTCATACCGGAATATGTTTCTTCTGTTTTGACAACTTGTTGTGTATTTTGACTATCCACGCTGTTGGCCAATTCAAAATACTTCAAAACCGATTGAAAAATTTATGCCAAAGATATTCCGAAATGAAAAATACAGAAGAAATGAAACCAACGTACAATATCTCGCTGCAAACTGAAACCTATGACGAATTCAAGTCCTGCGTAGCTCAACATCGGACATTGATAAATTACATTGAGACATTGGAATGTGTTTTTACATTCATATTACTCTGCCAAATGCTAGTTTCAAGTCTACTGATGTGCCTCAGTGGATTCCAAGTATTTCTGGTAAAAGAAATACTACTCTGAATACAAAACTTCGGCTTACTTTCACAGCTTTGTTTGATCACTAAAATCACAAATTCGCATACTGCAGTTAAACTTTTAGTCTTATCAAAATTAGGAAAAAATTAATTTCAAGGAATATGATCCGTACAGGCCAGCTGGAACCTTGTCAGACGTTTGATCTTCATTTCTCACGTGTTGGCCTGTTTTACACAACTACTGCTGTTCACCTGGACGTGTAACGAGATAATAGTAGAGAGCGAGAATATAGGAAATGCGGCATATTACAGCGAATGGTACACTATGCCGCATCATGAGATAGGAATATCACTCAAGCAAGGGCTGTTGATAGTAATGGCCAGAGTAAATCGCCCCTGTTTTCTTAGTGCTGGAAAATTCTGTCCTATGTCTCTGCAAGCTTTTACCGGAGTGAGTATCGATTTTTCTCACGTTAAAAATGCTGAATATCTTGCAAGATTTTTATTTTTGAAATAATGTAGAAACTCACGGATGTGCTTCTTTCAGATATTGAGCACAACCGCATCCTACTTCACGCTCCTGCGTCAGATGAGCGAAGAAATTGAAAAGTAAAAAATGTAAGCAAATTATTATTTGAAATCTGAATCAGTACTTGACTTTTCGACAAACGAAATGTACCTTTCATCTGATATGTTATATTCATTAATTGGTGCCATAAATACAACGAATTCATCCTTTAAATATCCCATAAATAAGGATCGAATAAAAAATCCTATTTCATTTTCTGACGAGTGTATTTGAGAATGTTACAAATTTGAAAAGAGTTACATTTATGTTTTCTTTCTGATACAATTTTAATAGTATGTAAATCTTCTCGGTGTGCTTTACCTTCGACAGTTATATTTTGTTGGAAATCTGTAAAATTTTCATGGGATACTCACTACCATAGGTAAGAAGTTTGTCAAGTATCAGATTTTTTTAAACAATACTGAGATAGGAAAAAAAATATTAACCGTGGAGCGCCACAAATCGTGTGTTATTCAAATGGGGAAATGTGACAGCCTTGGGAAGCTAATTACGATTGAGCTAGGAGCTGAGCTTTTGGCTATATTATTTTCAATTATTTGGGGACATTCTAGCCTATCAGAGCGATAAAATTCAAATGTGACAAAATTGAGGATCACCCTAATGTACATATACGTATACATGAAAAGTGAGGCTACCTTGCCAAATAATTCTCCAAGAACAATGAAGTGTGAATCATGTTTCAATATCTAACGTGATTCTTAGAAGAATGTTTGGCAGGAAAGATTGGTGATTCTATGCAAATCTTACTCTAAAGAATACCCGTAAGTTACACAAAAAAACGAGAACTCATCGTGAGAGAAAATGAAAGTAGGTATTACTAGTTTACTGAAGTGATCGTTTATTATTTTCTCAGGCGAAAAATAGAACAGCGATACTTGTGTCAAATCAAAAGCCACGATGGTGCAGAAGGTCATCACTTAATGAGACTCCCATGCATACAGCAAATTCAGAGATTAACACAGTCGTTCGATAAGCACTCTTAATATAAACTCTTGCATAACACATTTTTTTTTTTTTTTTAACAACGCACGAAACTTGAGGGAGATTATAATTTTATTTCACTGCAGTTCTGTGGCACAAATATATTACTTCATTTATACGCATTGGACTATACTACTTGTCATTTACTGATATTTGTAGCCGATAGATTCAAATACATATGGGGCATTCCATGTCAATTTTACATTTTGAAACCCTCACATTTTTTTAATAATTGGCAATTTTTACATGTTAACTCTATACTCAAAATGATTCGACACGTGTTTTACGATTTGTCAATATAATGATTTTTTCGATCTTTTACCAGCTAGTTCAAGTCTTCAGTTTATTCACAAAATCATTTCTTTACCTGCATATATCTCAAAATCGGCAAATCTTATCAAAAAAATCAATTGAAGTAAACTTGTTCCGTTTGAATTGTACTCCACGAGAAACATTATCTTGGAATTTTTGTTATCCTCCAAGAGTGAGTTTCTTAGCATTGAAGTACTAAAAAGACCATTGCAAAAAAAAAAAAACTCTTTTTTTGTGGGTAAAATTTTTCTTAAAAAACTAGATAAAAATACGAAAATTTTGACGTATTCTGCAAGATGGCTATTTTGTAAAAACCAAAGGCTGTAGAAGTTAGCAAAGAAGCATATTCTAGGAAATATTATGAAATTTAAATATAAAATTGTGAAATGGTTTTTAACTTCCCGCTATGAAAATTGAAAATTTTCATAAAAGAAGGGAAGTTATTGGTTTCGGTCCTATTTTCGAAAACCGAGTTTTCATCAGATGTCGACGTTTTGAGGTTCTAGGAAGCTATTCCGACTATTTTTGGATGGACGTCCGTATGTGTGTGTGTGTGTGTGTAACAATTTTTTTGTCGTACGATATCTTCAGAACGAATTGACCGATTGGAATGGTTGTTGTAGCGATCGAAAGGGTTTATAAGACTTAGATCTGATTAGATTTTGGAGTCGATCGGTCGAGTAGTTCCAAAGTTATTCGTAAATGAAAATTGAAAAAAAAAAAAAATTTCATGCATATCTCCTGCACTGTTCGTGCGATGAGTCTCAAAAGTTAATCAGATTTACGTCTTGGGTAGCCCCTTTGATTGCTGTAAGATTCATCAAAATCGAACGATTAGTTTAAAAGATATTGCACGACAAAAATTTCTTTTTTTGTCGTATGATACCTTTGGAACGAATTATACGATTTGAATGATTCTTGCGGTGATCGAAAAGGTATACCAGGCTTGAATCTAATTGAGACTGAACGATATCTTCTGACATTAAATATAACTCCCCAAAACCTAGAAATGTTGACATTTGAAAAAACTCGATTTTTGATTAAAAATTATACGGAAAAAAATTTATATACGGAAAACTACGTGCACTTATAACCTTTCTCAATGTATTATAAACACAATAGTATCAATTTGTTGTAACGTATTTAACACATAGCGGGAAGTTTTAGGGTTGGCCCACAGGTCAACCGGTTTCCTGATTTTTCTTTTCTAATCGGACATTCGTTCCAATTATTTGAGATCGACTACGACACAGAACAGCCTGCAATTTCATTTCAGAAAGGGAAATGAATACGACGGGGTACTGAAAACAAAATTATGTAATTATCGTTTGCACCAAAATTTTGGAAAATAAGTAAACTTCATTTGATTCAACGTTTTACATAATATTCCGTTGTATACATATGAAATGCAAATGATAAATGACACGTAGTGACATTCACTCGTAGTACAGCATTTTGAACTTTCGTGCAAAAGTATAATGAATAAATTTTTTCTAAAATTAAGAACAGAAAAACTTACTTGTCTTTCGTTCGATGATTATAGGCTTAGCTGTACTTTAAACGGTCAGGCTTCGGGCAAACCAACTGTAGACTGTTTGCGACAAATGTTTGCCCGTCCACCTATAGCCCAAGATTCTATACACCTTGGTGTGATTTACAAATTTACAACCCCAAGTCACGAAAGAATCCTTAATTCTACCTTATGTTCGCGTGTCGTTGAACCTCACATAATAATATTTTTCTCTACTGTCTTATTCACTTGGTATGAAATATCTTATCCTGAAATATATACGGGTACATGCGTGCAGTGTGCTTTTATTATCTAGAATTCACCAGGTTTTCGTCGGAATATCATAAATAATCGTAATAAGTATAATGCACATATTTTCGCACAAATATTGTGTGCTTGTGTGTTTTGAATTGCAGATTTTAATATAGTCTTCAAGCCGAGGATCAAGATCACAAGGAAAGGTTCTCTATAGTGTCCCCCTTCGATTTCGATAAACTTTTTATATGTTGTAGCCCATCGAAAAATAGGAGTCACGTATTTTTTTATATCGGCCTAAAAGTGGGTTTAAGGGGTGAAATCAACCCTCAAAGTTGGGCATATTTTGTAGCCGGTACAATTGTTTCATATACTCGTAGAAGTACTTAACCAATCGGAACAGAACCCATTGCAAAATGTTCCTTACGTCAAATAACCTATTTGACATGTCCAACTTCTTATGCACCCTTATTGCAGCGGAGTGAACCACCCCCTAATACTCATAAATTGTTTATATTAAGAAAAAATTGGGTTCACCCCCCTGCAATAAGGGTGCATAAGAAGTTGGACATGTCAAATAGGCTATTTGACGCGAGGAACATTTTACAATTGGTTTTGTTTCGATTGGTTAGGTGCTTCTATATGAAACAATGTATGTATGTATGTATGTACATACCAGCTACACAACATGCTCAACTTTGAAGCGTTGATTTTGACTCTTTGGGCCGATATAAAAAAAGCAGATTGACTATTTGGAACTGCTTGTCGGGAAATATTCGTACTAAAATGTCTTCTGGCTCACGATTAAATGTCCTGCTATCGTCTACTGTGACAAAAACGTTAGCACATAAACACATCCTTCGGACAAAGTACTCAGGACAAAGTCATTACGTCAGCGTTCCAATTTCGCGGTTTATAGCGCGCTGCACACCTATAAGCAAGCTGATCGTTAACAGCGATGCAGCGTTTGTGAATCTAGATGAGCTATTAATTGAAACGGGATGTAACTTCGGTTGAATTCTTCAACTCGGGACTGTAATAATTGAAAAATTAAACGTGACTACACAGATACGACTGATGAATAATTATTGCATTAAGTGGCCAAAAAAAGTCTGGAAAAAATTAGTTCGGGATTAAAATCAAATTTTATGAGCACCAGTACGTAATCATTTGTTTTATTTTATCGTTACATTTGCTAGCCACATAATAGGATATGGAATGACCTTCGGGTAGCGAGATTAGTATAGGTAAGTATCATAGGTAGGTATAAAAAAAAAAAAAAAAAACAACACCGATAAAACATGTTCATTTGCATTTGTTTGCGTTGGAAAATTGTCTTACGTAACCAGCAACGGAGATGCACCCTGATCTACACATCGGCGAATATGATATAAGTTGTTGATTTTATTATATTTGATTATAAAATATTCTTGAACGGAAAATGATTGCGGAAAGAATTTCAATATTGGTTATTATACGCATTCAATAACGGATATAATTATGCCGATATCATCAGCAAGGAGACTTGCCAAATTGGAACTACTTATCGGAAAAACGTTCTTTAATCTGATCAGTGAAGAGAATGTTCATCTCCTTGAGGTACATGTTGTCTGTCTTGAAATTTTCAAATTTTTCAACTCCGCTGGCAACAGGACGATCGAATGGGTAACCCATGGCGCGAGCGTCGGGATACTTCTCGTCTCTAAGTCCACAGAAGCTAGCAGCGGTCTTGCAACGGGGTTTCGGTCCGGGGTCGACCTGAAATGAGCAAGATTTGGGTTTTGATTCAACGTCATCGGATGTTCATGAAAACAGTCGGCGACGTGGCATTTCGTCGTCTGGGCTTTTTGAAACTGTAAAATTCGCTCACCTTATCGCTATCATAGTTCGAAACCATGACGAAGAGGTCAACTGCAAAGCCACCCTTGCTTCCCTTGGGAATGAGCATATGCTGAGGCCAGCCACAGTTACAGAAACTTGGTTTTACCTCAGCCCCGTCACGGTCCTTCTTGTTTTCGTCGATTGGGGGGAAGGTTTGCTCGAACGGAATTGTCACCGAAGACTCGTCGGATCGACGTTCGATAATAATGGATTTATTAGGTGGAACTGCAGACAAATTCCGGAAACAAAAATAATTATTCAGTTACATTGCGGGGCTTCAATCCGAAGCGGTTGTAGGCAACATTCGTTACCGATTTCATATGTTGATTTTTTCATCTACTAGTGGATCAACTTAAAGTCAATAATAATCCAATAATTGACTCACGTTCTTTTACGAACTTGTCGAGTTCAATCATCAGCCTCCTTTGTTGGTTTAACTCAAAGTGCTCTCCACGTTCGTCATATCTAGGCGCCATGAAGATACGGAAGGTCCCCATCTTGGTAAATTCGGTGGAATTCATGACTTCTATTCTGTATTTGAACATTTGGTGGTTAAGGTGAATGAAAGAAACCGAAACATCACCTTTCTTGGACTGGAAATCAAGACCATTAGAAATATTCACTGAATTTTCTTCCCAGTAGGTGTAGAACGTAGACGTGCTGGGTTCATTAAACGAAGTCCTGACTATCACGTTTGTTATCTTGATCCCCTTGTACTCCAGCTGATTAACAGATAACGGGAAATTAATGTAGCAGTTTATGCCTGAATCGGAATAATTTTATTATTACCTCTTCCGTTTTATACGGTGTCAGAAGATTTTTGTGTTCTTGGAAAATATCGTCGATAAACGCGTGCCACCTGTAGAAAAGCGGATCCCTCATTGCGGTAGAATTATCTCCCATAACTCCCCAGTTTTCCTGCAATCGATACCAACAAACAATCTACGTCAACGACCATGTCCTCTGAGATTACTCACCCGATGACGATGATCAGGGTCGTGGCAACAGGCAATTGCTATGTGGCCGTTATTGTGCAGGCTGCCGTAAAGCGTCGCGTTAGGCGACAGAGAGGTTGCCTCAACTATGTTGCCCAGGGTATCTATACCGTTGACTTCATCAAGTTTTATGCTACTTCCATCGGCACTGATAACAACACGACGATGGATAGCCTCAATGATACGATCCCTGTGTCGTTCCAGTTGTTGGATTTCAAACCGACCATAAATTGGTCGATCGATATCCTTCAGGGTGGCACCGCTCTGACGTCCAGGATAAAATGTGGTAGAAGAGTCTGTTCCCAATTTAGGGAAGTATCCTTCGGGTATCGGTTCTCGCCAGGAGTTGAGGCCCGTCACGCGAGCAAGGTGATTCGATAGACGTTCGAAGTTGTAGCTAAAACAGGGCAACGATCAGAATATCAAGATTCTGACATTGTATTTCGAAGATATTCGACTAGTCGGTAACATACTCATCGCCATATTACTCACCGTGCAATGATCTGCTGGTGCATGTAGTAGAACAATTCACCGCGTCTATCCTTATTAACGATTTGCGTAAACTGGGCCACCTCGGTGGGATAAATCAGATGCCAGTGATAATGGTGAAGATTTATCCCCAAGTCTTCTCTGAAGTAGGCGACTCGGTGTTCGGGATCCATATCAGTGGCGGTATGGTTTTTTTCTATCTTTATAGATGTCTACAAAACAAGGTAATCCACATCAGTGACACTCATTGGTAGGCTTTTGATCAGATGACTAAATTCAGTCAATCGTTGAATACTAACGCGGAGATTTTCTGGGACCGAGTTGATTTCCCGCTTCGCACGATCCAGGGTAACCCCATCCATGTATAATTGCGGAAATGCTTCGTACAATCCCGGAAGGGTAAGATGCTTGGTGTCAGGGCGATGAAGAATCGCGACGGACAGAGCGTAGGAGAAGAGACTGGGGCTTATTCGATCCCTGCAATATGCGGCAGCTGCCTCGAACTCCTTATAGGTTTTCTTGCCTGTAAAATGATTTTCAAAAATTGGTCAAATCTTATACACATTGATGAAGACGTTATTGTTCTACATTCATCTCATCGCTGATGCACATTTTCACATGCTTCTGCTTACTCATAAAAGCTCCGATCAATCTCCCAGCAATTTCTCTGTGTTTGGGTACGAACAGTGAGAATTGATCATCACGTTTCAACTCCAATGTGAATTGTAGTTCCGTACAATCGATTTTATCAACATGAATCTCGCTATTGTCTGCATGCTCAAAGTGTTTCGTGACGTCTTTAGAGATCGCGGAATATCTCGTAGGCTGAAACGAAACATAAAAACAAAAAAAAAATGAACAGATAAGGTCTAATACACATCGGGAATCTGTTAAATTGTCACGAAACTAAACCACAGTATGTAATCCTATTTTTTGACTAATGAAAAATGGTGAAAAGTCCCACTAGTGAGTTATATCAATAAGATTACTGTTCCAAATGGCAAATTTACTTTGAGACTGAAACATTCAATGAAAATCTTACCATGTAGTCCTCTGGAAGCTTAAAAACAACATTGTCCTTGCTCCTAGGCATGAAGAGTGGCTCGTTCGGTCGGATGAGCATGCGAAGAACGGAATCAGCTGATTCGTACTCCATCTTGAGTTATCTTTTGAATAAGAAATGGGTTCAAGATCGGCTTCGAAAAGAAAAATCGGTTAACTTTTTTTAAAATTTTCGAAAGATGTATTCTATTCGAAGGTGTTATTATTTAGAAAAAAGAAATCGTTTGCTGAAAAATTGAAGAAAACAAATCACAGACGATCTTTTATCATAGTACTACAACATGTTGAAAAATTGAGCGAAAAAAAAAATGTCAAGGTCAAATGTGAGCGAGAATGGATGGAAAGCCCCATATATTTGCTTTGATAAAAATTATTTGCTGAAGGAATTCAAAACGCAAACGCGCATGAAAATAACAAAAAATGGCATACTGCATCTGTTATGCACAAAAAAATCACGAATATATTAAACCTTAAGTTTTGCCGAAAAATCGACATCTTTCAAAGAATTTCAGTCCTCTGTTCGTTTGGATGACCTCTGCAGATGAGAGTGTCTGAATCTAGGGATCTTTTCAGAGTTGATCAGGAAACTTCAGAGTTTTTAATAACCATTTTTGAATACAGGCTATACCGTTCTTCGTCAAGATTTAGATATAGTTTCATTCATTATTTATTATTTTCATATGTTTCCATTGCGATAACGGTCTATCTCGAGGTGAAAAAATTCATCGCATAACATTCAACGTTCAAAAATATTATCATGGTATGAGAATTAATTTTTCAAGGGTAGGTGTAACGTTGAATAAGTTTTAAAATAAGTTCTCGTGGGGATCTCGACGTCGGACCATGCAAAACATACAGCTTTCAAAAGCTTGGATCTTAATTATAAACGGGGAAAATGCGAAATTTCATAATTCAAATTATTCTTCAGTTGGGTCGGGATCGGAAATTTTCCAGACTCTGTTTCTGTAGATAAGAAACGGATACAAAAAATAACGCTACAAATTAGAGAACAAGGTTCTTCTCCATAAGATTTAGCGTGGAACATCCCATATGTGAATTGAACATTCCAATAAAGAACACTGATTTTTCGAAAAAGAATAGTGACTCGACTCCGTAAAAATAAAAAAAATTATGAGCCGCTTGTGAGTAGAGTCCATTGCATTCGTAGTCTTCTTTGACCGACAGAAAATTTGTTAAATTTCAGCCCGCGGGTGAATACCTTTCCGGTATCGACAAATGTTTTCTTTTACCATTAATTACAGGTGGCAGCATCGGAAGTCACTATTGTTGTGTGACATATTGCCGTATGCCACTGAGTTCTTTCAACTTTTTTAATTTAGTACCTCATATTTATGGTTTTTGCTCTTTCATTCAGCCAATTTGAACATATTTTCAGGAAGCGAAAATATAGTGGTTATTTTTTTCCTACGTGATTCTTTGATGTTGCCCCATTTTTTTTTCGTGAAACTAGGTCGAAGAACTAGAATCTGATGTTCTTTGAGTTTTTCACGAAGCCCCGTTTATTCTGGTCGAAAATTTGTCCTAAATGTCATTTTATGAGAAACTTTGATAGGCTGTTCTGACTGAGTGAAGATAAAAATTGAAAAATCCATAGGGCTCTGTTTGCTATACAGAAATACGAAAGAAAAAGACTATTTTAGACAAATCCCAAATACCATCGCCTCTGACCTCTCGTTGTTTCGTGAACTTCGCCATATATATAAATCGGCGCGTTATATCTGAACACCCTTGGCGGAAGAGACGGAGAAAATCCTGCTCGATGCAAGGCTCGATGGGATGCGCTCGCGTAGAGCCGTTACAACATTGGCAGTCGGTTGATGAGAAAAGAACTACAGTTGCTGAGCTCCTCGTTTCGAAAGACATGCAAGATCATTGTTCTTTGAATTGATAAGAAACCCGCGAAACTACCACGTCTTTCCCATCAATTTTGAAACAATATTATTAATTCGGTTTATCTGCACTTATCGTTATCGTTATCTGAGGTCCGTTGAATGAACAATCAATATGAGTTCTGTTAAGTTATTGAAAGATTCTTTCAAAATCAGACCAACTAGAAAAGTCGGTTCGAAACTGATCTACCGCCCAGACCTCCGTCTTATATATACATATATATATATATATATATATATATATATATATATTTAAGTACCATGGACGAGCCTCCCAGGATTATGCTTTCAGCTTCAGTTTCTATCGTGGGATAGTAAAGCCTTGGTCGCTCGCTGCGATCGCGACCGCGGCCTACTACCCCACGATGAAAACATAAGCCTCAAGCATAATCCTGCGAGGCTCGCCCAAGGTACATAAATAACTAATATATATCGACGGCTGCGCCGAAAAACCGGCTATCTCGAGTTAGGCTTGAAAAACCGGCTATTTCGAGTTTTGCTTGGAAAACCGGCTATCTCGAGTTACGGTTGAAGAACCGGCTATCTCGAATTACGGTTGAAGAACCGGCTATCTCGATTTTCTCTTGGAAAACCGGCTATCTCGAGTTACGGTTGAAGAACCGGCTATCTCGATTTTCGCTTGGAAAACCGGCTATCTCGAGTTACGGTTGAAGAACCGGCTATCTCGATTTTCGCTTGGAAAACCGGCTATCTCGAATTCCCGTTGAAGAACCGGCTATCTCGACTTTCGCTTGGAAAACCGGCTATCTCGAGTTCCCGTTGAATAACCGGCTATTTCAAGTTAATTTCGAAAAACCGGCTATTTCGCGTTTGAAATTTTTTCGCTGCAAATTAAGTTGGTAGCACTGTCAGGCTGAATACAAAATTCGTCAATGCCTCAGAGAAATTAATGCAAGCTCCGTTTTGTGAATATTTTATTATATAATAACCTATACCTATAAATATAATGCAAAAATGAAGGCAAAAAGCATCGGACATATGTTGAGATGAACTTATAGTGCACTTATACATATAGTCTGAGGGACATGATATTTGTTGTTTTGAAATTTGAACGTTTATAACTTTGAGTTTCGCAGAGTTTTATATTCAGCCTGGCAGTGTTACCAACTTAATTTGCGGCGAAAAAATTTCAAACGCGAAATAGCCGGTTTCTCAAACTCAACTCGAAATAGCCGGTTATTCAACGGGAACTCGAGATAGCCGGTTTTCCAAGCGAAAGTCGAGATAGCCGGTTCTTCAACGGGAATTCGAGATAGCCGGTTTTCCAAGCGAAAATCGAGATAGCCGGTTCTTCAACCGTAACTCGAGATAGCCGGTTCTTCAACCGTAACTCGAGATAGCCGGTTTTCCAAGCAAAACTCGAAATAGCCGGTTTTTCAAGCCTAACTCGAGATAGCCGGTTTTTCGGCGCAGCCGTCGATATATAGGGCATTGCATGTCAAATTTACCCCTTTTTTCCCTCACCATTTTTGATTCGTTCCGCGATTTTTTATACGATTCTACCATCCAAAAAAGGCACTGATGATTTTTTTCAAATTTTTCTCGCTAACCGTTTTTTTTTAAACATTTTTCAAACCCATTTCGAAAACGGGCGTTTTTAAAAATCTGAAAAAATTCTGAAAAATCTAGGTTCTCATTCCGATCATTCTGACACCTGGCCGATGATGGGTCGATTTTTTCTTCTATTTTTTTTAGCACTTTGAACATTTTCAACAAACGAAACGCCATCTTAAAACGTTATGAAAAATCTTCAAAAATTCCCAACAATCGAGTTTTTCATTTCGATCATTTTGACATCTGAACCACGATGGTCCGATTTTTTTTAAATTTTGCTAAAAAAAATTAAAAAAAATCAGACCATCGTGGTTCAGATGTCAAAATGATCGAAATGAAAAACTCGATTGTTGGGAATTTTTGAAGATTTTTCATAACGTTTTAAGATGGCGTTTCATTTGTTGAAAATGTTCAAAGTGCTAAAAAAAATAGAAGAAAAAATCGGCTCATCATCGGCCAGGTGTCAGAATGATCGGAATGAGAACCTAGATTTTTCAGAATTTTTTCAGATTTTTAAAAACGCCCGTTTTCGAAATGGGTTTGAATAATGTTTGAAAAAAAAACGGTTAGCGAAAAAAATTTGAAAAAAATCAGCAGTGCCTTTTTTAGATGGTAGAATCGTATAAAAAATCGCGGAACGAATCAAAAATGGTGAGGGAAAAAAGGGGTAAATTTGACATGGAATGCCCCATATATATATTAGGGCGATTTTTTTTCGACTATTTTTATTTTTTCACTCCCCACCTAAAATTTTGTTGGACTTGTCGAATAAAAAATTCGCTGAAAGTTATAGCCCTTAATATTAATATTAAGTACTTCCCCAGAGCGTGGAAAGATTTTCCATCTAAAATACACGTAAAGCAAAACTTTTTTTTTTCAAAATTCTATAACTCAGCGGCATTTTATGCTATCACATTGGTCTTGGTCTCAATTTACGCAGAATTGAACTATCTTCAAAAGTGTCTATGACGGCGTGAATGCAACTTACACTGGTGAGATGGTACAGGTCACTAAAGTTGATTTTTACCCAAAATTCTCGTTTTTTCGCTGTCATCTCCGAAATGATTAACTTGACCGAAAAAATGTGGAGGATAATTTTGTTGGAAATTTAATTTCCTACAAAAAAGGTCCTTGAGACCTAAATGCTCAGATTAATATTTTTTGAGATATTGAACTTTGACTTACTTGTGGTAAATAAAATTTTTATGGTTTATCGAATCAAACGTTTCAAATTGTTGATATTCCATATCATATTTATGATATTTATCATAATTATGTAAACAATAAACCATAAGAATTTTATACCAAGTTAAGGTAGAATTTTATATCAAGTAAGTTAAAGTTCAATATCTCAAGATATAATAATCTGAGCATTTAGGTCTAAAGGACCTTTTTTATAGGAAATTAAATTTCCAACAAAATTTTCCTCTACATTTGACCCGCTTTGTCCTATTTGAAGCAAATTGAAAAACCCCTGACGCCTGGCCTAATGAGGCACCTCTCAATATTAATATTAAGGTCTCAAATTTTAACAGGCTTCTTATTTTACCTTCTTGCAAGTATACAACCTGTATGTAAGTTTGAAAAAAAATATTGCTCCTAAATGACACACCCTAATATATATATGGGGAATTCCACGTGAACTTGACCAGAGTTTGACCGCCCCATTTTTAATTTCATTGAAACTCTTTTGGTGATATTATATGACACTTGAAAACATGAAAAAACAATCCTAACCGATTTTGATGAGAAAAATACGAAAATTTTTGGCCTTCAAAATAAAAAATTGTCATGAATTAGCCGGAAAAAGTATCAATTTGAAAACTCATACATATCTCCGATGTAATTAGGAGCATTTTGAATATGGGGAGTTCCATACGAAACCGGATATTCGTTGTCCACTACCCCTGCCTTTTTTTTCTAACTTGGTGAGTTTGAAGGTATAGTCGAAAGAAAATTTCCTCTAAATCATGAAAATTCTACGTTTCACAGATTTCGAGAAGCAGCGGACTCAAAATTTGTGCAGCCCGTTTTTACAACCGCTGCAGTTCCTAAACGACTCACGGTATCCGAAAAGTCAAGTAGGGTAAGAGTTGCGTAATTGAACGTAGTTTTGGAAAATTTTAGAGAATTTTTCAAATTTTGAAGGTTTCATGTCAAAAAATGAAAAAGTAGACGAAAAATCAAATTTGAAGTTCGTTCCCCAAACTTTTTTGAGCTCAAATTTTTATCGTGAATGCGACAGCCCGTAACCAAAATATTCATACCAAAAAAAGTTTGGGCACGCAAGTGGTTCAAAAGATATGAATTTTTTAAAGTCGTTCCGCGCCTCGAAATCCCGTATAACCCAGGTACTTTACCTATAAGCTGAATATAATTTGTAAGAAACTTACCGTCGATTATTTCATTAAATATGACTGGATAAAAACGATTATAAACAATGGTGTAACTTTTTTTAATTTGCGAAACTTAGGATAGGAAACAATTAAAAGAGTTTTTTCTTGAGTGATAATGGACCGCTACTATACGACTTCACGTACATAAATGTAGTCGTCATATGTACAAAGCTGTGAAAACTCTGAGTACCGACAATTGTTTGTGCAGCTTTGTACATACCATATGACGACTACATGTATACGTAAAGTCGTACAGTAGCAGTCCATTATCACTCAAGAAAAAACTCTTTTAATGTCTTCCTATCTTAAGTTTCGCAAATGAAAAAAATTTACACGATTGTTTATAATCGTTCTTATTCAGTCATATTTAATGAAATAATCAATGGTAAGTTTCTTACAAATTATTTTCAGCTTATACGTAAAGGACCTGGGTTATACGGGATTTTAAGGCGCGGAACGACTTTAAAAAATTCATATCTTTTGAACCACTTGCGTGCCCAAACTTTTATTGGTATGAATATTTTAGTTACAAACTGTCGCATTGACGATAAAAATTTGAGCTCAAAAAAGTTTGGGGAATGAACGTAAAATTTGATTTTTCGTCTACTTTTTCATTTTTTGACATGGAACCTTCAAAATTTGAACAATTCTCTAAAATTTTCAAAAACAACGTTCAATTACGCAACTTTTACCCTACTTGACTTTTCCGATGCCGTGACTCGTTTAGGAACTGCAGCGGTTTTAAAAACGGGATGCACAAATTTTGAATCCGCTGCTTCTCGAAATCTGTGAAACGTAGAATTTTCATGATTTAGAGGAATTTTTCTTTCGACTATACCTTCAAACTCAGAAAGTTAGAAAAAAATCGCAGGGGTAGTGGACAACGAATATCCGTTTTCGTATGGAACTCCCCATTTACATGTTTCGAGAATTGACGATTCAAAAAGCTTCTTACTTCTTACAACTCCGGTGTTGGTTTCAAGATTCGATTATATAGAATGTGAATCTTCAGTTATTGGAATGATTCGAAACGATTCTGAAAATTAGCAAATTTGTTATACCATATAATTCGCAAGATTTTTCAATCCAAAATATGCGTTATAGCTCATTTACCTACTTCTTTCCAATAAAAAAATTACCTGTCTTTCAAGTTTTATTTCTCACCAATTCTAAAAATAATGATTTAATTTTCGCAGTACTCTTGCAAAAAACAACGTAATAGTCTTAGTATTCAGTATTTCTATGACCGGGCATAACTCATAGGACTTTGCTCATAATTTAGGAATTTTTAATACTCACTGCTGAAGGAACCTGCTGATGCTGGACTGATTAACTGACAAGTGAGCGTTCCTTCGATCCTATATACTAAAGGCTAAGTAGATATGACGGTTCATTATATCTTAATGATAAGGATAACGGTCCACGCAGTCATTTCGCAACATAGTTCCACGAATTATCATTGCAGATAGGATGTGACCGAATAATAAATTATTTACCATACAGAACTATAACGTAATCGTATGTACCGGGTGTAAAAAAAAGTTTGGTCGCCACTTCACCGGGTGATTCTCCAGTTCGAAATCGGTGAAGATCTATCAGAACTTGTAGCCGCAAAACTGACCTTGACCTTTAAAATCAAGGTCAAAATTTTTCACCCTCCTAAATAATCCTACTTACTTAGCGGGCGAAAAGTCTCAAAGGAAGCATGGATCTGAGTTGACTCTTGCCCATCGAAAAACAAATCGAAGGTGAAAAAAATTCGGTATAATCATATGATATTTTTTATTGCTCAAAATTACAAAACTGAATATTTGCTTAACTTTACTTTACTTAGAAGTTGCGAAGAAAAAAAAACTTTTTTTTAATTAAAATTCAAAAATTCATATCTTTAAAAAAAAACACACACCCTCTTGAAAATTTCAGGATATTTTTAAATCAATTAAAGGCATTATACAGGGTGGTCCATTTAACTCTGCCATCTGATTTATCCTGAAAAATATTGCTCCGATCAAGTATTGAGTATAGTAAAATTTTTAGGGTTCAAAGGGGGAAAGAAATTGGCATTATTGGATTTTTCAGTGGAGGCGCTGCTGAGGTCAGTGGAAGGCAAAATTTGTTTTTTTTAAATGGAAACCCATATTTTCATTACATAATTTTGTTCTACTTGAAAACTTGAACGACTTTCGTATGAAACATTTTTATGTCGGACATCAATCTTTCATGATATTCAGCTGAACAACTAGAGATTCTTGAACTTTTGAGAATATTTCACCTCTAAACTATCAAGTTTGGAGAAAAATTGCATGAGAACAAAAGTGCGTAATTTCATGCAAAGATTCTTAGAAATTATTTGCACAGTTTTTTTCAATAACTTTTTATTGTAGCTTCTAATTGAATTGCGTTAAAAAAAATCAAAAATTGTTAAAAAAAAATTCTGCAATTATTATCCAAGAATCTTTGCATGAAATCACGCACTTTTTGTCTCTTATAATTTTTCTCCAAACTTGATAGTTTAGAGGTGAAATGTTCTTCAACTGAATTTTCGTACCAGAATCAAAATCAAAAAATAGTCGGTCAAAATGGGTCACCCTTACGTACAGTCTTTATTTATTTACACTCGACCTCATCGAAACCCCGAATTGAAATTCACACTTATTCAGTAAAAAAGTTTCAGCTTTTCGAAAAAAATATTTTCATCCCAAACAAAATATACACTCATGTCTAAAAGTGATTTTTTTGACTTTAAGCGGGATTTTCAAAACTTTTTGGACGAATGGGAGAATCGAAAATATTTTCATCGGAAAGCTGAGAGTTTTTCACATAAAAATGGTACTTTATTTTTTTTATTTTTCACAAGCAGCACAGCATAGGCATTAATGTTTAAGACCATGTTGCAGGAAAACTGCAAGCTTTCGAAAAACATTGTTGCCAAAGTGTTGACTGAAAAAATTTGAAAAAAATCAGAGACACCTCTTTCGATGTATACTATCACCTGGTTGAATGACGATTTTGACCGCTGACCACCAGGTACAAGATCGTTCAGGATTTGGCGTTTTGACCCATATATGTGTTACATATTTCTAGAATATTACCCAGCGCTGAACGTCGTGTCACCTAACATTACTGTTCGATTATCCGAACTACGCCCGGTTCCAATTGGTTCGGATAATCGAGGTTCAACTGTACTTAAAACTTTGAAGCCCATTTTCTTGGAACTACGTATTAACGTACGGCGGGCATGATTATTCACGAACCAAGGTACTGAACGGGTTGAATCTCGTACAGGACCTTTGAAATACTCTTCTTTACCATGACTGCCACGGCCAATACGGCTGAAATTCTGTAACGGCTTCAAAGAACCAAAAGGGACTGTTTTTTTTTTTTTTTTTTTTTTTTTTTTTTTTCGAAAAATCGTGAAGGAGGGTCTTTTTTTCTTAATGTCTCTACCAATTTTTTTTTTCGAATTCATTACAAGTGGTCTTCATGAGAACTACATCCATATGAAGCACAAAACTATTTTTCCTAACGGAGTGCGCAAAATTTGATTTTGCGCACCCAAATGAGTGTGCAAAATAGTACATTCCCGCACTAGTGCGACCTGACTATTCTTAAAAAAAGGTGCGAATTTCGACTTTTGATACATGCTTTTCTATAGGAAATTTTATTCCGCATTTTTATTTCCTCATGAAAAAAGTTTTAGATTCCGTAGTTTTCGAAATATTAGCAAAAAAAAGTGTCTCTTATCGAATTAAAAATTTCTGTTTCCCTCAATTCAACTCGCACTAAACCAGCCAATCTGGACTTTTTGAATGAAATTCGCAAGGATTATGTGACAGAGTGTTGTGAAATTAACTAAATTCATTTTTTCAATAATCTATTTATTATTGTATCAAATAAGAATTTATTTTATTGTATCAAATAAGAATTCATTTTTTCAATAATCTATTTCTTCAATAATCTATCTATTATTGTATCAAATAAAATTTCCTTTTTTCAATGTTCGGGGGGCTTCGCCCCCCGAACCCCCCACCGGGGCTTCGCCCCTGGGCCCCACCGGGGCTTCGCCCCGGACCCCACCAGGGGCTGCGCCCCTGGACCCCCCAGCGGATTAGTTTGTTGTCGAATTTTGCGCAGCTCGTTAGAAAAAATAGTGTACGCAACACGTGCGCATAGGTGTCTCCCGCACTCGTCTCTTTGGTCGCCCTCGCTCTCGACTCGTGCGGGAATCACCTATTTTGCGCACTAGTTACGTAATGTACTATTTAACTTCCCGTTTCTCTGATATCAGAGAAAAGAGGAAGTTATTGTATTCACCCCGAAAATGAAAAGTTGAGTTTTCACTAGATCGCGACGTTTTGAAGTCTAGAGAATCATCTCCGATCATTTTCAGATGGACGTCTGTGTGTGTGTATGTATGTATGTATGTATGTATGTATGTATGTATGTATGCATGTATGTATGTATGTATGTATGTGATCAATTTTTTTGGCCGACGATATCTCGAGAACGAATGATCAGATTTCTATGAATTTGGTATCAATCGACGCGGATTCTCCGAACTTAGAACTGATTAGATTCTGGATTGATTCGGTCCAGTAGTTTTTGAGATATTCGAAGAACAAAATTTTGAAATAATTAATTTAATCCACGATATCTCGAGAAAGGATCGACGGATTCCAATAAAAATTGGAATCTCAAGGTTTTCTGGACCGTTGATCACAAATACAAGGACAGATTTTTTTAACCCCTCTCATCTGAAAATCGCCGACCAATAATCATTTTAGGAAATCGTCATACATCTGTTTTTTTGTTTCCTTGAAAAATTTGGACGGGAAGTTTTAGGTCTGGCCCATCGTGGTCAGCCGATTTACCTGCTTGTTTTATATTGATCGTGTAGAATCAAATGAATATCTGTGTAGATAACGCATTTTTTGCTGAATTAATTCGTTCTAATCATTTTCGCCGTTGCAAACTTCTGTGACCCCTTAAATTCAGATGCTTTATTTCCACAGTATAAATTATTTTGTGATTATATCGTCAAATGATATGTATAGGCCATTCTTAATCGAGATTCATATTTCAGAAAATATTGGTAAGAATGCATCGGTTGAGTCCTGCCTTTCAAGCTGTGGGTTGATCTATCTTTGACTGTTACGCCATATTTTGAAATTACCTATGTAATTCAGGTATATTCGTTTGTTTCCATATATTCACAAAATTATATCGATCATAAATGAAGAGAATATCTTCTAATTAAAATGAAATTCCATAGTCGTTATCAACTATTCATACCGGAATATGTTTCTTCATGACGGATGACATGATATGGATTGTCCATAGCTACCTCGCCAAATAATTCTATAAGAATAATGAAAACTGAATCATGTTTCAATATCTTACGTGATTCTTAGAGGAATATTTATCAGGAAAGAGTGGTGATTCTATGCAACTCTTAGAACAATACCCGTGAGTTACACAAGAAACGATAGCTGATTGTGAGAAATAATGGAAGTGCGTATTGCTAGTTTACCGAAGTGATCGTTTATTATTTTTTCGGACGAAAAATAAAACAGCGATACTTGTTTTAAATCAAAAGCCACGAGGAAACAGAAGGTTATCACTTAATGAGACAAACATGCATACTTTAAATTCAGGAGATAACACAGTCGCGTTCGATAAGCACTCTTAATATAAACTCTTCCATAACACATATCGTTTATCTCTATCATTGGGTTAATATTAATAATAATTCTGAAGTTGGATTAAATAATATAATTGTTCCCAAGAGCCGGTTGTAGTCGGAATGTGCATTGAATTATTCAGCTGAATCTCCTCCAACAAACAAATGGTTTTTTTTTTTTAAACAACGCTCGAAACTTGAGGGAAATTATAATTTTAGTTCACTGCAGTTCTGTGGCAGTCGGCAGGAATATGATATTTCATTTATACGTATTGGACTATAATACTTGTATTCATAGCCGATAAATTCGAATGCATATGGGATATGGCCACTAGACTGTGTCACAATAACTTTTTTTTTTGTTTGTAGTGACTCTATCGTTCGTGTGCTTTACGTTCATACAAGCGAATTTAACAGACCAGACGAACTCAAATTTCAATGCAATAATCAATTTTAATACTAAAGTCTTTTTGAACTGTGAGATTCCCACTCAATTCGAGCAGCGTAATCTACAGAAGACAGAAAAAACTGAAAAGGAACATTCTAAATTTTTATCAAGTAAAAATTCCTTTCCTTTTTACTTGATAAAAATTTAGAATGTTCCTTTTCAGTTTTTTTCTGTCTTCTGTAGATTACGCTGCTCGAATTGAGTGGGAATCTCACAGTTCAAAAAGACTTTAGTATTAAAATTGATTATTGCATTGAAATTTGAGTTCGTCTGGTCTGTTAAATTCGCTTGTATGAACTTTTTTTTTTTTTTTTCGATTAAATATATCTAAAAAATTTCTTCAATATGAAAAAAGAATTCTCCTAAAGTTTGAGCTCAATATCTCTAAAATTGAGCTGGCGCAAAGGGGGGTCCCCTTTCCCATCTAAAATACATGGCAAAAAAATTTTTTTTTTTAGTTTTAGAATAACTACATGAATAATTTTTTTTTTTATTTTGTTACACAGTACTTTATAGGAAATTTAATTCTCTACAAAATTGTCACTATGCATTTTTTCTCTAAACTCAACAAAAACGAAGTTACATAGCGCTGAATAGGAGGAAAAAAAATAAAAAATTAATGAATTAATAACAGAAAAAATTTTATTATTTTAACTTATCAATTAATTAATCAATATACTTAATTGCTGAAAGAGCGATTATATAAATCAGACTAATCAACAGTAAATAGAAAAATTTGCAAATATAATAATCAAAATTAATTTCTGTATTGTTGTAAACTTTGTTCAATTATTTATGTTGAAATAATGTTAAATTCATGAATTTTCGATAAGTAATTAAGTATATTGATTAATTAATTGATCAGTTAAGATAATAAAATTTTTTCTGTTATTAATTCATTAATTTTTTTTTTCCTCCTATTCAGCGCTATGTAACTTCGTTTTTGTTGAGTTTAGAGAAAAAATGCATTGGGACAATTTTGTAGAGAATTAAATTTCCCATAAGGTGGTGTGTAACAAAATTTAAAAAGAAAATTATTATTCATGTAGTTATTCCAAAACTAAAGAAAAAAATTTTTTTCCTATGTATTTTAGATGGGAAAGGGGACCCCCCTTTGCGCCAGCTCAATTTTAGAGATATTGAGCTCAAACTTTGGGATAATTTTTTTTTCATATTGAAGAAATTTTTTAGATATATTTGATCGAAAAAAAAAAAAGTCATTTTGACACAGTCTAATGGCCACGCCAAATCGACCTGCCATTGACCCTCACCTGCTTTTTGAAAAAGGAAAACATTTGGGATACATGGTACTCGTCGGGCTTTTTTAGAAAGAGCATAAGGAAATACAAATCGAAACATGTCAATGTTCTCTTAGTAATCTAAAAATCAGCCCGCCAAGTACCACGTACTCCAAACTTTTTTCTTTTCGAAAGACTATGGAAGCTTCTATTGCTTCTGACTGAATACATGGTTCTATGTAGTAAAACGAACATGCTATGAGGGATTTGTTGTGGCCTAATTATTAATTCGAGATAAAGTAAATGTCATTCTGTTGAGAATGTATAGTAACCGGAAAATTTCGAAATACATGTTACCGAATACTCCTTATTAATGCGCAACTTTTTTGTTTCTGTAATTTTTTCGTGAAAGTGATAAATACTCAACCATGAACGTACAAGGACGAAATGGTGTTCTGAGTAACAAGAGCGATAAATTTTGAGCCGGTCGTCGAAGAAGCTTCAAAATTTGCGAAAGTCAGTTTTTTGAGTTAACTTGCGACATTCTGATTGGATATTAAAATCAAAGAGGCTGAGGGTAAATGGCAGATCGATTCGGCGTGGAATGCCCCATATACTATTCTGACGTAGCTGGTATATGGTAGCCATATTAACTGCATTCACTGCGTTCGCGATTATAATATATGAATAATCCTGATGAGTATAATCCTTAAAGTCTATTCAGCAAAAACCAGAGACTGTAGAAGTTAGCGAAGAAGCATATTCTAGGACATATTGTAAAATTTGAATATAAAATATTGAAATGGTTTTCCTTCTCTGATCGGACATTTGTTCCAATTATTTGAGATCGACTTGCACTTGTGCTACGAAACAGAACAGCTTGAAATTCTATTCCAGAAAGGGAACTATAATTGTCAACGAATTTTCTGAATTCATTTTCGAAATATATAGAATTTTGTTTGCAAAACAATTAGACATCAGTCCAATATATTTCCTTACTGGATGTAAAAATGGTCAAGTATTTCATTTCTATCTTTTCTTTGAAGGCATGATCTACTTCGATTTAGCGACTGCATCAAATGCATTAGAACATGATCATATTATACTGCAAACTGCATCGGTACTATCGGGCTGCAGTCTTAGCCGGGATCATGCGCGGATTGTTCCACAAAAAGGGACTTCTTAATTGTTTGCGTTGATTTGATTTGTCCAAGCTCCTTCATGTTAGACGGAAGAGTTGTGGAGAGTTCCAATGGCGAAGTGAAGTCTCTGTCTGGTTCAGAACTGCCCTGACTCGACCTTCCTTTGGGGAGAAGGAATCGCTATTGGCGTATTTGTCTACCAAGTATCCTATGATCGCACGACTGTCGAAAATTATTCAATAACTTTAACTTCACACCAATAATAATTATAATGTTTCATGAGAAATCATTTATGTTTATTAAGTGTCACTTTTTGCACTTACGATTCCACGATTGTTTTTTCAGAGACATTATATCGATGTCTCAGGACCAGAAAGACGTAACCCGCTGTTTTTCGGCTTTTGATGACCTTACTGCCATAAGGGCGCATCCCCAAGTTTCACACGGAAGTTCTGTAAGAGAAAAATTGCGCAGTCTACAGCCAGAAGGGCGTGAGCCTATCTACAATATACTGCCAGAAAGATGTAACCCACGAAAATAAAAAAAAAAGAGGGTTACGCCTTTCTGGCAGATAACAGGTGAAAATTTTTTGAATTTCGATCGCCTCCTAACTGCCAGAAGGGCATAATCCACGAAACATAAAAAAAGAGGGTTACGTCCTTCTGGCAGATAGCGGGTCGAATTTTTCCAGATCTCAGTCGCCTTCTTACTGCCAGAAGGGCGTAACCCTCAAAAATTGAAAATATGATGTCTACCTTACTAGATGTGTGTAACATCACCATTTTCGGAATTTGGTAACCTAGTTACAGCCGGAAGAGCACATCTGAACGTCACCATAATATGGAAAACAAATTGAACAAAAAATCGTTTTTTATTCTTGCAGGTTATGTCTTTCTGGCAATATTGTAGTGAGTTCGCTGCATCAATCTAAGCCATAGCGAAGGACCAATAAATTGCACGATAATAATATTTCTTGGGAGAAGAAAGGCCTATGAGATGGAATTGAAGATCAGAGGGCTAGTATTTTGGACCAAAGAAACACCTCTCCAAATTTGAACAAAATCCGTGCACCGGAACCCTGGGACACTCCTATGTTAGTATTTTTTATATTTTCGAAACGAAGACTAATTTTCTCTAACTTGTCGTGAATCCGTTGAACATTAATTCAGCGGTTCCTAGTGTTTCCTTTGTTCTAACGTATCGTCAATGTCTATATCTACGGCGTTGATTCGTGTTATCATAAAATATATCCGAGTGTTTATTACATCCTAAATAAGGGTGCAAACTTATATTCATTACAAGCAACTTACTCTTATATTAGACTCATTCGTATGAAGACGGTGTCCGCGTGTGACGTTGCACTTTTATGTCCCGACAATCAATTCGTAATTTGAATTTATAGTAAGCCCGTGCGATCAATATAATTTCGGTGGAGAAGAAAGTTTCGTTTTTCGATCTCCACCTATACGAAAGTCTTCGGCACCCATATCAGCATCAACCTAACGGTGACATGGTTATATCAAAAAAGCCGCACACTGGGAATAATTTGTGATGCGTGTTTCAATATCTTACGTCATTCGTAAAAGAATTTTTGGCACGTAAGACTGGTTATGCAACTTTCACACTAAATACTTAATACCTTCTGAAAGTAAGAAGCTCATAATTTACACCAAATACGAAAACGGCGAGGAAAGGCAAGGGGGTATTACTAATTTACTGAAAAAATCGTTTATTTTCTTCTGTGGCCAGAGATAGAGCAATACTTACATCGAATCAAAAGCCACGATGGCACAGAAGGTCATCACTTTATGAGACCCAACAAAGATATCAAATCCAGAGATTAAGACAGTCGTTTGATATACCACTCTCAATACAAGCTCTTGCACAACATGCATAGCCCAAGTTTATGACGATTAGAATTACTCGGCGGAAATCAAGATATCGTATTTTTAACTTCTCGCTATGAAAATTAAAAATTAAAAAAAAAAAAAAAAAAAGGGAAGGGAAGTTATTGGTTTCGGTCGGATTTGCGAAAATCGAGTTTTCATCAGATCTCGACGTTTTGGGTTCCTAGAAAGCTATGCTGACCATTTTTGGATAGACGTCCGTATGTGTGTGTGTGTGTGTGTGTGTGTGTGTGTGTGTGTGTGTGTGTGTGTGTGTGTGTGTGTGTGTGTAAACAAATTTTTGTCGTACGATATCTTCAGAACGAATCGACCGATTGGAAAGGCCCACAGGTCAACCGGTTGCCAGATTTTTTGTCAAGTGTTATTTCGTCGAAATGTTCTTCTGGATAGGAGGTCGTTATAGTTTTAGAACGGTTTGAGCTCGTGTTACACAGTAGGGCTTTTAAAAAATTCTTTCATCATTTCAGCTCCGTCGCCATTAGCCTTTCTGTATCCAGGTGCAGAGCGTTTTATTCTTTCGTACCATTGAGTGACGTATTTGTATTTGTTATAATCGAAATTCAGGACCTAGAATTTGAGAACGAAGTTCAGAATGAAATTTTCGAATCGCAGGGATAATTGCACAGCTCTGCAGAGAATGAAATCTTTCATTGACTTGATGAAAATCTTCCGCTTACCTCAGCGGTTGAAACTGAAACCACAATCGATAGATCTGCCAAAGTTAAACTACGACCGGCAACGTAATCTTGACCATCCAATAACTTGTCTAAAACTTCGAAGGCCGATTTCAAATCGTTCAATTTTATCGGATCCTACTCAGACATTCCCATGAATACGACGGGGTACTGAAAACAAAATTACATAATTATCGTTTGCACCGAAAGTTTGGAAAATAAGTAAATTTCATTTGACTCAACGTTTTACATAATATTCCGTTATGCCTTTGTAAAGACGATCCATATCGAAATAAAGGCGTTGATTGACCACGGCGCGAGCAGCAGGATTCTTCGGATAAAGTCTTTCGTTTTTGCCGTATTTGGTCACCAAGTAAATCATGTTTGCTCTACTGAAATCGGTTGAATGTTTGTTAATTTATTTTCACGGTTATTTAAATCCAACCAAGAATCCAAATTATTTGCTAAAATTTGATTTAAAAACCTTTCGGATAGTTTAAAGTCGCCATCGATCAACAGAGGCACAGTTTTTTGCGGATTTATCTAAAACGCATACAAAGATCATAAGAGTGGGTCCAGAATCAGAATATTTATAGCCAAAATAAAATCACCTGTTCATATTCCGGTTTCAGTTGTTCACCCCCGAACAAATCAACTTTTATCAAGTTCAGTGTAATTCCGATTGACTCTGCTGATAACATCACTGCACGACATGGAGGACTGAACGGTGTGTAGTACAAATCGAGAGCCATGTTCTGTTAGTAGACTTCTAAAACGGAAGTACAGTCCTAGATTAAAATAAATCGCCACTACTGATAATAATTAGAAAATGACGGAGTCATTTCAAACCTTCAAAACTCATTTCAAAACATTTACAAACCTAATCTATCAATCGATCCCCTTCGGCAGGAATTTTCAAATTGATTCCACGCGTAACAATTTCGAATGAAATTCTCTAAAAACTCATATAGCCAAAAATGTCCAAGACGATCGCGTGTTCGACTGTAGACAGGCAACCCGTCACACACCGGTGTGCAAAGAGTTGCTCGGTTTGTGGCGCATATGACCTTTTTCACCACGTGTAATAAAAACTTTTATCACTTTGTAATGACTGTTTGTGAATCGGCTTAATTAATATGATTGCTCGAAAGTGCTGTTTGCAGTGCAGTTTGCATGTGCATCGAGTTTGTCATCTGAATCCTCTTTAGCAAGGAGATGATTTTTTCTGAATATCGTTGGAGACTCGGAAAGGGATGTAGCCCATTGTCAAATAGAAAAAGTCAGCCCAGACGTGTGTAGGTATGTTTAAAAGAAACGTTCTTCCTCGTTCTGATGAGCTTGGAATTTCTTCACGGTTAAACAAAACGCCGTCATCGCTGCGATGCTGCAGCGCCACTATATTACAGAATTGATTATATGCATATATCATACAAAAAAGTATTGAAATCAGATCTTATTGCCAAGTAGGTGATATGAATTTGAGAGAATGACATTTACTTTATCTTGAATTATTAATAATTAGGCCTCAAAAATTGTTTTTATAGCATTGTCATTCTGCTACATGGAACCATGATGGATACGGTCAGAAGCAATGGAAGCTTCCATTGATTTTTTGAAAAGAAAAAAATTTGGAGGTAGTGGTACTTGGCGGGCATTTATATTTTCTTGTAATTTTTACAAAAATGTCCGCCAAGTACCACTACCTCCAAATTTTTTTCTTTTCAAAAAATCAATGGAAGCTTCCATTGCTTCTGACCGTATCCATCATGGTTCCATGTAGCAGAATGACAATGCTATAAAAACAATTTTTGAGGCCTAATTATTAATAATTCAAGATAAAGTAAATGTCATTCTCTCAAATTCATATCACCTACTTGGCAATAAGATCTGATTTCAATACTTTTTTGTATAAAGACGACATTTTTGTATATTCATATCACCTACTTGGCAATAAGATCTGATTTCAATACTTTTTTGTATGAAGACATTTTTGTACAATGTACTTGGCGAAAGGTTTTTGCACCAGAGTTGCTTTTGGGGGGGATTTCATTACTTTTTGTATCATCTCGATTCGTACCAAGTCTTGTTCATGATGAATTGTATAATTTATACATATGAAAAAATTATACATATTGAATTTGAAAATGACAAACGGTCGTATTATAGTGCTCGGGACCTTATGCCATCTAACAAACCTGGGCTTGTCGGTTTCTTTATTATGCGTTTTGATAAGCCATGAGTAAATATGAACAAGAAAATCACCATACTGGCAGCTATAATGCGATACTAACAAACACAGTAGCTTTTCTTTGTCACAAATAATACACTATACTTCTGAACTCTGTGGATTCGAAATCCAGGTAGAGTCAATCACTTTGTAACTGTGACGCAGGGAACATTTGAAGATCAGCCTTACATGAATGTAGAATTGAAACGAAAGTTGACCAAAGATTACTTTCAACATGAAGAAACTATGACGACGATTCTATCAAATCAGAAATTATAATGACATACATAGTGTTTACAAATTCACTCATGAATTTTGGTTTACTGGTAACAATGAAAAATTATCTATATTTTTGATATTTCCTAAGTCAAAATATTGAAGACAGAAGACAGTTGATCGCTGGCTTCGATGGAAATAAATAGCACTCAGGTAGCCCGTAGAACCTTATATCTTGTCGTACTATCGGATCATAATTCACATTTTTGGATTCTTATAAACTATTCTTGTCACTGGATATGAACGGTTCGCCTAGCATTGTGATGTTTTAATAATAGTACAAATTGATGCAATTGTAAAAGGATCAAACAGTATTATCTTCTGCTTCCTCATTCACTTATGAGTTCTGAGTTGTGACTTGTGAAGGAACAACATATTTGTAAAGTCAGCAGTTGCAAGCGCAGTGTTCATTGACTGTCCCATTGATCGGAAGGCAAAGTAGACTACAACGGGTCTAGAATTCAACTACTGAAAAATTACAAAAAAACATGCCGTGAAAATGAGAGGATGATCAATATAAATCCACAGAAATCTGAACTTATTTCAGATTGAACGTCATCAGGCTCAAATGTACTGTCTGAAAATAGTGTTTCTTTGATTTCAAGACTTTAATATTTCTATCGCAACTCGATTACATTTTGTGTGAAGCTCAATTTCTATAGATCATCAAGCTATCCTATAAATTGTAGAAAATTCTGCTACAGCAAATCTATTTATAGTCTTCAAATAAATATATAAATATAGTCTGTGACAATAGTGTTTACCTCAAGTCGGACTTGAAAAATATATGTTATTGATGATCATGATCGATGCAACAGATAATACACACAACTTCAATGGTTATACATATAGACTCAAACATGTTACTATAGAGACTCGTCGAGCCTCACGCCGCGCGCTTAAAAATTCTTTTTAATGTACTTGGCGCGAGACTCTACCGAGTCTCTTGATATGACTACTACTTGTCATTTATTCATATTTATAGTCGATAGATTCAAATATACTATTCTGTCGCGACCGGTTAACTCGGCTGACAGGTTGTAGTTCGCGTAAAAATCAATAAATTCAAAGAACAAAGTAAGCATTCAAGTGATGCAACACCAACCGCAAGAATATACTCCTTATCATAGCTTCTGGAGCGTATTTTACGTTTTGAAAATCATCCATCTGCAGAATTAGGTGATTTGACACTGGTAAATTCTATTGTGTCTCATTTTATTTTTTTTTATTTTTTTGTAACAATTTTCTACATATGAAGTGTTCCACCTCGTTTCGAACGGTCGAATAGTTGACCGATCCCAAAAAAATCACAATTTTGTCTTATTACACAAATATATATCGAAAGAATTTTTGTGATTTCTTTCAGAAGTTTTGGATCGAATTTTTCGAGTTTTTCCTAATTCCACCTTTTGTTACGAAACTTCGTATCTCAAAAGTATAAGATCATACAAGAAAATTTATGAGACACAAAAGTTGCAGTTTCAAATCAACTTTCTGAAAAAAATTTTCTGTGAATTTCTAGAATCCCAAAAATACCAATTTTTATCAAAAATACAAAAAAATATTTTTTTCAACCAGTATGTCACTTTTGATTTACCTTAAAAATTCACAGAAAATACTCTCAGGTGATTACAGCAACTATTTATTTTTCTTTTAATATGGTTGGCTCAATCGTTTGGAAGCTATTTTTTTTTCGACAGATAAAAAAAGAATTAATGAAGCATATTAAGTATATAATAAATATAGCTTCCAAAGGATTGAGCCAACCATCTTAAAAAAAATATATAGTTGCTGTCAACACTTGGGAGTATTTTCTGTAAATTTTTGAGGCAAATCAAAAGTGACATATTGGTTGAAAAAAAATATTTTTGTGTATTTTTGATAAAAAAATGGTATTTTTGGGATTCGAGAAATTCCCAAAAAATTTTTTTCAGAAAGTTGATTCGAAACTGCAACTTTTTTTCTCATAAATTTTCTTGTATGATCTTATGCTTTTGAGATACAGAGGTTCGTAGAAAAAAGTTGGAATTTGGAAAAACTCGAATAATGCGATCCTAAAATTCTGAAAAAATTCATATAAATTCTTTCGATATATTTGTGTAATAAGACAAAATTAAATTTTTTTTGGGATTGGTCAACTTTTCGACCGATCGAAACGGGGTGGAACACCTCATATACATACATATGGCTTACGACAGAAATATTCTGGATGCATTTTAAATTTTGAACTGCTTCTGCAATTTTGATATGTAAATAAATCATAGCTATAAAATAATTTATTAAAAATTCCAATATAATGGCACGACTATGTATACATATGAAATGCAAATGATGAATGACGCGTAGTGACATTCACTCGTAGTACATCATTTTGAACTTTTGTGCCAAAGTTTAACGAATAATTTTTTAACAAAATTAAGTGATAGCTATGAAATAATTCAATAAAAATTCCAATATAATGGCACGACTATGTAGGTATATACATACGAATGAAATGCAAATGATGAATGACGCGTAGTGACATTCACTCGTAGTACATCATTTTGAACTTTCGTGCCGAAATATAACGAATAAATTTTTAATCGAATTAAAAACAGAAAAACTTACTTGTCTTTCGTTCGATGATTATAGGCTTAGCTGTACTTCAAACGGTCAGGCTTCGAGCAAACCAACTGTATACTCTTTGCGACGAATGTTTGCCCGTCCACCTATAGCCCAAGATTCTATACACCTTGGTGTGATTTAAAAATTTACAACCCCAAGTCACGAAAGAATCCTTAATTCTCCCTTATGTTCGCGTGCCGTTAAGCCTCACATAGTAATATTTTTCTCTACTGTCTTATTCACTTGCTACGATATATCTTATCCTGAAATATATACGGGCACATGTGTGCAGTGTGCTTTCATCATCTAGGATTCGCCAGGTTTTCGTCGGAATATCATAAATAATCGTAATAAGTATAATGAACATATTTTCGCACAAATATTGTGTGCAGTTTTGAATTGCAGATTTCAATATAGTCTTCAAGCCGAGGATCAAGATGGCCTTAAAGTTTATTCAGTTGAAAATTGATTTAAGTTGGCAAAGAAAATGTCTAGCAGTTTTGAAAGTAAAATTTGGAATAATATTTCGTTTTTAATCGGAATTTTCTTCCACTTGTTTGAGTTCGACTATATTTAAACTATGAAACAGAAGAGCTGCTAATTTCATTTTAGAAAAGAACCTGAGTAAACCTATTTTCTTATTTCATTTTGGAAATATAGAATCCGGTTTTCAAAAAATTAGACATCAATCAATTTTTCGAATGTACAGACATTATAGCTTTAACTCCTGAATTCTTATGAAAATATTTCTTCACTGAATGTGAATACGGTCAAGTTTTCAGTCTCGTTTTCGTTCCGTAATTAGCTGTTTATTTATTTCGTAAAAGAAGAAGTTATTGCAACCAAAGACTCGAAATAATTCAAAAGAATTCAAAATAATCGAATACTCAACAAATTGAAATCTCAATTGAGAAATGAATTATAGTTTAGTTTCTCTCCAATATTTTTCCGTTTACTGTATAAGGATCGTATTATAAAATTGTAGTAACCGTCTTTTTATATTTTTCATGGATAGGGTAGAAGCGTAAAAAATGTACAAATGAATATGACGAAATGTATAACAAATTATAATGTATTCGTGCATGATTTACAGTCTTTGAATTACGAAAAATACTACGTTCATACTCTGATTATAAATGCTTGAATTAGTGCAAGTTACATACTATACGTAGTTATCAGAAAATAAGGCGAAACATCTTAATCTATAAGATTTCATAATGTAAATATATTCATTTCTTACGGCTATCGACGAGCTGCTTGAACGCTTTGACTCCAGCTCCATTCGTCTCTTCGTACTTCGGAGCTTCTGACTTTACTGTCGACATCCAACGTAGAACGTTCTTGTACTCGCCCACGTCATAGTCCAGCGCCTGCAAAAATTTTTACGGGTTATATTCAGGCCGTAAAAGATTCGATATCAATTAGGGGCTTAATCATGTGTATTTCCCCCACAGTTGCACAACAGGATATAATTGTTCAATTGGGAAAATATTTGCTGAGTAATACGTGAAATTTGATCACTATAAGTATTACCTCAAAGTTAGACACGGTAGTAGCCAGACTCAAATCAGCGATCGTAAGATTCTTGCCAGCAACATATTTCTCTCCCTCGAGGAATTTCTCCAAGAATCCTAATGCCTGCTCAATTTTTTCCAACTTTGTAGGATCGGCAGGTGCGTTGGCAAAGATCATCGGATACTGTAGAGAATGAAACAGATTTTATTATAATACGAAAAACACAGCCCGAGAATCAAAAATTGAATCAAACTTCATAATAGATCTGCTCTAATTTCAAATTTATCAAAATCTCACGAGATTTAATATTATTGTTCAAATTTTATGATCGTGATTTTGTTTTTGCTTTCATTTGGAAGGCGAGCTGCTCAATTTTGGTACCCAGATCAAATCAAGATTAGAAAGTGAAGAAAGTTATCTTTCTCGGCTTATTCATACTCATACATACAAAATAATCGTTGGAAGAGCTGTAAAGAGTTCCCATGTCGAAGTAAAGTCTCTGGTTGACAAGCGCCCTGGCTTGAGGATCCTTTGGGTACAAGGGATCGTTCTTTGCATATTTGTCCACCAAGTATCCCATGATCGCACGACTGTCGAAAATTATTCAATAACTTTTAGTATGTCAATAATTGTAATCTTTCAATGGAAGTCACTTATTTTAATTGAGTGTTATAATTTTTGCTATCACGATTTCGATCGAATTAAGTTTTTCTTTCTTCAGATTCCGCAATCATAGTGAAAACAAGACAATTTTTTTTCAGGAACGAACTATGTCTATACTGCGTTCAACGAGAGAACGGTACGCTTCCGAAACCAAAGGCGTCCAGTTCGGTCAGATCCCACCCAACGCACCGCCCACTTTACCCTCTCCACGCGGACGAACGAGCTCGGCAGCTAGCCAGATCAGGCTACGATGCTGAGTAGCATGCATCACTACCCCCACCCGACCGACAGGCCGCTCAAAGCTGCGCGGAGCTGTACCGTTCTCTCATTGAACGCAGTATAGACGTAAATTGAAACATTTCAACAGTAATAATTTATTTCGGAATATTATAGTATCATACGCCAGATACGTATATAATCACTCAAAATTGTTATAGTTTAATTAAGATAAAAAATTCCTACGCTCAAAATTTTTGTCTACGAATTCTACCATTCGAAAATTTTTTTCGAATTGTAAGGTCAACCCTCATTAATATAATAAAATGCCTACCTTTCCGATAGAGCAAAACCATTATCGACCATGGTTGGAACGGTATGCTGCGGATTAAGCTGAAACATAAAAGAACGTTGATTTTGTAAAATTGTTATTATTTTCTTCGTGTATCTTTCGAATAAATTATGAAATTCTGATTATCTCCGCGATATTGTATAAATATAATTTTATAGCAAAGTCAATTTTTTTTCTGACACTAATTACGAAGAAAAAAAAAACACAGTTTTCCTAACTTGTTATATTTGCTAATGACAAAAAAAAAATTGAGAACTTAACCGTCATTTCTTAAGACATTTAGCATTCTAGTTTGAAAATAAATTCCGCAAAATAAGCCTGTTCATACGTTTAATGGTTATTTACAAACATAACGAGGCCCTTGTCTACGAGCAAAAACTGAACCATACCGCTCGGTCATTACATCGCAATAGGCTTTATAATCTTGAACAAAACAAACATTTAGGAAATGAAAATATACGTTTGTCACGATCATTTCTTACATAAATTATACGAAGATAGAAAAATGGATTTGAGAATCTCCAAAAATAATATTTTATGCAAAAGAAGTTCATCTTAATAAGAAAAATAATTGTATTAGAAATGGAAAGTTGGTTATTTTTTGTTTACTCAACTCAGAAAATACTGAATCGAATAATTCAAAAATTTATTCAGACCTAAGTTAGACCAAGCCCTATCGATTGAAATTTCTTAAATCAAAATCTGTTGATCTGTTCTCGAGATAACATCGATAAAGAAAAATAACTTTCAAATTTTATTTTTCTAATAACACAAAAACTACTGGACCGATCAAATTCAAATTCTAATAAGTTCTAAAATCCGTAAAACCGCATTGATTGATCTAACGAAAGTTAAAAACTGTTCATTCGTTATCATGATGTCGTCGTGTAAAGTCTGAAAAGAAGCTGCGAATGGTAGGTATAAAACAGACAATTTTTTAAAGAGAAAATATAATATCTTTAATTCTCACCTTCAGAAATGCCGGTTTCAAATGATCACCACTTCGTACATCTGTCAGTTTCAGATTGAATTCGACACCAACGGCTGCAGCAGTTAATAAAACGGCACGGCATGGTCCGCTTCCAGGACCGTAATACAGATCGATGGTCATCTTGGTTTCTATCGAATAATCAATCAAAAAATTAATCAAATTTTAAACGAAATTGAAAGAAAACTAATTCTCCAAAACATCCACGTCAAAAAACTTTATAAAATTTATATGGCACACGAAAAAGCTGATAATCAAAATTAAAACGCTGGTTGCTTTCGAACGCTTTTTAAATCAAGCTCTAAACCGGATCGGAATTATCAAAAGAATTTGAAGATGTAATGAAGTCCTAATCGTCCTTTAAATCTACACTGTTAATAACGCACTGAGAAAATATTCAACAACCTTTTACGTTCAGAGTTAGGATAACCAGTAATAGCGGCGAGAACTGCGGTAGAAAATGTTCGCGACTGGCTATTGTAGCGATTTTATAAACGAATAGGGCACCTCGAAGGCGGTCAGGGGAGTATAATTCTTGGAACTGACTTTCCCCCACCAACAGCTCGCGAGCTTGTTTCGACTCGAACGCTGGCTTAACCTCCGAATAGGGCACTCGTGTTTATGTCGTGTTGCGGTGACACTTTTGGTAAGCTTTGTTGGTAAGTATAAAATATATACTCATCCTACTTGTGTTAATTGTTGAGTTGAGTGTAACAAGTTGAATTTGAAGACAAAAAAACTTTGATAAATCACTCCAAAGAGATAACTATCTATAATATCGTAATTTTGCCAATTCCCAGTTGTAGTAAATAAGTGATTCGAAGCGTTTCCTAATAGGTGCCCTATTCAGAGGTAAGTGTCCAAACACTTGTAAACAGAAATGAGTGGGGGAAGCGCTAGAGCTAGGATTAGGAGAAGGTGCCCTATTCAGAGAGGGCCTATTCGGAGGTTCTACTGTATCAGTATCTTGGTGTAATATCTTCAAAAACCAGCTTCCCGGTTTTTGTGTGCAGAAGACTGGTATATTTAATTTTGCATTAAAATGTAATTATCTCATTATGCTGATGATTTATTGACACAAGCCTGCATCTGACACTGAGGCGCAAGTCTGTTGTTATTTTACTGAAGGTGTATCACCGATGGACCAATAGAAGCTTGTCAAGTCTGCAGACGATCAGTGAAGTGAAAGTTAAGGGGAGGGTACACCCGTGAAATCAGGTAGGTCATAGAAATGACATAAAGGGGTGCTGATTTATTTCCTTGGGTAACTTTTTACACCAAATGCAATGCAGAAAACCGCAGTTAAAAAAGTTCAATTTTGGCACGACTTCGAAATTTTTAATTTAGAAATAATGAAGATATCGCAAAATCCATACCCTTATTTGTTCGGAATATCAATTCAAGCTAGCAAAAAAAGTTTCAAACTTTCAACTCAATTTTTACGGAAGTAGATAGGTTTTTCCGAAAACCGAACTACGTTTTTGCTGATTATCTCTAGAGATATAGGTTTTTCTCCGAAACATTCCTGGACCAAAGTTGTAGATCTCGCCAAGACGCGTCTTTTTGGTCTTGTACAGTTTTTACATTCATTCCAATTTTTTTTTCTTCATAAATTGGCTAGGTGAAATACCGGGTTTCCGAGAAAAATATGGGTTCTGCAGTAAGATTACATTTGTAATGAAGATTCCTCTCAGAAAAATATGAAACTAGAAATATATGCAACGCTGTTCCGATCGATTGTCATTTATTGTATTTATTTACTAACTTATTTGATAATATTCGTTATAATGCAATATTTACATGGTATAATATGTGAGTTGCGTTCTAGAAACCTCCAGCCTTGCCGAGCTTCTCTTTTTTTCGCACTCCGTATTTTCTGAAAAGCTGCAGCCGCTCGCGCTTCGATAGCACTGAGTCTTCTTTTATCTCGTTTCTCTGTGATTTGAATCATCGATCTCCCAATTTGCAATCCAATTGCTCTGAACCAAACGGTATTTAGTCATATCCTCCCAATGTATCAGAGACTGTCTGGAGATGAATTATTACGTCGGTGCACACAATGTCGCACCCAAAACGCCAACGAGAGTCTTCATAGTCTGATATGGCATAGGTGTCCTAAGGAGTCATTTGTTTCAAAAAAACGTATCGAAATTGCCGTTGCTGGAGCAATAGCTGAATACAACGAAGGTTGCACTAGAACTTGCACCGAAATGCAACGAGCAATTGTATTGCAAATTGGAAGATCGATGATTCAAATCACAGAGAAACGAGATAAAAGAAGACTCAGTGCTATCGGAGCGCGAGCGGCTGTAGCTTTTCAGAAAATACGGAGTGCGAAAAAAAGAGAAGCTCGCCAGCAAGAAGAGCGACTGAGAGCTGCAAGGCTGGAGGTTTCTAGAACGCAACTCACATATTATACCATGTAAATATTGCATTATAACGAATGTCATCAAATAAGTTAGTAAATAAATACAATAAATGACAATCGATCGGAACAGCGTTGCATATATTTCTAGTTTCATATTTTTCTGAAAGGAATCTTCATTACAAATGTAATCTTACTGCAGAACCCATATTTTTCTCGAAAACCCGGTATTTCACCTAGCCAATTTATGAAGAAAAAAAAATTGGAATAAATGTAAAAAATGTACAAGACCAAAAAGACGCGTCTTGGCGAGATCTACAACTTTGGTCCAGAAATGATTCGGAGAAAAACCTATATCTCTAGAGATAATCAGCAAAAACGTAGTTCAGTTTTCGAAAAAACCTATCTACTTCCGTAAAAATTGAGTTGAAAGTTTGAAACTTTTTTTGCTAGCTTGAATTGATATTCCGAACAAATAAGGGTATGGATTTTGCGATATCTTCATTATTTCTAAATTAAACATTTCGAAGTCGTGCCAAAATTGAACTTTTTTAACTGCGGTTTTCTGCATTGCATTCGGCGTAAAAAGTTACCCTAGAAAATAAATCAGCACCCCTTTATGTCATTTCTATCACCTACCTGATTTCACGGGTGTACCCTCCCCTTAATATACGAGTTATAAATAACGGCCTTGATTATTACGAAGGTTCATAAAGACAATTTCCGACAAAACTGTTCATTAAATCATTCAAAATATGCAAATGGAATGATCGATCATCGATCCATTGCAAATCGGACCTAATACAAATCAAAAAACTGATATTATCTCGGATATTATAATGTCATCGAGTTTGTTACGTGATGAAAACTGCAGAGGATGATAAAACCGAGGAATGATAGATAGCATTTTTACCCTATTCACGAGCGATTCTATATTTAGATTAGATAAAGACAGTTTATGATACAGACTTTTTTAATTTAAATTGAAAAATGATTCTTTTTTCATGACAATCGCTATAATCTGAAACATATTTGATGTTCATAGGTTTTCTAGTTTAATGCGTGTATTGACCATTGGAACCAGTATCCGACAGTTAGTAGGTATATATTTGTTGTTTACACTGTTGCCCCAGAAACAAGCTCTATTTCTGTACGAAGCTCAGCAACGTACAATGTTATACATCGATTTCTCTGGAACTCGACTATTAGTAAATTCGCTTGGTGACATTGCATGTTTTATGATACACCAATAGCAGTTTCGACGCATCAGTAATAATTATAATCACTGTATCATATCTAACTACTATTTACCGGCATTCCATCGTTACCAGAATCGAATAGTAGGTAAAACTTATAGTTAGCCAGAAAGTGAATTCGACCTAAAGCAATCATGAATTATATCAACCATTCCGCAATAAAAATTATTTCAAGGAGGTTATCAACTCTGAAAATACAAAAAATAATGATACTTTCAACGATTTGTTCTTTCGAAACAAAAAATTATGTCAAAACCTTCGATCGATACATGATTTTTTTTTTTTTTTTATCCACTCTGCACAAATCTTCTAAATCTTATAAGTTTCTTTTGAAATGAAGAACAGATAGTAGATTAGCTTGAGAAAACTGTAGATAAAATTGAGATATGTAACATGATCCAAAAAACAAAAACGCTTTTGTTTTTTGGATCAATTCACAGACTTGGAAGTCTTTTTAACGATAAACCTTCTGCAGACGTATACGGACGATCGTTCTGCTTCATAGTTTATGGAATGTGCGAATGGAGAATTCGTAAATATGCAACAAAATGTTGCACAAACTTGATACTTTGACCAAACGGATACATCTAATAATGTCGATCAATTGAGAACACCTGATCTTCAACTTCTCGCTTTCAAATACATAACTAGACGCCATATATTAATCAGATAGTTGCTTTTGACCTTGATACAAAACTTTGCTCAAGATATGCAATATCATCATCGAGGAGTGGTTTACTTGCTGCTTACTACTTTGTGGTTTACATGTATGTGAACGGGTATGCAGAATGTATACTGCGTTCAATGAGAGAACGGTACGGCTCCGCGCAGCTTTGAGCGGCCTGTCGGTCGAGTGGGGGTATAAGTGATGCATGCTACTCAGCATCGTAGCCTGATCTGGCTAGCTGCTGAGCTCGTTCGTCCGCGTGGAGAGGGTAAAGTGGGCGGTGCGTTGGGTGGGATCTGACCGAACTGGACGCATTTGGTTTCGGAAGCGTACCGTTCTCTCGTTGAACGCAGTATAGACCTAAATGGAAACAGAGATCCAGCTTTTAGAATGAATACATTTTAGCACTGTCATATTACACGACGAATAGTCTTGCGAACTTATACATACTTGTACGTGGGAGCCAGTGTTACATGAGGTTTCGCAACGTCAATTAGGTAGGTATTACTCATAGCATTTCCAACCCAATTTCCGGGGAATGCCTGTAACCACGGAGTTGTTCATTATTTTTCTGGTAAATTCCTAACCACTTTAAGGGGATGGTCTAGTCGATTTTTACCGGCATAGTTATTCTTTCGAATATCTCGGAAACGGAGGTCTCAATCAGATTGGCTTTTCGGCAGCGGATGATTGACGAGCAATGAGTTCAAGTTAGCATGAAGATTTAAGAAAACAGAATTATTTATTTATTTAGTTCGTAATTTCTTATAGAATGGTGCTTTGAAGCTCGTTTTTGCGAAAAGGATGCGTAGACTCTGATTACAATAAGTCGACATAAGTGACACGTTCACACTTGACGGTGAAAAAAAAAAAATAAATAATTATATTTTCTTGAATTCTCACGCTAACTCGAGTTCATTGCTCAATCATCCGCTGCTAAAAGGACAATCCGCTCGAGAGCTTCGTATCCGAGATATTCGAAAGAATAATTATGCCGGTAAAAATCGACTAGACCATCCCCTTAATCCATTTGAATGAAAAAAATTTTTCTAACTCAAACTATTCAAATGTGCAGGGTTTGAAAAGTTTTTCAATCAAATTCAGTACAATGGTCTCCGAGCATTTATGCAGTGGTGAAACTTCATATCAGTTGACAACATGCGGCGTGAACAGTGAGGGGTCCGGAACTAATGCGCTAGTACTGATTTTTAACAATTTTTTCACGAATTTTGTGGGAAATAATTACAAAAGAAATCGTAGGACTAGAATAATAATAAAAAAATTAAAAAGAAAACAATTATACATGAAAACACGTACAAAAGGACCGGAAATCTTAATGCTCAGTCCGCATCCCTTGACCAAAAGTCGATAGAATTTTTAAGAAAAATAATTCAAAATGTCAGTCAATCTTTTTTCTATATTATCAGCTTTTTACCGTGATAAACCGTGATAAAGCTCTTGTAAATAAGACGAGTGAAATAATATTCGATAAATTGATTATTACCTATTTTATAATTATGACTGATTGTGTTTTAGGCCCCCATATAGGTGGGTAGGTCTTTCAACTCGATCGATAGCGCCAGTTCATTTGTCTTTTTTTTTATAACGTCAATACTTCATTTTATGAACGGTCTAATGCCACGTTTTCACATTAATATCGCCATATACGATAATTCCTAGAGTCTTGAAGATACTAATAGCTGAGGTATTCCATGCCAAGTGAACCAATCGTTGACCCTCACCTCTTCAAAAACTGACGCCGATTTTTCTGGTGATGAAGGAGTAGAAAAAAATATTTCCTGAATTTTTTCAGAATTTTCGGATGACAGCCGATGTTCTATATAATTTTTTTCTCTTCTTTTGGTTTTTTATGAATAACTCCCGTTCTTTTTCATCGATTTCCATCAAGGAAAAACGAAAATTTTCATTTTCCGGTCGACTTTCACAATAAATTTTTTTCATATTTTTATTCTCGCTTTCTGATGCCTAAGACGTGAAAAGTTCGGAAAAATAACAAAAAAATTGAGTTTTGACCACTTATGACGGTCTCGATTTTTTTGAAAAAAACTACCAAGATTCCTACTCTCAAAACGATTTTTTTGAGCCGTGCCAAATCATGGGCAGAGCACTGGATCCAATTTATTTCGTGGTTTTTCTGTAGAATTTTTCTCATTCTCTATATCGATGTTGACATTGAATGTTCGAAAAAGTTATTAAAACATCAAATGATCATAATTTTTGCTCAAAATGGCACTAAATTAACATCAAAGATTCATCGAGTTCTTTGTGGATCATTTTTCATAAGAATAATGATTGAATTAAAGGATAAAAATGATCCACAACGAACGCGATGAATCTTTGATGTTAATTTAGTGCCATTTTGAGCAAAAATTATGATCATTTGATGTTCTAATAACTTTTTCGAACATTCAATGTCAACATCGATGTAAAGAATGAGAAAAATTTTACAGAAAAACGACGAAATAAATTGGATCCAGTGCTCTGCCCATGATTTGGCACGGCTCAAAAAAATCGTTTTGAGAGTAGGAATCTTGGTAATTTTTTTCAAAAAAATCGAGACCGTCATAAGTGGTCAAAACTCAATTTTTTTGTTATTTTTCCGAACTTTTCACGTCTTAGGCATCAGAAAGCGAGAATAAAAATATGAAAAAATTTATTCTGAAAGTCGACCGAAAAACGAAAATTTTCGTTTTTCATTGATGGAAATCGATGAAAAAGAACGGGAGTTATGCATAAAAAACCAAAAAAAGAGAAAAAAATCATATAGAACATCGGCTGTCATCCGAAAATTCTGAAAAAATTCAGGAAATATTTTTTTCTACTCCTTCATCACCAGAAAAATCGGCGTCAGTTTTTGAACAGGTGAGGGTCAACGATTGGTTCACTTGGCATGGAATACCTCAGCTACACTACTTATCGTTAGCTTCCGGTGAATGGCATAATAGTTTTACCATAGTTGTTCGCGCACGCTAAGCATGCCGCAAAGTAGATAAAAAATCAGGAAAGCGGTTGACCTGTGGGCCAACCCTAAGACTACCCGCTATGTGTTAAATACGTTACAACAAATTGATACTATTGTGTTGATAATAAATTGAGAAAGATTATAAGTGTAGTTAATTTTCCGTATATAAATTTTTTCCCGTATGATTTTTAATCAAAATTCGAGTTTTTTCAAATGTCAACATTTCTAGGTTTTGGGAAGTTATATTTAATGTGAGAAGATATCGTTCAGTCTCAATTAGATTCAAGTTCTGGTATACCTTTTCGATCGCCGCAAGAATCATTCAAATCGGTTAATTCGTTCAAAGGTATCATACGATAAAAAAAGAAATTTTTGTCGTGCAATATCTTTTAAACTAATCGTTCGATTTTGATGAATCTTGCAGCAATCAAAAGGGCTACCCAAGACTTGAATCTGATTAACTTTTGAAACTCATCGCACGAACAGTTTAGGAGATATGCGCTAAAAACATAAAAAATTATTTTTGTTTAATTTTTATTTTGCGAATAACTTTGGAACTTCTCGACCGATCGACTTCAAAATCTAATCAGATCTAAGTCTTGATAAACCCTTTCGATCGCTATAACAACCATTCCAATCGGTCAATTCGTTCTGAAGATATCGTACGACAAAAATTTTGTTACACACACACACACACACATACGGACGTCCATCCAAAAATAGTCGGAATAGCTTCCTATGACCGCAAAACGTCGACATCTGATGAAAACTCGGTTTTCGAAAATCGGACCGAAACCAATAACTTCCCTTCTTATATGAAAATTTCCAATTTTCATAGCGGGAAGTTAAAAAAAAAACGATGTATTGATGATGGTAAACGATGATGATTTGTGGATGAATTTTTTAACGCATTAACTCTCTGCATTTTGAATTGCACAATTATCGTATTAATACTCGTTTTTCAACTTCTGGTACGAAAATTAACTGTCGTGATTCAAAATTGGATTAATCATTAGCCAAAATTCCCAATGACTCATAATTATCAGATTATGTGGGACCCCAACACCAGAATCTATGACCAAAGCCATTAAGGAATCAGCTCCAAGTTTTTATTATCATTCATAGCTGCTAGTTATATGAATCTTTTTACCGAAAAAGGGTCTGGATGGATCTACGACGCCTTCATTTGAAATAATATGATTATCAAGTGAATAAAGTGTGCATTATACGAGTGAGCTGTACATGGACTAAGAAGGGAAGGCTCATTATCTAATGTAAGTTGCGATAGCCTTACTCCTTCCAAAGTGGCCTTGACGCGAACGGAGCGTATATATGGGGCATTCCAAGTCAATTTTACATTTTAAAACCTTCACATTTTTTCATTCGTTTGCATTTATTACAAAACTGAGTGTACACGTATTTCACGACTTGTCAATATAATGATTTTTGATACGATTAACCGATTTTGGAATATATGCACTGCAGGTAAGGAAATAATATTGTTAATAAACTCAAAACTCGAACTAGCTGGTGAAAAATCGAAAAATTCATTATATCGACAAATCGTGAAATATGTGGCGATTCATTTTGAGTATAGAATAACATGTACGAATTGCAAATAATTAAAAAAAATGTGAGGGTTTTAAAATGTGAAATTGACGTGGAATACCCCGTATATAAATAGTCTGCAGATATTTATGTAGAGGATTTACAAAATTCTCAATCTATAGTTAAAATATCTGTAGTAGAATTGTATGGAGTAGTTGCGAGGTTAATGCATCATGAAATTTAGGCTCTGCATTCAAATAACAATGATTTAACCCCCTCGACGAGTTTACTATTTAGAATGGTCATGGTGAGTTAACTAAAATCTGTGGCGAAGAATTTGATCTGAAGTGATTTTATATAATGCATCTAATATATTGCTGACTGTATTGCTCAAGGCTCGCTGATAGAGAGATATGAAGAGGAGTATTCTGATTGATCAGGGTTTACCTTGTATTCAAATATCAGCAGTTTTATTGAAAATATTATACTTTTGAAAATGATCTGCAACTATTGTAAGGTTCTTTTCAACCAGAAGCATTTTTTTTTTTTTTTGGTTTTTCTGCATAATTGCGATTGCACAACGTGACGTCATCATTTCCCTGCGCAGGAGATGACGAATCACTTTTGTAACCAGAGGCGTAACTTTGTAAAGGTCCACGTAGCATGACTCTTCGAAAATGAAATTTCACGTATTTTATTGTTGAAACTAATCACCATACGTTCTCAATATTTGCGATCGATACATGTGAGTGTAATGAATGTACAGAAATTCAGTTGTCAAAATATCAGTACATCAGAAAAATATTTTGAACCTGTCCAATTGCCCGTATATCAAAATTCAATGAAATCAAGAGAAAAAATTCTAAATTAATATTACACTTAAAGCATGCAATGCAATGCAATGCAATGCAATGCAATTAATAAGGCACTCAATGGTGTTTCTCTTTTGTTACCAAGAGTTACGAATTACACATAGGTAGGTATACATACATACGTGCATATATGTATGTATGTATGTAGAAAATAATTATTCATTATCTAACAGAGTTCTTATATCTTTTCTTAGCAATTTGAAACTAAAAATCTCGGTCTTTTATCAAGCAGCGACGATTTTTGTTTTTTCTACGTCTAACTATACCCACACAGCACAGAGACATCCTGAGAATATCCTCTGGATATCACTTCAGAAACTACCGGATATCCATGGATATCCCGTGATATACATTAGATATTTTATGGATATCCCGAGGATGTCTTTGTGCGATATCTCACGATCTCCTCAGGAACTCTCAATGACGTTGTCAGTACATCTTACGCAGCATAGAGCTATCCGGTGGATATCATCTGGATATCCCTCGATACATGCAGGATATCATCTGCATATCCCAGGATGTATTCCCGATATCATTTCGATACTTCCCAATTTATCGGCTGCTAGCGAAGTAAAGGACGTAACCTTCACGAGACTCCGTGAGGGAACCGTGTTTATGCAAACTTTGGCTGTAGCATAAGAATATATAAAATATAAAAATATGTATGATAAAGTGGCTCACGACTCGAGCATACCAAATCGTGAGGGCGATCTTGTAGCGAGAGAAATTCAGTCTGGTCGCCACCTGTTGGTTATTATGAACAATATTGGTGCACTATACTGGAAATCTTTGAATATCCAGGATATCACAAGACATCAAAAAATAAATTATGTCTCATAATGGGCTGACTACAATTCGCAAAAGGTTGCAAAAAACGTGAAACAATTTGAAAATCGATTTGAATTCAATAATTAGTATGCACAATATTTCGCGATATAAATTGTATGTGATATCTTACGATATCCGTGGAATGTCCTGAATATCACTGGGGATATTTGAGATATCATAGGACATGTCCAGAAGGTTGCGATATCTCACGATATCCGTAGGACGTTCTAAATATCAGTGGGGATATTTGAGATATTGTAGGACGTGTCGAGGACGTCCGATGCAGTGTAAAGTCTTATGGGATATCCCATGGATGTCCCCATGATGTTTGAGATATCTGTAGGATATGCAGGACATGATTAGGATATCCCGCGGATATCTTGTGCTGTGTGGGTACCTATGAGACCCGATACTCACGTATCCTGACTTCTACCTATAATCATACTTCAAATTCTTAGTGAATTGCTGTGATAAGTCTAGGCGATTGAAATATTATGTAAAGACCTGCTAGTTCTCAAATATACGCTTCTTTCCTTGATCGTACTTCAGTGATGCATTCTCAAATAAAATTGTAAGATTTAAAAAAAACTGGACAGTTGTAAATTGAAAGAAAAAAAGCGCCTCATGTTATGCAACCCTCAGGCCAGATCAATTACCAACTGATACCACTGTTCCGGAATGGTTTACTAGTAGATGACGCCACTAGTAGTTGCAGGAGGTAGCGTCGTGCCACTAGTTGAGCGCCAATTTTACGAATTTTTTTAACTGCGAAATAAAGACGAGCCGTGATGTTTTGTTTGAATCAGAATAAGTAATTTTGACATATTATTATAACATAATAATTGAATTTACATAGACTATAATGTATATGATAATGCCAATAACTTGTCTCATAAAATTACCAACGCAATTGACGTATACAGTCAGTTCAAAATATTTTTTTTTATACTTTCTTTCCTGAACCATCTCAATCGTTCATTCTCAATTCCTGTACTCAAATGATTTCAAAACTTGTAGCTCTATATTGAATTACCTTGACTTTTGATTTCCTGCTCAAGAACAGCCCTTGCTGTCCATTAATTCGCGATAAATGTGCGTAAATGTATAATGTAAAGTAACTAATTTTTTTTTTTAGCGGATATCCAAAGTCTGGATGCATCCATCATTAGTGAAAACAAAATACGTTCAAGTCTGAAACCAATGCATTATCAACAGATGCCTATTCCAGTTACCATCATCAGATATAAAACCATCCTTCAGTTGAACCTTGTAGCATAGACGTTCAGATTACAGTTCATCTGATATTCATAAATGAAGTTACCAGCAGCTAAAAATACCTACTCATTATTGGAAATAAGCAGGGAACGAGTGACATTTCGGGATTCAATGAAAATAATACAGTACTGGAGGTTCACGATCCTACTTATTCCGGTTTTCACCAATAACTAAATTCTACAAGGCGGAAAAGAGGGTTTTCCATGGTAGTTATCATCACCTAAAAATCTAATTCATTACCAGAATTACTATCAAAGTATGTAAGGATATAAGTGGATATTCAAACGACAAAAGTCGAATTTTTTCCTTATAGAAACAACCGTTCAAATTAAACGAGGTACATACATCCATTTTTCATGAACATCGTCTGCGAAATCCCGTAAATTTCAGATTTTTTTTAATCCAACCGTTTGGATCGATCGGCGAATTTAGGGTTATAAATTTCAAACGCCGATGAGAAATATCCTGTGATTGAGAAACTTGCTAAATACTGTTGTTTGAACTCGGGAAAATTAATTATTCATTTGAAACAAGGAAAAAAATGTTTTCAGTTAATTAGAATTGAAATTAGAATTTTCTTCGATAGATAAGCGAACGTTCAAATTGAACGAAATGTGGCAATTTATTTCATGCTCTTTATTCAAATGTAAAGTCCTGTAAATTTTAGTTTCTGCGATCAATAGACGAGTTTTTCGGAGAGACCGATATTTGTCAAAAACCCTGTTTTTTTAGATGCTAAAGCTCCGAAGACCTGGAGATTTGTTGAAATTAGCAAAAGTCATTTTTGACCGAAACCAATACTTTTCTTACATCACTGAGGCCACGAAACGTGAAAATCGGATGAATCCTGTAAAATAACACTAATTTTAAAGTGAAAGAAATACATAGAAATACGAGAACGTAATCGTAACGTGAAAATATTTATTCCTCTGTTAAATTGATTGGTGCGATAATTGGATAAGGATCAATGTTACAATCGACATCTTTACCTGGAGTGTCACAGTTATTAAAATCAATAAAATCGGTTTAACTATAGTAATTAACTAATCATAAGACACCCATTATAAAGTTCATCGTTTTATAGTGAGTACAAGCTTTTCACTTGACTGTAAAACTTGTTCGTCCGTATAGGTACTCGTTGTTAGCTAACTCCTTTAATTCACAACATCTATTCCTTAGGGAAATAGGTGCACGGTATAGTATTCTGCAACTCGAAGAAAGTCTGTATAGTCGCATCGAATAAAATTGAAAAAAAGTTCTCTTGTTACTCGATCACTAATTACATTCGTAATTAGAACTGCAAACGGTAGAAAAACGATCAGCTTTTAATTCCTTCCGAATATATCTGTAGTGGACTGTTGTTCATGTATCGAATGTCGTTCTTGTCATTTAATTAAAATCCACACATTGCTGAGAAATTAAAAAAGACAACAACATCAACCCGCTTTTGTTAAAGCTCACACAATGCTTGAAAAATAATTGGACTCCAGATTCTAGAAGTCTAGGTCCAATTTCGAGACTCGAGAACAGTTAGGCCTTGTGACTTTGAAACATGTCAGCTAACATTTTGGCTCCAGCAACATTTATTTCTTCGTAACCAAAGTCGGCCAATGCTCTTTGACAGCGTTTGTACCATTCCGCTACGTTGTCGTATCGGCCGATGTCGAAACCGAGTACCTGGATCATCAGGTCCAATGCAAATCAGTGGCTATTACAGTATGAAGTATAACTTGGCACGAGACTCTACCGAGTCTCTTGATGTGGAAGTCAAATTTTGGTTCTCATTAGTAAAGGATGACCTCTTTTGATTTTATGTGTGAAAAAAAAACATTGGGATTACTCACTTCAGCTGTGCTGACTGTTGCCACTATGTTGAAGTCTGCTATGGTCAAATCGTCCCCAGCTGCATACTCAATTCCTTCCAGATATGTGTTGAGAATCTCGAAAGCTTTTTCCAGGGCTGCTAATCCTTGTTCGTCGATGGTCTTTGTCTTGCCAAAAATTACTGGAAACTGGTGGACAAAAAAGGACAACATTTTTTAGTTTTATTGTAACCAAAGAACAAAAAAGTAGATAAGAAACTGGAAAATAAAGATTACAGACAGTAGAACATGCGTGATTTTATTCACTCAATAATTACACGTACGTAAGTTTTTAGAAGACTATTGTTCAACTTGCAAAGGTCAAAATATAGTCTCTGGTCAACGATACCTCTGCTCTGCGGATCCTTAGGATAAAGCGAATCGTTCTTCGCATACTTTTCTACAAAATATCCCATTATGGCACGGCTGAAAATTTAAATTATTAAACGAGAATACCATATATCCAGTAATTGTTAAATGATTAAGATATTTTGTCATTAGACAAAATAAGTGCGAATATTCTGAGACTTGTCACCTTTCCCAAAGTATAAATCCATTGTCGATGATTGTTGGTATTGTATGTTGTGGATTGATCTAAATTGAAAAACTCATTATTCATGGTCAGCGTTTCATACTCGTGATATCTGCAGTGACCTCGGTAAAGCAATGCGAAAATCGACCAAGATTATCAACCCAATTTGAATTGCGTGAAAATTTATTTGTTGCCTGTAATGACCTGTGATTCTAGATTTCCAGTTTCGACCGCAAAATTTTATTATAGGTTTTTATATCATCTGCATGGCTTTCTACAAAATTTGTTCTCGCATCGTGGAATAGCTTTAGGAATAAAAGACCGTCAGGAACATGTTGACGCAGAATTTGAAGCGAGTAACAGATTTATTGAATATTTCAAATATTCCTGATAAAAAATCCGTCTTCTTTCCATTATTATTATTAAGGGAGACACAAGAGACCTGCGGACCGTCACCTTGTCAAATTCTGGCTTCAAGTGTTCACCCTCCATGATGTTAAGAACTTTCAAGTTTAGATGAATGCCCAAAGCTTTTGCAAGCATCATTACGGATCGGCAGTGAATACTTGGTGGAAAGAAGTACAAGTCCACGGGCATCTTGTTGCTTTTATAAAACTGGCTCAAGATGGTTCTAGAAAATAGAGACAAGGTTTTGATTGAGAACGAATGGTAATTGGCAAAAATGGTAATATGCAATATCACGCACGACATGAAATCAAAAAACACGGGTCAAAATCGCTTTACGATGAATAATTTAAAGTTCAGACCATACAGTTTTTTTTTAAGTTATTCTTCGGTTATCCTATCTCGAATTTGACCTATGAGCAATTGAAACAAACTGCGTACCTACTCTGGCTCGATGCGTTATAGTATTTGCACAATTTCGAAAAAAATTACAAACTTGAATCAAACAGCTCCACGCCTGGTATAATTTACGTGTTACTGTCAGGCGGAAAATTTGTCAACAGCGACAAATACCCAGGTAAAAATGTCCAAGGCGCAAGACGACTCATCCTGTGGTATGTACGTACACTGAGTTACTATGACGATAAAATCCAAACAAACGTTTCGTATACCTTGAATAGTACAGTCTAGCTCGGCTATCATCAATAAACAGGTGTTTATTTATTAAAATAATATCGATTCAACGAAGTAATAATTAAAAATCAATAATCCTGAGTCTATGAGACGGGGCGCGTCATAACTTCTACGTCTATGATTTTCTGCATCCGTCCAAGAAAATGACAACTATTTTGAACTGTTCGGTTCAAGGTTCAGTGCTATTCAGAAATCTTAAATTTAGGGATGAATGAACATTGTTCACATATTTTACGTTTGTAAAAAGTTATTCAACGAATCGATTAGCAGCTGCTAATTATTCTACGTGTTATTATAGGCGATAGTTATTTAAGATAAGGTCGATAAAGTTGGACCACGCGATTGCTTGAAACATATAGTCCATACGAAATGTGACATTTCACACAATATCAACGTTGAGTTGCAAGCAAAAAAACTAAAATAAAAAAATCACTCCAGTTCCGACGTTTTCATCATCTATGATGATTGAATCAGAATATTGGGGACAGTCCGATGGTATACCGTAGCAATGGTACACAGCACTTTAGTACACATTTTCAAAATTCACAATTTGATGCAAGGTATGTACACAGGGAGCTTGGGATTCACAAGAATTGTTCAATATTTAATCCAAGACGGTCACACCTCATGAGAATCCCGTGGTGGTTACATGGGGTGTTAAACACCCAAAACACTTTGAAGTACTGTAGAATTTTGTAGAATTATTCTGCAGGCCCAAAAAAAAAATTGAGAACATATTTCAAACGTTTCTCCATTAACCTATCCAAAAATGTAACGAAAATTTCAGTTTCAAGTGTGTTTAAAAAATTCGTGAAATAAAATTCCCAAAAATTCCTTTTTTTTACAAAAAATTCTGTTTATTTTTTTGTTTTTTGACATATTGACAAAATTCTAGCAGGGTCTGATTCCTGAAAGGATTCTCTTTCTGGTGACTATAATAGCTTTTGAGGGTTTTCCAAATAATATGTTATTTCGCACTATGAACATACAGGTTTCAGTGGCAAAATGATGTACAAAATGTCGATGATTTTTTATGTAAAATAATTTCTTTATTGAAAACTCTTCAAAAAGTAGCTCGAAAATGGGCTGAGGTGTATCACACCCCATGTGACCGTCTTGGGTTAATGATACTTGAGTACTTACCTATATGAACACGAAATATATAATGCCCCAAAAAGCTCAAGCATTCTAATAAACTTTGATCACAATCGAAACACTAATATCATAACCATTCGCTTGATCCATGTTTTTCGGAGTTAGGTAGGTGTATTACATTTTTGTGAATCCTCCTGCAAGGGCACATAGGCTTATGGAATGAACCCAAATTGCACCCAGCTCCTGATTTGTCGAAAGTCTAAAAATAAAAATAAATGACCAAACAACTAAACACTATCATCTTTGTCGCTTGCAGCAACCTCGCCTTCATTGCGCTTGTCGAATGATCGTCAATTACTTTTCTTGCCACGAAGCAAATTTTCTTTCAATACACACGTTGGTTACTTTTTTCTCTCAAGTAATCCAACCTTCAAAAAAATGACCGAAAAATTTCAAACCGAATTCAAAACACCATGGGCTCTTATGAAAGGATCCGAAGAATGGATACCGAAAATTTTTGCACCTACAGGACCAGTGAGTGTTTAATCACTAAGCTATTTCGCCCGAATATTATTTGCTCTTAGCCATTATGGTTTCGTCTTTAATCATTCACACGGGCTCGTACCAGGTTCTTCTCAGCTTCGAAACTTATAGTTTTTAACACTCTCAGTCAGAGCCTTTCGCAGCGCCAGGCTCTATGACTTACTTCAACAACAAAACGGAAAAGTCTTTGCAGCAGCGAGGGCGGGTTATCACAATATATGATCGCATACATGACACAACTCCTTTTAATCCAAAACAACAACGATGTGACCGTATGCAACCGGATCTCATCTGGGCTGGAATTCACGAGAAGAACAGAACGCATAAAGTTGCCATCAACACCAGTCACTGGCATGGACGACCTAATAGAATTCAATTGGATTTTCCTGATAGTAAATTCTATCGGTCTAATAAGATACAAGATCAGTTTTACAGGAGATATAATATCAATATTGATTACGATTTGGATAGACATTGTCATACCTATTAGCAAATATGTATTTCGTACAATGAATTTCTCATTTCTTTTTTTTACTCGTATGTGAAATGCACGTTTTTCGTTCCATCTACCTTTTCATTTATATATAATATTGTACCGCACGTTCATGGCTCATGATAGGGTTTTTGTGTATCTCGAGAAACATATTTTATAATAATAGCGAATTTATCGGACTAGACGAACTCAAATTTTTCAATGCAATAATCAATTTTAATACTAACGTCTTTATGAACTGTAAGATTCCCACTCAATAAGAGCAGCGTAAACTACAGAAGACAGAAAAAAACCGAAAAGAACATTCTAAATTTTTATCAAGTAAAAATTCCTTCGGCCCGGGTTCGAACCGGGACCTTCGCATCTGTACTGCAACGCCTTATCCAATTCGACCACCGAAGGACCGAAAGAATCTTCGTATGAAGCACACGAACGATACAGTCACTACAAACAAACACCTATATTGAGACTACGAAAAAATGTCAACACGTAGAATCACACGAATTTCAAGTAAAGATTCTTTCGGTCCTTCGGTGGTCGAATTGGATAAGGCGTCGCAGTACAGATGCGAAGGTCCCGGTTCGAACCCGGGCCGAAGGAATTTTTACTTGATAAAAATTTAGAATGTTCTTTTCGGTTTTTTTCTGTCTTCTGTAGATTACGCTGCTCTCATTGAGTGGGAATCTTACAGTTCATAAAGACCGTTAGTATTAAAATTGATTATTGCATTGAAAAATTTGAGTTCGTCTAGTCCGATAAATTCGCTAGTATTAATGTATGAAGCACACGAACGATAGAGTCACTACAAACATATTTTATAATATTCTAAGAAACATGGTGAAATTATATTGTATCTGTACATCATGTGTGTTGATAATGCATTACTTTATAACCTCCCCCTGTTGTGCCACCGCCCACCCACCGTCGACTTGCTTGCCCTGTCATTTATCTAGGGCCATGCCGAAAGAAGAGCAATCTTTCATTTCCAACAAAAACTTATAGAGGTGCAGTTTCCCCACGGGGCGGAGACCATCATCCCCATTGTTCACTCGGTCGCAGAGAAATAAATCGACCGATCATCGAGTCAAGATTTGAAAAAAAAGTAAAATCAAATAAAAATAAAGAAAATTATAGTAAGAGCTGAATTTTACGCTCTGTTATACGATACTGATTCGATTAGTTCAGAGAAGTGAATACGCCTTATGGAAAATAATTTGGTATTATGACTCATAAGTAATATCAGGTGTGAAAAAAACTTAGTCAATTGAATATTTTTTCACAGCCCGTATACCACTGATTTGGAAGAAAAAAATTAATTATTAACTTTGTTGTGGACAAGGGGAAAATGATTTTTTAATTTCATATGGTATAAATTAAACGTAACGTCGACGGTGTTGATTTTGTAAATTACTGCATACGTCGGATGTATATTCACACGTCGCACGTCTCACATCGTGAACAGAACTGAATTTATATTAAAACACATATTGTGTAAATCTATTTGTATGTGTATACGGCGCGCTAAACTAAACGATTTAGTATAATCCAAGCTATGTACATACATACGTTGTTGCGCAGCAAGGCTTGACCTAACTGCTGAAGTTTGTTTGAGAAGCACATAAACGTTGTGCGTTAACAGGGTAACTGCTCTGATAACTTGTTACGGATATCATGTATTAGATTATATGGATATTTTACGATTGAATTGACATTATTGAGTCAGTGAGGCTAAATAAAGTTTCATTTTTTTATTTTTTTATTTTTTTTTCTAGCGAATGATTATTTTTTAGAATTTTTCTTTTTTTGATCCTTAGCGAATTTCATCCATGATAATTTACCAAGAAATTATTAACTCGCGTCTCTAGCCGAGCGGATATATATATGAGCAATTAATAATCAAACCGCGGAATATCGATCCTCTGTACCGTTATAACTTATTCGTCTTAGAAATTGCCTGCCTGGCAAGATTCGCACTATATTATTGCCGAATCCAAACTATGAGGCAATTGTAATTGGTATATATGAAATTTCAAAGTTTTATGGACAAAAAATGAATTACCACTGCAGTATAACATGAGAGGTAATCGATTTGATTCACAATACGCTTTCATTACGTATTATTCGACAACATTATTTTCTCACACGTTCCATTTTATTTATCATATAACTATTAACCCAAGACGGTCATACCTCATGAGAATCCCGTGATGGTCACATGGGGTGTTACACACCCCAAGCACTTTGAGGCGCTGTAGAATTTTGTAGAATTATTCTGGGGGCTCAAAAGAAAAATTGAGAACATATTTCAACCTTTCTCTATCAACCTATCCAAGAATGAAACGAAAATTTTAGTCTTAAGTATGTTTAAAAAATTCGTGAATAAAAATTCCCAAAAATGTCCTTGTTTCACAAAAAATGCTATATTTTTTTTTTTTTTTTTTTTTTTTTAGCGACATGAATGACTTGAATTTTGTCGATTTGACATATCGACAAAATTCAAGCAGGGTCTGATTCCTGAAAGAATTCTATTTCTGGTGACTACATTAGTTTTTGTGAGTTTTCCAAATAGTATATTTATTTTGCACTATGAACATTTCAATGGCAAAACGATGTACAAGATGTCGATGATTTTTTACATGAAATAATAATTTCTTTATTGAAAACTTTTCAAAAAATAGCTCGAAAATGGCCTGGGGTGTGTCACACCCCATGTGACCGTCTTATAGGTCAACGTTTGGATTTTTCGTCGAATCAATGCTCAAAAATAATTCCCACGCATCTCACGTGGGATAAAGTAATCGGAGACATATATTTATTATTTGATACACTTAAATGTTATATACGTAGGCATTAACTCTTGCCACGTATGTATATATGTTGTTCTGTTGCTCATTATCTATTATGTAGTAGGTATGCACATACCTCCTCAACGTGCATTGAATGGTTTGGTTAATTATTAATTGCAATTCAGTGCAACTGCAACAATTGCACATGTGGGGCTCTTAATGGCGTGCTGGTACGTGCGGAAAATATAAGTGTTCGTATATATTTGTTAAATGAGCGCGAAAATATTTACTAGGAATAAATATCTCTGATACGTAGGTATTTTTGAATTTGCATACAAAATGTGGGCAATAATTAATTAATTAATTAATCATGTCCAAGGTAATTTTTTTATTTTTTTTTTTTCAATTACTATTCCCATATAAGTAAAATATAGTCGAAGACAAGATTTTTTCACATTCTCACATCAGCATTTGCAAATAAGCGACCTACAATTATTGTCAGTTCGCTTATTTGAAAATACCTTGGCCCAAAAATATAGAATTTTCCAATTTCCCTCATTCAATTTGTGACGGCCTGTATTCCGGGCAATCTTGATCTTAGGGCAGTCGAATCGGACCAACGGTGTGCCCGAATTCGTGGAGCAGGTGTTTCGAAATGAGACGATTATAATGATGTGAAATGGACTTTGGTATAATGAAATAAATTGATTTTGGATTAAATTTAATTTTTCCAATTGCGACATTACTGGTTCCCCTTAAAATGGATTCCGTTAATGCTTTGAAAGTTTTTCATGGTTCATGTTCTGTACGAAAGGATCCGATCGCACAAATTCTCTCTGACAATGAAAATAAGATCAGAAAGTAATACACTTAATAAAACTTTCCGGTGAGCAGCTTCGTTCGGCTTTAAGTCTGCTTATCTTCCGTCACTATTTTATAAATTAATTGAAATTATTGATATTATTTTCTGGAAAGTTCGAACGACTATCTACAATGATTTGCGAAAACTTATGGGAGTTGCTTTACGGGAAGTAATCACTTTACAATATAAGCTGAAATTATATGCGAACAATAATTTTTGCTACAGTGACGATTCGATTTCAAAAGATGTGAGATCGAAGTCAAATACTTTAGGGACATAGAAGGTCTTTGTAAAGTATAATACAGAACTTTTCAATTGGTACGAACTATAGACTGTATTTTTCATCCTATAAATCCTCAATATTCATGCTTCAATTGAACTTTTTTGAACCCATATTGAAGTTACTACATTGAACTAAACGAATCTAGATCCCAGTAATTTTACATATCGTGTGTTAAAGGCTTGTGCAAAGATGTGTTAAATTTTCACCCAACTTTATGCCATATAGTCCTTATTCACACTTATTATCCGTTTCCGTAAGTCTCGAAACTTTCATGAGATAAGATGTCCAATACTAATACGTAACGCGCAGTTCAAAATATAATTTACATAGAAATTGAGATAAACTGAAAAGTATAAGGTACCTCTACGTCCAGGGCAATGTGTATAGCGTGAATTCAACGGTTCGCAACGTAATGTGAAATTAATTCAAAAATTGACTTCATTTCTGATACTTTACTATTCGGGTATAACCAGCGAGCTTTGTGACGCATTGACGGTATCATCAATATCGCAAACGGTAAGTACGGATGTTAAAAATAATAGTATATTGATGCAATGCTTGCAACAAACCCAGAGAAATGTCTTCAATGTAAAATTCTCCGTCAAGTATCACGGAAACATACTCTGCAATATTTATAAAGAAAAATAAAAAAAAAAAAAATCCTAAATTCCTGAAGGCAAAATATTTTCCAATGTAAAGAGACCAGCGGTAAAAAGACTATGCCAATTCGCGAGACCCTCACTCCGACTGAACTAAGACTGCAGGGGTGGTATAGGTATAAAACGAGAAATCTAGAAATAACGCCAAGCCTGTGACCCGAATTGTCGAAGAATGTACGAGGTACGGTATGAACCAGTTTGTTAGTTTGTATATGCATCTTAAGAATAGAACGATAATCCGAAGTAGTGCATATATAGTCTTGATACTCATGGTATAGTGGCATCGGATAATCATCCAAAGAGCCGCATACACTTGGTGGGCACGTTATACCTCACTATTTATTATTTGTGAACATTTTTATACACGTTCCTCGCTGCAAATGGTTCTCACAGCCAACGGCTGTACAAAGGTAAAAAAATGAGAATAAGTGAAAAATCGATATATACACTCCCAATCGTGATATCTTCATGATTTATTCATCGAGTAGTGTACACTGTACAAGTTTTTGAGAAAATTCTGTTGATTAATTTTTATAAATATATATCTTTTGGGTTATAATGATATAATGATATAATATATAATATAATATTTTCGGGACTGAACAATTTTTTTTTCTTTTCTTCTAATACTTTCTCCTGCAGTCTCACTCTTTTCAACTTTTTTTTTTGTTTAATGCAAATTGAGATATCTCTTAATTCTACGAGAGCAAACTTTCCCTTAATAACCTTAATTTTTTTCAGATATCGAAGACTCAAGAGAACGTCTCAAAGGAAAAAGTGGAAGATTAAAACGAACGTGATTTTCAGTCAATTGTGACCCTTATCGACTCAATTAACAACCGAAATTGATAATCGTATTGCATAATGAGTATTTGTTTTGGAGACGTGGTTCAAGAATTTCTAGAAAATTCTGTACCTTAATGACGATATCCCACTATCAATAAGTTCTTTGACCCTTATCACTTTTGGTCACAAGATCGCGACGTCCAAATTTTACAAGACTCCATAACCTTAGCATTTCTTAAAACGACTGAAGGAACTTTGAAATGCAACTTTCTGCTGTCAAACACATACATCACAACATACACAATGAACCTCCCGTATTACGCATTCATTGAGATTTTATCATTGAGTTCGTAATTTTTTATCATTGAATATTTACTGGCTGGTAAGTACAGCATACCGTTGATATGAAATTCAAAATTACGATCTCGAAATGACTGGAATATAAGTAAGGTACCTACTCATTTACTCACGAATATTCTTGGGGTTGAATTCGTTATGTTTCAAACACAAGTATAAGTTAAAAATTGCCAGGGTGCTTTTACAGGAAGAAACTCAATGAATCGTTAGCATATTTTGGAGGAATAATCAGTTGTTGTTTGTCTTCGACTCTCCAAGTACAGCCCGTGGCTATATTGACTCTTAAGGATGGTTTTATTTTGAGAATCTCATGCAATGAAAAATTCCAAGTCTAAGAAGGAATTGTCCAGCAAACTGTGGTATAGTGTTGGTTTTGAAACAGTAATTTCTGTCTCAATTTACTCGTTTCATTAAATTAATATCGAATCCGACTGACTAGAATATTCGCGAATCCGGAAGAAAAGTCTCTCGGATTTTGAAAGCCTCTTAAAATATAAAAGCTACGTTATATTGACCCAGCAAACTCCATCTGCAACTAAATTTCCGGAACTTAATTCTTTGGTTAACCCAAGACGGTCACATGGGGTGTGACACACCCCAAGCCATTTTCAAGCTACTTTTTGAAAAGTTTTCAATAAAGAAATTATCATTTCACATCAAAAATCATTGACATCTTGTACAACATTTTGCCACTGAAACCTGCATGTTCGAAGTGCAAAATAAATATACTATTTGGAAAACCAACAAAAACTAATATAGTCACCAGAAATAGAAACCTTTCAGGAATCACAACCTGCTTGAATTTTGTCAATTTGTCAAAAAACACAGAAAATACAGCATTTTTTGTAAAAAAAAGGGCATTTTTGGGAATTTTTTTTTCACGAATTTTTTCAACATAGTCAAAACTAAAATTATCGTTACATTCTTGGATAGGTCAATAATGAAACGTTTGAAATATGTTCTCAATTTTTATTTTTTTTTCTGGGCTCCCAGAATAATCCTACGAAATTCTACAGCGCTTGAAAGTGCTTGGGGTGTGTAACACCCCATGTGACCACCACGGAATTCTCATGATGTGACCGTCTTGGGTTAACGTAAAACAGATTGGAAATTTCCATGCCGACAATGACACATCATTTTTTTTTTTCGTATCCAATTGGTCATTCTCCAACGGTTGACTTCGTCTTGGATTTGTTTGAAACTTTTTTTGTGCGATAGTACGATCGGAATAAGCGAACATCTATTTTAGAATTTCCAAATTTTTTCACGGCGACTGCAAAGGATATGATTATTTCAATTATTCAATTTTGCGAAGAAAATTACGGTTTCAAAATCAGTTATCTCATAAAGCGGTCATTTCAGTGCAAAACGTACAAAGTTTTCGAAAACAAAAAAAAAAACAGAAAAAATATCAAAAAATATGTTTGGAGTTTTCAAATTAACGACAAACGTAAATTAATGTTAAAAATCAGTTTTCCCTCGAGTGCGTCAGTGCAGATACTTTTATTATTTTTGAGTCAACATTCTATACTAAAAGTTAGCCAACTTTTGGGCCGTATGAGAAAAATTACTTCCGAAAACTTCGCGAAACATGGGAATTTGATTGCTTTAAAAGAAATTAAAACTGAGATCATCAATCAGGTTGAGCTTTTAATTTATTATATTTACTTTACTCCCTGTTTAACTTAACTCCAAAAAATCAGTCGTCGTTTTGGTTGTACGAAATCGTCCTCCACTGAACTTGATTGTCGATGGCTTTCTTATTTCTCGCAACAACCTTACGAGCTTTTTAATCAATCGCGACGACTTTGAATGTCGCTAGGAATTAAGTATAAATTATATTACGTACGATAGAAAATTTTTCACTTAGTCGTAACTCACGTCTTTCCGTTCGATAAAACGCTAAGCTTAGAATTCTTCCCGATGATGACACGGTAGAAATCCCATGTCTGGAGTATCTCGATGATAATTTAGAATCGGTGTGCAGGGGATGAAAAGCTCACGCGCAAGCGCTAGCCTGTACTGGCGGCAAGGCATTTCCCAAGTTGTTCAGCGACGCGGTATGGTTATCGCCGAGAGGACTTATCCTCGGACAGTATTACGTCGCGAGTCCTTTTCCATATACTGGCCATGTGTAGTGTAAATTTCGATGAATTTTAAAGCGTCGAGAAAGTGATGAAATAATTCATTTCATTAATCCATATCGTTGTTTCCGATAGTTTTTACTATAACAATAAACAATCTCGTAGCTATCAAAATTGATGGCTTTTCATTTTTATTTTTTCGTCAAATTGTTTCGATTCATTATAGTTTTTACTACGGTAGTATACCTTTCATTTGATTCCACGCGGTTTATCTGAATTGAAGAATTTTCATAAATTATAATGAAAATAGTGAGAAAGCCGATGAAATTTTGGTGAAAAACTTGGTTGAAAATACGTTCAATTGGAAATATATAGGCACATAATTTTTTTATTAATTTTTTTTTCAAATATATATACGCGCAATAAAACAAGCAATGACACCCGTTTATTTTCGGGAAATTTGAAAGTCGTTTGATCTTGAAAGCAATTATGTGAAAAGTGAAAATCAACAGAGGTGATAATACCTCGGCATAAAACGAAGCAACAGCAGCAGTCATTTTAAATAATATAAACTCCGCTTTACGTTTTCTTTGCTGTAATAAAATCGAGGGAAATTTCATTTTAATGATGATCACATCGCAGATGTGATTGTATGATTGCACTTACCGCATTGTATATTAACCGCAAATTATCCCCGATGTCATAATAAAGACCTATAATCGATTTGATAATTTGTTCGCTGATAAAATTATGCCGATTTTTCATTAGTAAAATATTGTATAATAATAAATTTTTCAATCTAGCCGATGATTTTTTGTTTTGAATGATAAAAAGTGAAACGCAACACGAACTTTTCGGGTAAAACAAGTTCGTCGAGTATATTAAGGGGTCTGCCCACCCTGAAATTTTCCGAAAATCGATTTTTTTTCCTCTTATAATGAACACTAAACCTTTAGCTACAATTGAGGCCATCACCCGTATGGAAATTCCAAAAATTGCCAAAGTTACAGGCATTTTCACGGAAAAGGTCGCGCCGCACCTGCAAGCCGGGTGCGCGCTCCTGCAACCCGGTCGCGCGCGGTTTGACCAGCGGCTTTGACCCGCACGGCTTGTTCCAAATACCTGTCCTATTGTTTCTTTTTGCAAATTTTCCTATATAAACCGTGATTTTCAGTTTGAGAATATCAGTCAGTATTCTGCCAGTAACATAGAAACACGCATCGTATAAATTTTAATTTCACGCCGAAAATGGAAGTTGATCAGCCAGAAGGTCTAGTTTTTATCTGGATACCAAAGGAACGAAAGAAGATTATTGGATATGACTCAGGAAAAGTGATAGATTCGATCGTGAAATCTTCGTACTGTAAAGCTTGTGAGTATTGGAGTAAAAAACTCAATGCACTTGAATTCGACTTATGGTATGAAGATCACAAAGAAGAATGTTCCACCAATCATGAAGGATCGTCCGGTAAAATGGAAGTCGACAGCGTGAAGGAAATATTTTTGAGGTCAATAGAAAAATATTCTGTCCGTTACACGAATTACATCGGAGATGGGGATTCAAAAACTTATAAAGGAATTGTTGATGCGAATCCATACGAAGAAAAAGTGATAAAAAAAGAATGTATTGGACACGTGCAGAAAAGAATGGGCACACGACTTCGTAACGTAAAAAAAACGAACAAAGGGCTGGGTGGAAGAGGAAAACTTACCGATAAGCTAATCAACGAGCTGACGGTATATTATGGTCTTGCTATTCGAAGGTTTTCTCATTCCAAAGACGAAATGAAGAAGGCCATCTGGGCAACTTACAAACACAAGATCTCGACGGACGAAAACCCACAGCATGACAACTGTCCCCCTGGAGAAGACTCGTGGTGCACTTGGCAAAAATTAAAAGCGATCGGCACTTTGGATGAGTACAATCACAAGGATCCTTTACCTGTAATCGTTCAAGAGGCCATTGAACCAATTTATACGGACCTCAGTTCAGATGAACTGTTGGAGCGGTGTGAAGGAGGCTTCACGCAAAATAACAACGAGAGCTTCAACGCGGTTATTTGGTCAATGGCTCCAAAAACTAGTCCAAGTGATGCAGACATCGTCCAAATTGCTACCCATCTTGCTACCAGCGTTTTCAACGATGGCTATAAAAAAAGCATAATGGTACTGATGAATATGATAAATCTGGAAATCGGGTATCGCTGCTACGACTTCTGCGAGAAAACCGACAAGCTGCGTTGCGAAACCGGAGAGATACGAGCTCAACAAAACACGAAATTAGCTCGCCAAGCTCGTAGATCGCTCCAAAACCAGGCCCAAGATGCTCAAGCAGCTACAGAAGGACAATTATATGGTCCAGGAATCGCTGATTGAAGGTAAGCCGAACAAACACCGCACCGACGTCTGCAAAACTGCACTCTTACTTTCTTTTGCGTTCATCTCGAAACTACATTTTTAGACCTTGCCGCTCGTAAATTTCGGAAACTAGTGGTCCGATTGCCTTGAAATTTTCACACAATACTCTCAGATATATTATCTAAAATGTAGCATAGGATTTTTTTGATGAGTTGATTACTTTTTTTTTTATAAATTTTTTAGCCTGAAAAATTTTTCACGAATTTAATATATTTTTTTCAATTTTTCATAAAAATTTTCGTAGTGATAGGACAAAAAAAATCCTATGCTACATTTTAGTAACACCCTTCAAGAATAAACTAAATTTTTTTTTTTTCTTTTCAGACGACCCGTTCCGGAGATTTATCAACCGCCAGCTACACGCGTGTGCGGTGGAGGACCTTCACGGCAACTACTGCGAGGCCGCCATTTTGTAATATTTTTCGACGAAAATTATAAGAGATGTTCATCAAGCTATGAACTAGCATGTGTGCAAAAATCAATAAATTCCGTTGAATATTATCAAGTTCACAAATTTTCTTAGAATAAGCCTATTTTCCGTGCGGCCAGGGTGGCCAGACCCCTTAATTCTGATGAATTTTCACGCAGTTGGTGAGTACAGTGACGACGTTGGTTTTGGTAACTAAAATGTTCATTGGATGTCGGTGGATGTTGGATGTATCTGGTGGTGGAGCATGAAGGGTGTTACATCTCTCTTGTAACGGTAAGATACGGATAAAATTGGTTGAGGTAGTCTATTAGAACACGTTGAAAAGGTCATAGAGAGTATGAACTCCGCGGTGCCACGATGATTCGCCTTTGCGAAGCAAGAAAAGCGCATCTTTCAAAGCTTTCAAATGGAATTCGTCGGTGTAGTTACTGCGTGCGAGTGAATAGACAGAACCAGACAACAGTAACCGGTTGATCCTTGACGGATCATGAAATTGTCGCTGAATATGGGGTTCCATAATTCACATCGACATGAAGTGCATTGATGTTGTTGTTCGTTTCACACCAATTTTTAATCAGCAATAATGATAATGCAGAAATTTTATGGGTATAACCTGCAGCGATTGCAGATACTCATACACTGCAGCGATAATCTAGCTTGAAGTATTTTTTTTTTTTTTTTTTTTTAATTTACATTCGATAGGATGGCGTATTCTTTCCAAATGCAATCGTTAATATTTTATTGAAAAGTTATATGCAATGAGGAAATATAGCGAAATATCACGTTTCGAGATGACTCCTGATGGTAGTCTCCGTGTCGATACCAACTAGACCTCGTGTTGACTGCAAAAGCAAATATAAACGACTGAGCAAAATAAATTGTTGAATAATCTTATTCAAAAAAATTACACAGAAATACAGCGTGCGCCGTACAATAAGTAAGAAAACCATAGAACTACTACTATTCACAAAGAATAGCGCATTGCAAATCCAAACACTGACATGTTTTTGAAACTTGCGAGTTAGATTTCGGGAAATCGTATAGTAAAAAAGCTCAGAAATTAGCTGCAGAATAAATATTTCGTTATCGTTAAATTGGGCATCAGACGTATGTCTTCAAACCAATTTAGCCCCTCAGATTATTGCAATAAGGGCATATCAGCTCAATGTACCCTTACTGCATCCGATTCCTCGATTGTTATAGTGCTGAAAGTCGAAAGCACGCGAATATCGTTAACAACAGCATAAGCTTTTATCAACACCGGATAGACCAACCAAGATAAGCTATCTCCCAATAGTTTTCCGCGATACGAGACGTCCTCAGTCCTATCTTTGTCTTTTTTTATTTTGAAGATCTCTACGGGGTATGTCCCAATCCAGAAGCAACATGTATTAATGGTATCTGAAACCTGGTACGATTTACCATTTCAGAATAGCTGCAGTAGTGACCCAGGGAGATTGGCGCCGGCCTTGTTGCTTACCTACTAAAGCATGTAACTGTCTTGTGCCTTACACTTTATCGATGGGGCTTCAATATAGCCTGTCGAGGATTGAAATATGCATTTTGACGGAACAGGTCATGCAAAAATTGTACCAGTCATAATAACTGTCTACTTTTATCTCCTGGGCTATTAGTTGTTATAGTAGAATCTTATACGGTACCGGATATAATTAGAATGAACTGACGCGTTTGGGCACAGAGCTACGATAAAAGTGGTAGGTGGGTCGTTATGGGAGGTACTAGTGCTTAAATTTGAATCAGAGAATTAGGAGTAATTAGTTGGTGCAATTAAACTTAACAAGCGCAGGATGATTAGCTACAGGAAATAAAAAGCCTCCCCTTTGACCTATACCTTAATCCGTTTCGTCAATAAACCTTGCTCCATTATTCTCTTTCATTGCGTAAAGATCTAGATATAGGAACGTTGAACTCGAGGGCAGGTAAGACACGAAGTTAAAATGCTAAGTAGATTAGAAAAGAGAAATCATCATTTCTGATCACCTTCGCTCGGGTTCGGAAGTCTTATACTCTCAAGGTCGGCTACTTAAGGGGACCAGTACAACTTGGTTTGGGAAATTTGGAGTACTCCAAAATTTACTTATTCATCAACCAAAGTTTATTTTACATCAAATAAAAAATTTTCTTCTAAAAACTTTGTCGTAAGGTTTCAGGCACATCGTTGGCCCAATTCAACCTCTCAAGGTCTTGCTTTCTTCGGACAGCACTTCTACATCTTATGAACGTAAGGGTCGGTACAAAATATTCATGTGAAAAGTTACGGTCAATTATCCAAAATTTCCAATATTTAGGCCACTAATTTGTAAATAACTTGGCCAACACGAAATTACCAAAAAATTCCCTCGTTCACATGATGAGGATTTCTTTTTCGAACAAAATGAGCCCTCAACGACCTTAATGGGAACTATTCTCATTAAAAACTATGCAAGAATTTATCATCACATTGTCATCTGCAGTGCGTAGCTTGCCAAGTCGAAACCAACCCTAGGAATTCATGGTAATCTGAATATCATGTACCTACCATAAGCTGGCGTTTACGTGCCGACATACGTAACCAAACATACGTGCCATTAGACTGAGAACGGTTTTGCTCATTATTTTACCTCAGTTTCTGGCTGCAATTAGTGTCCACTATAATGGCCCCTGGGTTTTATAGTCAGTGCAGACGGTAATTCAAGCATCGCTTAGAACAGGCTCGGTTGAAATCTAATCTAGAGTTATGATTTTATTTTTCCGAATGCGAATTGTCATTGCCATTTTTTAAATTGCAGCCAATCGCGTTAATTTTAAAACAAAACTAGAAATGTGAAGAAGAGGCAAGTTCTTGCACGTGAATCAGGCAAAATTTCATTATGTTTGTAAAAATAAAAAAAAAAAAAATAAATTCCTCACCAATTCCCTCACACGAGTTTTTATTCATCCTATGAACGAGCCTTTGCATGAAAAGTGACCACCATGCTTTGGGAAAAAAACAAGATCTGTAGCAACAGTTTTTTTATTTTTTTTCTTCGGATTATCTTCAAAGTTAATTTGAAAAGATCATTTTTTTTCGTCAAACATATTTGGCGGTGATTATAATCAGCAAAGCACTACTACTGCACTAGTTGTCGTGCGGTTGTCTACAACTGTAATTGGATTAGGTATGTACTTTGATATCTAGATGTGATTACAGGCTGTTTACAATTATTGTTTGAACCAAGATTTCAAAGCATTAATTTAGTAAGAAGGTATATTTAATTGGAAAATAAAACTAAAAATTATAATTTTATCATAATTGAACCGAAACTCGAATTAAAATCAGCTTGCGATTATATTCAGATTTTTTTTAGAAACCATCAAACAGCCTTCAGACCTGACCTAAAATTTTCAAAATAATATAGGAATGAAAAATTCAAAGATTGTCAAAAATTTTCGGTCGATTATTCATCCCGGAATTGTTGGCTCAGTGAAGAAGAAGGAAAAGAAGAAGAAGAAGAAGGAATCACAACCCAGAGGATTCCGTTCGTCCAGGACATTTGTTCTGCACATAGATATGCAGCTGATGTGACTCGCGAGACATCAACATATCTCTTGCGAAAAACGCAGTAAAAATAGTCATGCGCGATGTTAAAACGTGTCTGAAATTCTTAACGCTCTATACATATATACCTATGTGTATAACCATATAGCTACGTACCTATATGGTATATATTCCCGTTCTTGCACCCTGTACTCTTTGTAAGGGACGGCTTGAGGGCGCACCTGTACGTGGGCAACTAGATATGAACGTTTCTAATTCTTCTGCGAAGATGAATCGTCATAACCACCAAAACCAGCCTGTGCAATATCATCGTTGAGATGTCCCTTAAAAAAAAAAAAAAAAGAAATAGTTTCTTGAATAAATTTGTTTTATGTGATTTTTTTTTTTTTGGGAAACTATTGGGTCGATCAACTTTTGAGAATTTTGTGTGCACGAAAAAATAGAAGGTTTCCTAAGATGGGCCACATTCGTCGCAGTTGAAGAACACAAAACGGACTGAGCTGTCATTTCTGGATGGCTTGACGGAAAAGGTTTCCGAAACTTTATTCGAAATTTCAGAATCTGTCGAATTCACAAAGTAACTTTGGTTTGATACACGTCGCAATTGATTTAATTTTTTTTTCGACTTCTGAGTGCCACCAAATACGTAGGTAACGTTTACAATTTTTGAATTTTTGAACTTTCGAAAATGGTCCATCATCAGATTCACTTTACTCGACAATTGTGAGCAAAAATTATACGAAAGGATGGATTCGTACTTTCAGAATTGCATAAAAATTAGACACTGTCACAGAAAATTTTTCTCCAAAATGGAAATACGTGACAATAGAAAACATGTGATTTTGTATTAAACTATAGGTTTATAAAAGTTTGTAAACAAAGAACTGCTGGCACAGAAATGAATGATCGTTCAACTAGTGTTAATATTAACATTAACGAGACGAATTATATCCGCACTTTGTACCGTTGTTACGATGGGACGTTAAAATTAGCGTAGGGTACCTACACGTACATTATTCTGGTTGGTGTAATGAATACGACGATTTAGAAACAGTTTAAAAGGTTTAACTGTCTCGTTTCCTTGGCAAGAATTATGTGACACAGGGACCTCGTGATGTAGCGTTGTGTATATAAACGTAATGAAAATATATGAAGCATTTTGTTAAATTAAACGTGAATATTAATTGAACGGCTATGCCCACCATCTTTCTTGTCTCATTTTTGTTAAAACCACTTTGGTATTAATACCGTTACGTACACAGCCATGCAGACATACTCAAGGGACATCTCCGTCTCTTTATATACAAGGGTTCGAAATTACCAACAGTTTCATATAATTTTACACTCGATAATCTCCAAAAACGAGACTGACTGGCTAGTTTTTTCCGTATTTTGGTAAGCTCTATGAAAATAAATATTTATAAACGTGTAATATGGTCAACATTCTGCCGGACAGGTATTTTATTTATACGATGATATAATAATTCGCGATTGCTAAACAGACCGACTCGTAGATTGAAGACCGATAGAAATGTTCAAAGCAATGAAATCGCACATAGCGAAATATCACGTTTCGAGATAATTGGGAAAAACGCACCATGCATTCAGTAATGGATACCTTTTTTTCAGGCATACCTATAGGTACTCTGTGTCGATACGAACCAGACCTTATGTTCACTGAAGAAGCAAATATCATCGATTGTGCAAAATAAATTGTTGAAATATGAGCTGAATGCCCCTTTTTGCGAAAAATTACACAGAAATAAAACATTCGGTGTACAACATGTTAGGAAATCACAGAATTGCTACTGTTCACGGATAACAGCGCATAGCAAATCCAACCACTTTCACGTTCTACAATTTCACGAGTCAGATCTTCCAAGATCGTTCAGTAATAGATCTCTGCAGAAATTAGCTACAGAATAAATATTTCGTTATCGGTTAATTGGCCATTTCGTATACACGTTTTGAAACCAATTCATATCAATTCATACTAACTACCCGTGAAAAAATTATTTACATCTAATCACACCTCTAAATTTAATGATCATATGTCTGTCGATATTTGATGTTCAGATTGAATGTTATATCAGACTAGATCCTCATTAGATCCACCAAGATCCGTCTAGCTTCAATCATCACATAGTTCAAATTGAATGTCACATCCGAACAGATCTAACCTGCAGATTCGATGAGATATAGCCAGATCTAGTATTGGCTCTGATCAGATCCAATTATTTACCCAAAAATGAGATCTGCTCAGATCTAATTGGTTCTAATTGGGTCTAAGTAGATCCAATTAGATCTAATTATTATTTTTTCCTTGTATAGGTATATGTGTATAGTTTTATTGGATATTAGTCTATAACGTAGAGCTAATTATGCCCTCTTCTTGCGAATCATATCCTTCAGATTATGTATCACAATAAGGACATATTGTCTGTTCAATGTACCATTATTGCATCCAACTCCTCAATTAATAATGTAATTCCTTCGCGAATGCCAGCTACAGTCGGTTGCTAAGATATTATATCTAGTTTAATTCGGTATTTTCAGCGAGTTTTGTCAATACCTGGATACACTCAAGTCTGATTGATAACTGTTATATCATCGCTCGTTGTCTACTGTATAGGTGGCTGATTCTCAAAAAAAATCGAAATTGATGTCCTCAATGATTTCTATAAACCAGGATCGCCAAGTATGAAAAGTTTTTTTTTTTAATAAATCTACTGTACTAGATGTGCGAATTTATGAAACAAATCTATTACTTATATGATAAACAGAAAAGATATGTCCAAGAAAGTACCCTGAAAATCATTCCCTCACTATGTCCCAACTGTTAAATTCGAGGAGAATCATGAAATTAAAACGTAAAATTCCTTACTAATTGTTTGTTATCTTATTTTTTACTTATATAGGATAGTATTGACTGTATTTATATGAGTTAATAATTTAAAAACAGCGAATGGAAATATTATCAAATATACTTCAAAATTTGTCCTTGAAAAACCTATCATTCCCTCACCGTTTTGAAACAGTGCGATTGAAGGAAAATGTGAAGGTCCACCAAGCCCCGCTATAATTTTTTTAGAAGTTGGCAACATTGGTATTGACACTATACACTAGAGCAAACGATTGAAGAGAGGATGTTTTGTTGAAACTAATTTGTCAATAATTTTTTTTAAATATAACATTTTTAATGTCATTCCCTCATGTTTTGTTATAAAAATGTAAGCACTTCTTTATTTAATAATCATAGCAGATTTGTATATGTTTTCGGTAGTAATATGTATAGTCCTATTCACAGTGCATAAGAAACTAAGGTCATGTTTCTGAGTTTATGGCAGTTTTGTTTCGTTTCGTCATTCCCTCATCATTCCCTCATAAAATTGTTTGATGAGGGAATGATCACCGTGAGGGAATGATGTATTTTCTAATAAGTATAAAATATTTATGTTTGCTTGATTTGTTTCAGTAGGTACGCTCAATGTTAATAATGTCGAAAAGTAGAAAATTAACCGCTGCAGAAGCAAAACTGAAGGAAAAAATAGTAAGCGAAGAGAAAAAATGAAAAAATTGTCCTGACAAATCCGTCATTCCCTCATTTTCGATTTTTTTTTTTTTTTTTTTATATTCGATTCAAACTCAAAAAAGGTGGGGACCACTATAATATTTTAATCAAATAAGGCATAAACTACCACTTGTGCAAAAAAAATTTGATAATGAGTTTAAAAAAATTTGATCAACTCGGTAAAGCCATTTTCGACTTTTTTTGAGAATCAGCCAGGTATATGTATACCTATGTATGACTAGGCAAAAGACTTGCCAACTTTGGTTCAGAATATTTCTACAATAGAAACTGTGATTTATCGTGCGGATTTCTGGGATATAGTAATTCTTGCTGCGGATAAATTTACGTTACAAATATTGAAAAGAGATGTCCAAATAGGCCTCAGGGTTAGTTTCAAGCATCTTCGTGAGTTTGGAAAAGCTGTGTAATACAGTTAAGAAAGTTTTTGTGTCTGGAAAAAAAAAATCGTATTCCTGTAGAAAATTGAACAATGCGTTTGCAATATCCAACGCAATTTATGCACGTGTATGTATTTATGTATTTGTTTATTGTAGACAAATCTAATTCAGGAAAAAAAATGCAATTCGAAAGCAAATACAAATTACCACCATGTAATACAAATTAGGTTTAACCAGAGCAAGGGGGATGCATTGATGGATGTTGTACACATACACGGCTGTTACATGCGCTCCTGTAAATTATTATAGCTGTATTAATGAACAAATCAATAACCAATAAAGCTACGTTCACAAGCGCGCAAACGCCAATTTAATTTTAGTTTTCACGTTAGCTCGTAATGTTTATGAATTTTAAGCCAATTATTTATAATTTAATAGCTCTGCCAAAATTACTGTCCCGGAATTATGCTCCCTGGGCAAACACAAGCCTCTTCACTGCTTCGTATCTACACCGTTTTTATAAATATATTTAGCTAACTTGATTACAGAATAACGAGCGCAAACAGATTAGCAAATGATATACTCCTTTCACTGAAATAATTACAATCATTCGGCACATATTGACGGGTAATAAACTCCCCCATATCCCATGCAGATATACATATGGGGCATTCCATGCCAACTCGACGTGGCCGTGACCCTCGACCTCTCAGATCTGATCCGCGATTTTTTTTATCATTCTTCTGACTAAATAGCAACTAGAATTTTTTTGAGATTTTTCAAAATCAATTCGAGCGCGTCGTTAAATTTTTAGGTCTTTTTCTCAACACCTCGATGGCCGTGATCGAAAAATCTGAAAAAATTCTCAAAAATTCTGTGTCCGAAATGAAAATTCTTGACCCAATATTCAAAATGTCTGGGCTTTTGCTTCAACCTGTTTTTCAGCCTTTTGAACGAAAATGAGTCAATTTTAAACATATCGACCGCTCCTAAGAGTAAGAACGTAACTCGCGAAGCGCGCTAGTAACGACCTATCTCGGACGTAGCGCTAGTAAGAACGTATTTCGTGAATGCGGCTAGTATGAACGTATCTTGCTGCTCCGCTTAGTAACGCCCTAACTCGGAGGTAGCGCTAGTACAAACGTAGTTCGGAAGTTGCGCTAGTATAAACGCAACTGGCGAAAAATCTTGTACAACCGTATCTCACCGTTGCGTCTAGTAAGAACTCAATTCATTAGCAACGCTGGCAGCGGAGGGCGGAAAAAAATAGGGCGGTTTGAGCCACATGAAAATCCCTTTCTGTATTTCAATGATCCATGAGTTGATGGTTGACGATTCAATACTGCGCTCTGCTATGCCGATCTTGCTCTCTAAATTTGAATCAGTGAAAATCACTGAAAAACAGTGAATAGTCACTGGTTTCCAGTTATAAGTATACCACTGCGGTATACTTATAACTGCAATCAGTGACTATTCACTGATTCAAATTTAGAGAGTGCTATCACAAATAGCTGTAAATTATTACCACAATGTGTGAGCCAAATAATGATTCACCTGAATATCAGTTTGCCGCAATTCGTTTGTATCACAGTTAGTCATCTGGGCCTTTAATTATCCTATATGGTTTGTACCGTCAAATAGTTTGTATAATTTGTATTATAGCAAAGAAATTTAATTTATAATGTTCCAATCGTTATTGACGACAATTTGAGATTTCCAGGTACATATAGGCGTATAATTAGTATATATAAGAGTAAATAAATGGATATAGAATATATATCAGCATACATGTGTATTAGGGTAGTCCTTAAACGGGTGATTTTTTGAATTTTCTAGGTCCACCTATCAGCCGGTTCCAAATCTAGAGAAAAATTTTTCCCTAAAATCTCAGCTCTAAATTTCAACGGGAACACGTGCTGCAGTATTTTTTTCTAATAAAATTCCTATCTGCAAACTAATATTCAGGTGAATCATCATTAGGCTTACACATTGTGGTAATAATTTACAGCTATTTATGATAGTAAGATCGGCATAGCAGAGCACAGTTTAAAATTGACAACCATAAACGCATAGATCATTGAAATACAGAAAGAGATTTTCATTCGGCTCACCACACCCTATTTTCCTCCGCCCTCCCCTGCCAGCGTTGCTAACGAATTGAGTTCTTACTAGACGCAACGGTGAGATACGGTTTTACAAGATTTTTCGCCAGTTGCGCTTATACTAGCGCAACTTCCGAACTGCGTTTGTACCAGCGCTACCTCCGAGTTAGGGCATTACTAAGCGGAGCGGCGAGATACGTTCATACTAGCCGCATTCACGAAATACGTTCATACTAGCGCTATGTCCGAGATAGGTCGTTGCTAGCGCGCTTCGCGAGTTACGTTCTTACTCTTAGGAGCAGTCGATATATCGGTTATTTCTGTCGTTAGGTTAATTAATATAATTCTGAAGTTAGGTTAATTAATATAATTGTTCCCAAGAGCCATTTGTAGTCGGAATGTGCATTGAATTATTCAGCTGAATCTCCTCCAACAAGCAAATGTTTTTTTTTTTTTTAACAACGCTCGAAACTTGAGGGAGATTATAATTTTATTTCACTGCAGTTCTGTGGCACAAATATATTACTTCATTTATACGCATTGGACTATACTACTTGTCATTTACTGATATTTGTAGCCGATAGATTCAAATATACACATGGGGCATTCCACGTCAATTTTACATTTTCAAACCCTCACATTTTTTTAATCATTGGAAATTTTTACATGTTATTCTATACTCAAAATGAGTCGACACGTGTTTTACGATTTGTCAATATAATGATTTTTTCGATTTTTTACCAGCTAGTTCAAGTCTTCAGTTTATTCACAAAATCATTTCTTTACCTGCATATATCTCAAAATCGGCAAATCGTATCAAAAAAATCAATTGAAGAAAACTTGCTCCGTTTGAATTGTACTTCACGAGGAACATTATCTTGGAATTTTTGTTATCCTCTAAGAGTGAGTTTCTTAACATTGAAGTACTAAAAAGACCATTGCAAAAAAAACCCTTTTTTTTATTTTAAATTTTTCTTCAAAAACTAGAGAAAAATACGAAAATTTTTACGTATTCTGCAGGATGGCTAGAATTTCTTAAATGGTCGATCTGGCGGTTTGAAGTTTTCAATAATTCTTTATTTGCATCCAGTAGATCACAAAGCTTTCAAATCTATGAAGGCTTATGCACAAAATTTTCCACAGAATTTGTATTGACACTTACTCTTTATTTACCATTGAATAAATTTATTTACTTAATGGAAAGAAAAAGGGTTTTTTTTTTGGAATGGAGGGTAATAAAAATTCCAAGATAATGTTTCTCGTGAAGTACAATTAAAACAAAACAAGTTTACTTCAATTGATTTTTTTTTCATACGATTCGCCGATTTTGAGATATATGCAGGTAAAGAAATGATTTTGTGAACAAGCTCAAGACTTAAACTAGCTGGTAAGAAATCGAAGAAATCATTATATCGACAAATCGTAAAACAGGTGTCGACTCATTTTGAGTACAGAATAACATGTAAAAATTGCGAATGATTAAAAAAAAGTGAAGGTTTGAAAATGTAAAATTGACGTGGAATGCCCCATATATCCTGACACAGCTGGTGTATGGTAGCCATATTAACTGCATTCACTGCTTTTGCAATTATAATATATAAATAATCCTATTGAGTATAATCCTTAAAGTGTATTCAGTAAAAACCAAAGGCTGTAGAAGGTAGCAAAGATTTGTTCCAATTATTTGAGATCGACTACGAAACAGAACAACCTGCATTCATTTCAGGAAGGGAACTAATTAACTATAAGTCAACCAATTTTCTGATTTCATTTTGGAAATATAGAATTTTGTTTGAAAAAAATTAGACATCAGTCTATTTTTCAATATAGTGAACTAACTCCTGAATTTTTTGCCAATATATTTCCTTACTGGATGTAAGAATTGTCAAGTATTCTTTTTCATTTCTTTTTTTTCTTAGAAGGCATATGATCTACTTCCATTTAGCGACTGCATCAAATGCATTAGAACATGATCATTATACTGCAAACTGTATCGGTACCATCGGGCTGCAGTCTTAGCCGGGTTCATTTAATTTGTCCAAGCTCCTTTATGCTTGACGGAAGAGTTTCGGAGAGTTCCAATAGCGAAGTGAAGTCTCTGGTTCACAACTGCCCTGATTCGAGCTTCCTTTGGAGACAAGAAATCGTTGTTGGCGTATTTGTCTACCAAGTATCCCATGATCGCACGACTGTCGAAAATTATTCAATAACTTTTAGTATACCAATAATAATTATAATATTTCATGAGAAATCATTTCGCGTGTGTAATGGTATAAGGTCGTATGCGCCAAAAAGGCGATTTTGGTGGTAAAAGGTCGTACATTTTTTTTTTTTCGTGGCGTTCACTGTAAAAGTACTCGAAACGCATAGATTCATGGAAATTACCTGAAAAAATAAATAAAGGTGAAGGAACGTATGTTTGGTGGATCCGTCCTTTTACCACTAACTCATTTTTTCTTTTATTACATTTATTAATGGAAGAAGGTCGTATCCGCCGTTTTTTTTTTTTTTTTTTCAGCGCAAATGCTCCAAAAACTTTGGAAACGCGAAGTTTCATTGATATTTGAAAAAAAGTTGGAAAAAAAAAGAAAAAAAATCCTTCCCTATTAAAAATTATTCCTTATTAAAAACCCACTTTTCTCAAATACCTATCGATGAATCTTCGCGTTTCAGAAGTTTTTGGAGCATTTGGTGACGTAGTTGAATCAAGAAATCTGCTTACTGAAAATAATGTGTGATTCGGGTTTCAATATCTTACGTGAATCGTAAAAGAATTTTTGGCACGTGAGACTGGCTATGCAACTTTTACACTAAATAATACCTTCTGAAAGTAAGGAGCTCATAATTTACACCAAAAACGAAAACGGAGCGGAAAAGGAAGTGGGTAGGTATTACTAAATTACTATTCAAAAACGGAGAGGAAAAGTAAGGGGGTATTACTAATTTACTGAAAATATCGTTTATTTTTTTCTGAGGCTAGAGATAGAACGGCAATACTTATATCGAATCAAAAGCCACGATGGCACAGAAGGTCATCACTTGATGAGACCCCACACAGATACCAAATCCAGAGATTGACACAGTCGTTTGATATCATACCACTCTCAATACAAGCTCTTGCATAACATGCACAGCTTAAGTTTATAACGATTAAAATCACTCGGTAGAAATCATAATATCGTATTTTTAACTTCCCGCTATGAAAATTTAAAATTTAAAAAAAAAGGGAAGTTATTGGTTTCGGTCAGATTTTCGAAAATTGAGTTTTCATCATATCTCGACGATTTGGGTTCCTAGGAAGCTATTCTGACTATTTTTGGATAGACGTCCGTATGTGTGCGTGTGTGTGAACAAATTTTTGTCGTACGGTATAGCTTTAGAACGAATCGACCGATTGGAATGGTTCTTGCGGCGATCGAAAGGGTTTATCAAGACTTAGATCTGATTAGATTTTGGCGTCGATCGATCGAGTAGTTTCAAAGTTATTTGAAGAATTAAAATTTAAATAAATTTTTTTTTATGTTTTTAGCGCCTAATTTCTAAACTGTTCATGCGATCAGTCTCAAAACTTATTTAGATTTAAGTCTTGGATAGCCCTTTTGATTGCCGCAAGATTCATCAAAATCAAACGATTAGTTGAAAAATATCGCACGACAAAAATTTCTGTTTTTGATAGACGTGAGTTGATTTTGAATCACTCAATATAGATCTGGTTAATTCTTCGAAAACTATTGACAATTTTGAACATAAACATACAGACTGAACGATATCTTCTGACATTAAATAGTATACCTCCTTAAAACCTAAAATCGTTGACATTTGACAAAAACTCGATTCTTGAAGATCAGACGGAAAAAAATTTTTATACGGAAAACTAACTATTATACTTATAACCTTCTTTAATGTTTTACAAAAACAATAGTATCAACTTGTTGTGACGTATGTAACACATAGCGGAAAGTTTTAGGGTTGGCCCACAGGTCAACCGATTTCCAGATTTTTTATCAAGTATTATTTCGTTGAAATGTTTTTCTGGATAGAATGTCGTTATATTTTGAGAACGGTTTGAGCTTTATCGTCGTGTTACACAGTAGGGCTTTTAAACAATTCTTTCATCATTTCAGCTCCGTCGCCATTAGCCTTTCTGTATCCAGGTGCAGAGCGTTTTATTCTTTCGTACCATTGAGTGACGTATTTGTATTTGTTATATTCGAAATTCAGGACCTGGAATAATTTTAAACGAAGTTCAGAAAGAAATGTTCGAATCGCAATGATAACTGCACAGCGCTGCAGAGAATGAAATCTTTCATTGACTTGTTAAAAATCTTCCGCTAACCTCAGCGGTTGAAACTGAAACCACAATCGATAGATCTGCCAAAGTTAAACTACGACCGGCAACGTAATCTTGACCATCCAATAACTTGTCTAAAACTTCGAAGGCCGATTTCAAATCGTTCAATTTTATCGGATCGTACTCAGACATTCCCATGAATACCACGGGGTACTGAAAACAAAATTACATAATTATCGTTTGCACCGAAAGTTTGGAAAATTAGTAAATTTAATTTGATTCAACGTTTTACATAATATTCCATTATGCCTTTGTAAAGACGATCCATATCGAAATAAAGGCGTTGATTGACCACGGCGCGAGCAGCAGGATTCTTCGGATAAAGTCTTTCGTTTTTGCCGTATTTGGTCACCAAGTAAATCATGATTGCTCTACTGAAATGGGTTAAATGTTTGTTAATTTTTTTTTGCGGTTATTTAATTCCAACCAAGAATCCAAATTATTTGCTAAAATTTGATTTAAAAACCTTTCGGATAGTTTAAAGTCGCCATCGATCAACAAAGGCACAGTTTTTTGCGGATTTATCTAAAACGCATACAAAGATCACAAGAGTGGGTCCAGAATCAGAATATTTACAGCCAAAATTAAATCACCTGTTCATATTCCGGCTTCAGTTGTTCACCCCCGAACAAATCGACTTTTATTAAATTCAGTGTAATTCCGATTGCCTCCGCCGATAACATCACTGCACGACAAGGAGGACTGAACGGTGTGTAGTACAAATCGAGAGCCATTTTCTGTTGGTAGACTTCTAAAACGGAAGTACAGTCCTACATTAAAATAAATCGCCACTACTGATAATAATTAGAAAATGACGGAGTCATACAACATACGGAGTCTCAGTTCTACATACAAACCTAATCTATCAATCGATCCCCTTCGGCAGGAATTTTCAAATTGATTCCACGCGTAACAATTTCGAATGAAATTCTCTAAAAACTCATATAGCCAAAAATGTCCAAGAAGATCGCGTGTTCGACTGTGGACAGGCAACCCGTCACACACCGGTGTGCGAAGAGTTGCTCGGTTTGTGGCGCATATGACCTTTTTCACCACGTGTAATAAAAACTTTTATCACTGTGTAATGACTGCTTGTGAGTCGGCTTAATTAATACGATTGCTCAAAAGTCCTGTCTGCAGTGCAGTTTGCATGTGCATTGAGTTTTTCATCTGAATCGTCTTTAGCAAGGAGATGATTTTTTCTGAATATCGTTGGAGACTCGGAAAGGGATGTAGCCCATTGATAAATAGAAAAAGTCAGCCCAGACGTGTGTAGGTATGTTTAAAAAAAAACGTTCTTCGTCGTTTTGATGCTCTTGGAATTTCTTCACGGTCAAACAAAACGCCGTTATCGCTGCAATGATGCAGCACAACTATATTACAGAATTTATCATATGCATACGACTACTACTTGTCATTTACTGTTATTTATAGTCGATAGATTCAAACATACTATTCTGACGCGACCGGTTGACACGGCTGGAAGGTTGTAGTTCGCGTAAAAATCAATAAATTCATAGAACAAAGTGAGCGTTCAAGTGATGTAACACAAACCACAAGAATATACTCCTTATCACAGTTTGTGGAGTGTGTTTCACGTTTTGAAAATCATCCACCTGCAGTTAGGTGATTCGACACCGGTAAATTCTATTGTGTTTTATTTCATTTCTTTTTGGTAACGATTTTTTACATATGAGGTGTTCCTCCCCGTTCCAAACGGTCGAAAACTTGACCGATCCAAAAAAATTCATAATTTTGTCTCATTACATAAATATATCGAAAGAATTTATGTGAATTTTTTCAGAATTTTTGGATCGAATTTTTCGAGTTTTTCCGAATTCCAACTTTTTTCTACGAAACTTCGTATCTCAAAAGCATAAGATCATACAAGAAAATTTATCAGACGAAAAAGTTGCAGTTTCAAATCAACTTTCTGAAAAAAATTTGCTGTGAATTTCTAGAATCCCAAAAATACCAATTTTTTCCAAAAATACAAAAAAAATATTTTTTTCAACCAATATGTCACTTTTGATTTACCTCAAAAATTTACAGAAAATACTCTCAAGTGTTTACAGCAACTATTTTTTTTTTTTGTTTGATATGGTTGGCTCAATCGTTTGGAAGCTATTCTTTTCGAAAGAAAAAAAGAATTAATAAAGCATATTAAGCATATAATAAATATAGCTTCCAAACGAATGAGCCAACTATCTCAAAAAAAAATATATAGTTGCTGTCAACACTTGGGAGTATTTTCTGTAAATTTTTGAGGCAAATCAAAAGTGACATATTGGTTGAAAAAAAATATTTTTGTGTATTTTTGATAAAAATTGGTATTTTTGGGATTCGAGAAATTCCCAAAGAATTTTTTTCAGAAAGTTGATTCGAAACTGCAACTTTTTTGTCTCATAAATTTTCTTGTATGATCTTATACTTTTGCGATACGAAAGTTCGTAGAAAAAAATTGGAATTCGGAAAGACTCAAAAAATGCGCTCCAAAAATTCTGAAAAAATTCACCTAAGTTCTTTCGATATATTTGTGTAATAAGACAAAATTATAATTTTTTCGGTATCGGTCAACTTTTCGACCGTTCGAAACGGGGTGGAACACCTCATATACATATGGCTTACGACAGAAATATTCTGGATGCATTTTAAATTTTGAACTGCTTCTGCAATTCTGATATGTTAATAAGTGATAGCTATAAAATAATTCAATAAAAATTCCAATATAATGGCACGACTATGTAGGTTTATACATACAAATGAAATGCAAATGATGAATGACGCGTAGTGACATTCACTCGTAGTACATCATTTTGAACTTTCGTGCCGAAATATAACGAATAAATTTTTAATCGAATTAAAAACAGAAAAACTTACTTGTCTTTCGTTCGATGATTATAGGCTTAGCTGTACTTCAAACGGTCAGGCTTCGAGCAAACCAACTGTATACTGTTTGCGACGAATGTTTGCCCGTCCACCTATAGCCCAAGATTCTATACACCTTGGTGTGATTTAAAAATTTACAACCCCAAGTCACGAAAGAATCCTTAATTCTCCCTTATGTTCGCGTATCGTTAAGTCTCACATAGTAATATTTTTCTCTACTGTCTTATTCACTTGGTACGATATATCTTATCCTGAAATATATACGGGTACATGTGTGCAGTGTGCTTTCATCGTCTAGGATTCGCCAGGTTTTCGTCGGAATATCATAAATAATCGTAATAAGTATAATGCACATATTTTCGCACAAATATTGTGTGCAGTTTTGAATTGTAGATTTTAATATAGTCTTCAAGCCGAGGATCAAGATGGCCTTAAGGTTTATTTAGTTGAAAATTTATTTAAGTTGGCAAAGAAAATGTCTAGCAGATTTGAAAGTAAAATTTGGAATAATATACCGTTTTTTAATTGGAATTTTCTTCCACTTGTTTGAGTTTGACTATTTACACTATGAAACAGAAGAGCTGCTAATTCCATTTTAGGAAAGAACCTGAGTAAACTAATCTTCTTATTTCATTTTGGAACTATAGAATCCTGTTTTCAAGAAATCAGACATTAATTAGTCAATTTTTCGAATGTACAGACATACCTAGCTTTGACTCCTGAATTCTTATGAAAATATTTCTTCATTGAATGTGAAAACGGTTAAGTTTTTAGTTTCGTTTTCTTTTCGTAATTAGCTGTTCATTTATTTCGTGTAAGAAGAAATTAATTCGACCGAAAACTCAAAATAATTCAAAAGAATTCTAAATAATTGAATACTCAACAGAATTGAAATCTCAATTGAGAAATAAATTATAGTTTAGTTTCTCTTCGATATTTTTCCGTTTACTGTATAAAGATCGTATTATAAAATTGTAGTAACCGACTTTTTCTATTTCTCAGGGAAAGGGTAGAAGCGTAAGAGATGTACAAATGAATATGACGAAATGTGTAACAAATTATAATGTATTCGTGCATGATTTACAGTCTTTAAATTACGAAAAATACTACGTTCATACTCTGATTATAAATGCTTGTATCGGTGCGAGTTACATACCATAGTTATCAGAAAATAAGGCGAAACATCTTAATCTATAAGATTTCATAATGTAAATATATTCATTTCTTAAGGCTATCGACGAGCTGCTTGAACGCTTTGACTCCAGCTCCATTCGTCTCTTCGTACTTCGGAGCTTCTGACTTTACTGTCGACATCCAACGTAGAACGTTCTTGTACTTGCTCAGGTCATAGTCCACCACCTGCAAAAAATTTTACGGGTTATATTCAGGTCGTGAAAGATTCGATATTAATTACGTGCTTAATCATGTGTATTTCCCTCACAGTTGCACAACAGGATATAATTGTTCAATTGGGCAAATATTTGCTGAGTAATACGTGAAATTCGATCACTATAAGTATTACCTCAAAGTTAGACACGGTAGTAGCCAGACTCAAATCAGCGATCGTAAGATTCTTGCCAGCAACATATTTCTCTCCCTCAAGGAATTTCTCCAAGAATCCTAATGCCTGCTCAATTTTTTCCAACTTTGTAGGATCGGCAGGTGCGTTGGCAAAGATTGTTGGATACTGTAGAGAATGAAACAGATTTTATTATACGAAAAACACAGCGTGAGAATTAAAAATTGAATCAAACTTCACAATAGATCTGCTCTAATTCCAAATTTATCAAAATCTCACGAGATTTATTATTATTGTTCAAATTTTATGATCGTGATTTTGTTTTTGCTTTCATTTGGAAAGCAAGCTGCTCAATTTTGGTACCCAGATGAAATCAAGATTAGAAAGTGAAGAAAGTTATCTTTCTCGGCTTATTCATACTCATACATACGTAATACTCGGCGAAAGAGCTGTAAAGAGTTCCCATGTCGAAGTAAAGTCTCTGGTTGACAAGCGCCCTGGCTTGAGGATCCTTTGGGTACAAGGCATCGTTCTTTGCATATTTGTCTACCAAGTATCCCAAAATCGCACGACTGTCGAAAATTATTCAATAACTATTAGTATGTCAATAATTGTAATCTTCCATGGAAAGTCACTTATTTTAATTGAGTGTTATAATTTTTGTTATCACGATTTCGATCGAATTAAGTTTTTCTTTCTTCAGATTCCGCAATCATAGTAAAAACAAGACAATTTTTTTCAGGAACGAACTATGTCTGGGCGAAAATTAAAACTACGAGTAACAATTTATTTCGGAATATTATGGTTTCATATTCCTATACCTATATAATCACTCAAAATTGTTAGTTTGCTTGAGGTAAAGAATTCCTACGCTCAACAAGGTTTTCTAAGAATTCCACCCATCAAAGAATTTCGTCGAATTGTAAAGGGCAAGCTGTATAACCGTCATTAATATAATTAAATGCCTACCTTTCCCATAGAGCAAAACCATTATCGTCCATGGTTGGTACAGTATGCTGCGGATTAAGCTGAAACATAAAAGAACGATCATTTTGTAAAATTGTTATTATTTTCTTCGTGTATCTTTAGGATGAATTATGAAATTCTGATTATCTCCGCGATCTTGTATAAATACAATTTTATAGCAAAGTCAATTTTTTTTCTGACACTAATTACAAAGAAAAAAAAACACAGTTTTCCTAACTTGCTATATTTGCTAATTACAAAAAAAAAAAAAAAATTAAGAACGTAACGGTCATTTCTTAAGATATTTAGCATTCTAGTTCGAAAATAAATTTCGCAAAATAAGTCTGTTCATACGTTGAATGGTTGTTTACAAACATAAAGAGGCCCTTGTCTACGAGCAAAAACTGAACCATATACCGTTCGGTCATTAGGTACATCGCGATAGGCTTTATAATCTTGAACAAAACAAACATTTAGGAAATGAAAATATACGTTTGTCACGATCATTTCTTACATAAATTATAAGAAGATAGAAAAATGGATTTTACAATCTCCAAAAATAATATTTTATGCGAAAGAAGTTCATCTTAATGAGAATAATAATTGTATTAGAAATGGAAAGTTGGTTATTTTTTGTTTACTCAACTCAGAAAATACTGAATCGAATAATTCCAAAATTTATTCAGACCTAAGTTAGACCAAGCCCTATCGATTGAAATTTTTTAAATCAAAATCCGTTGATCCGTTCTCGAGATAACATCGATAAAGAAAAATAAACTTTCAAATTTTATTTTTCTAATAACACAAAAACTACTGGACCGATCAAATTCAAATTCTAACCAGTTCTAGAACCCGTAAAGCCGCATTGATTGATCTAACAAAAGTTAAAATCTGTTCATTCGTTCTCATGATGTCAGCGTGTGAAGTCTGAAAGGAAGCTGCGAATGGTAGGTATAAATTTTTTAAAGAGAAAATATAATGTCTTTAAATCTCACCTTCAGAAATGCCGGTTTCAAATGTTCACCACTCTGTAGATCTGTCAGTTTCAGATTCAATTCGACACCAACGGCTGCAGCAGTTAATAAAACGGCACGGCATGGTCCGCTTCCAGGAACGTAATACAGATCGATGGTCATCTTGGTTTCTATCGAATAATCAATCAAAAAATTACTCAAATGTTAAACGAAATTGAAAGAAAACTAATTCTCCAAAACATCCACGTCAAGAAACTTTATAAAATTTATATGGTACACGAAAAAGCTGATAATCAATATTGAAAAGCCGGTTGCTTTTGAAAGCTTTTTAAATCAAGCTCTAAACCGGATCGGAATTATCAAGAGAATTTGAAAATGTAATGAAGTCCTAATCGTCCTTTAAATCTGCACTATTAATAACGCACTGAGAAAATATTCAACAACCTTTTATGTTCAGAGTTAGGATAACCAGTAATAGCGGCAAGAACTGCGGTAGAATGTTCCCGACCAGCTATTGTAGCGGTTTTATAAACGGTCGCTGGTGCTGCCAGGATTGACTCTGTCAGTTATTCAGACTATAGGCGAATGACCTTGCAGTGGTGCTCAAGATTGTGATTATGGAAAATGAGTTCGAATTTATCAGCATCTTAATGTAATATCTTCAAAAACCAGCTTCCCGGACTTTGTGTGCAGAAGACTGGTATATTTAATTTTGCATTAAAATGTAATTATCTCATTATTCTGATGATTTATTGACACAAGCCTCCATCTGACACTGTGGCGCAAGTCTGTTGTTATTTTGCTGAAGGTGTATCACCGATGGACCAATAGAAGCTTGCCAAGTCTGACGATCAGTGAAGTGAAAGTTAATATACGAGTTATAAATAACAGCCTTGATTATTACGAAGGTTCATAAAGACAATTTCCGACAAAACTGTTCATCAAATCATTCAAAATATGCAAATGGTATGATCGATCATCGATCCATTGCAGATCGGACCTAATACAAATCAAAAAACTGATATATTTATAATGTCATCGAGTTTGTTACGTGATGAAAACTGCAGATGAGGATGATAAAACCGAGGAATGATAGATAGCATTTTTACCCTATTCACGAGCGATTCTACATTTAGATTAGATAAAGACAGTTTATGATACAGACTTTTTCAATTTAAATTGAAAAATGATTCTTTTTTTCATGACAATCACTATAATCTGAAACATATTTGATGTTCATAGGTTTTCTAGTTTAATGCGTGTATTGACCATTGGAACCAGTATCCGACAGTTAGTAGGTATATATTTTGCGTTCACACTGTTGCCCCAGAAACAAGCACTATTTCTGTACGAAGGTCAGCAACGTCCAATGTTATACATCGATTTCTCTGGAACTCGACTATTAGTAGATTAGCTTGGTGACATTGCATGTTTTATGATACACCAATAGCAGTTTCGACACATCAGTGATAATTATAATCACTGTATCATATATATATTTACTATTTACCGACATTCCATCATTACTAGAATCGAATAGTAGGTAAAACTTATAGTTAGCCAGAAAGTAAATTCGACCTAAAGCAATCATAAATTATATCAACCATTCTGCAATAAAAATTATTTCAAGGAGGGTATCAACTCTGAAAATACAGGAAATAATGATACTTTCAACGATTTGTTTTTTCGAAACAAAAAATTATATCAAAACCTTCGATCGATACGTGTTTTTTTTTATCTACTCTTTGCACAAATCTTCTAAATCTTATAAGTTTCTTTTGAAATGAAGAACAGATAGTAGATTAGCTTAAGAAGACTGTAAATAAAATTGAGATATGTAACATGTTTCGGTTTCAAATTTTGATAGGTTTTCGTTTGGAATAAAAAAAAAAATCGTAAAAAACACTTTTGTTTTTTGAATCAATTTACAGGCTTGGAAGTCTTTTTAACGATAAACCTTCTGCAGACGTATACGGACGATCGTTCTGCTTCATAGATTATGGAATGTGGCTACAAAATGTTGCATATACTTGATACTTGACCCAAAGGGATACATCTGATACTGTCGATCAATTGAGAACACCTGATCCTCAACTTCTCGCTTTCAAATACATAACTAGACGCCATATATTAATCAGATAGTTGCTTTTGACCTTGATACAAAACTTTGCTCAAGATATGCAATATCATCATTGAGGAGTGGTTTACTTGCTGCTTACTACTTTGTGGTTTACATGTATGTAAACAGGTATGCAGAATGTAGACCTAAATGGAAACAGAGATCCAGCTTTTAGAATGAATACATTTTAGCACTGTCATATTACACGACGAATAGTCTTGCAAACTTATACATACTTGTACGTGGGAGCCAGTGTTACATAAGGTTTCGCAACGTCAATTAGGTAGGTATTACTCATAGCATTTCCAACCCAATTTCCGGGGAATGCCTGTATATAACCACGGAGTTGTTCATTATTTTTCTGGTAAATTCCTAACCACTCTAATCTATTTGAATGAAAAAATTTTTTCTTATTCAAACTATTCAAATCTGCAGGGTTTGAAAAGTTTTTCAATCAAATTCAGTACAATGGTCTTCGAGCATTTATGCAGTAGTGAAACTTCATATCAGTTGACAACATGCGGCGTGAACAGTGAGGGGTCCGAAACTAATACGCTGGTACTGATTTTTAACTATTTTTTCACGAACTTTATGGGAAATAATTACAAAAGAAATCGTAGGACTATAATAATAACAATCAAAAAAAAAAAAAACAATTATACGTGAAAACACGTACAAAAGGACCGGAAATCTTAATGCTCAGTCCGCATCCCTTGACCAAAAGTCGATAGAATTTTTAACAAAAATAATTCAAAATGTCAGTCAATCTTTTTTCTATAATTATCAGCTTTTGACCGTGATAAACCGTGCTGAAGCTCTTGTAAATAAGACGAATGAAATAATATTCGAAAAATTGATTATTACCTATTCTATAATTAATGACTGATTGTTTTTTAGGCCCCCATATAGGTAGGTACGTAGGTCTTTCAACTCGATCGATAGCGCCAGTTGATTTGTCTTTTTTTTTCAATAAAGAATGATAAATAACGTCAATACTTCATTTTATGAACGGTCTAATGCCACGTTTGCGCATTCATATCGCCATATACGATATTTCCTAGAGTCTTGAAGATACTATAAGCTACACTACTTATCGTTAGCTTCCGGTGAATGGCATAATAGTTTTACCATAGTTGTTCGCTCACACTAAGCATGCCATAAAGTAGATAAAAAAAAAAAAACGATGTCTTCTTGTGGATGAATTTTTTAACGCATTACTCTGCATTTTGAATTGCGCAATTATCGTATTAATACTCGTTTTTCAACTTTTGGAACGGAAATTTACTGTCATGATTCAAAATTGGATTAATCATTAGCCAAAATTCCCAATGACTCATAATTATCAGATTATGTGGGACCCCAAAACCAGAATCTATGACCAAAGCCATTAAGGAATCAGCTCCAAGTTATTATTATCATTCATAGCTGCTGGTTATATGAATCGTTTTACTGAAAAAGAGTCTGGATGGATCTACGGTGCGTTCATTTGAAATAATATGATTATCAGGTAAATAAAGTGTGCATTATACGAGTGAGCTGTGCATCGACTAAGAAGGGAAGGCTCATTATCTAATGTAAGTTGCGATAGCCTTACTCCTTCCAAAGTGGCCTTGACGCGAAAGGAGCGTATATATGGGGCATTCCAAGTCAATTTTACATTTTAAAACCTTCACATTTTTTCATTCGTTTGCATTTATTATACATGCTATTCTATACTCAAACTGAGTCGACACGTATTTCACGACTTGTCAATATAATAATTTTTTGATACGATTAGCTGATTTTGAAATGTATGCACTGTAGGTAAAGAAATGATATTGTTAATAAACTCAAAACTCGAACTAGCTGGTGAAAAATCTGAAAATTCATTATATCGGCAAATCGTGAAATACGTGTCGATTCATTTTGAGTATAGAATAACATGTAAGAATTGCAAATAAATAAAAAAAATTTGAGGGTTTTAACATGTGAAATTGACGTGGAATACCCCATATATAAATGGTGTGCATATGTTTATATAGAGGATTTATAAATATATCAATCTATAGTTAAAATATCTATAGTAGAATCGTATGGAGTAGTTGCGAGGTTAATGCATCATGAAATTTAGGCTCTGAATTCAAGTAACAATGATTTAACCCCCTCGAGGAATTTACTATAATTTAGAATAGCCACGATGAGTCAACTAAAATCTGTAGCGAAGAATTTAATCTGAAGTGATTTTATATAATGCATCTAATATATTGCTGACTATATTGCTCAAGGCTCGCTGATGGAGAGAGATGGAGAGGAGAGATATTGAAAAGGATATTGAAAATATTATACTTTTGAAAACGACCTGAAACTATTGTAAGGTCCTTTTCAACCAGAAGCATTTTTTTTTTTTTTTTTTTGGTTTTTCTGCATCATTGCGATTGCACAACGTAACGTCATCATTTCCCTGCGCAGGAGATGACGAATCACTTTTGTGACCAGAGGCGTAACTTTGCAAAGGTCCACGTAGCATGACTCTTCGAAAATGAAATTTTACGTATTTTATTGTTGAAACTAATCTCACCATACGTGCTCAATACTTGCGATCGACACAGGTGAGTGTAATGAATGTACTATTTTGAACCTGTCCAATTGCCCGTGTATCAAAATACAATGAAATCAAGAGAAAAAATTCTAAATTAATATTATACTTAACGCATGCAATGCAATGCAATGCAATTAATAAGGAACTTAATGGGTTTCTCTTTTGTTACCGAGAGTTAATTTTTGTATATTATTTTATTAGAAAATAATTATTTATTATCTAACAGAGTTCTTATATCTTTTCTTAGCAATTTGAAACTAAAAATCTCGGTCTCTTATCAAGCAGCAACGATTTATGTTTTTTTCTACGTCCAACTATATCTATGAGACCCGATACTCACGTATCCTGACTTCTACCTATAATGATACTTCAAATTCTGAGTGAATTGCTGTGATAAGTCTAGGCCATTGAAATATTATGTAAAGACCTGCTAGTTCTCAAATATACTCTTCTTTCCTTGATCCTACTTCAGTGATGCATTCTCAAATAAAATTGTAAGATTCGAAAACAAACTGGACAGTTGTAAATAAAAAAAAAAAAAAAATGTAACTGGCAGAGCGCCTTATGTTATGCAACCCTCAGGCTGACTCGATTACCAACTGATACCACTGTTCCGAGATGGTTTACTACTAGATGACGCCACTAGTAGTTTCAGGAGGTAGCGCCGTGCCACTAGTTGAGCGCCAATTTTACGAATTTTTTTAACTGCGAAATAAAGACGAGCCGTGATGTTTTGTTTAAACCAGAATAAGTAATTTTGACAAATTATTATAACATAATAATTGAAATTACATAGACTATAATGTATATGATAATGCCAATAACTTGTCTCATAAAATTATCAACGCAATTGACGTATACAGCCAGTTCAGAATGTTTTTTTTTTTATACTTTCTTTCCTGAACCATCTCAATTGTTTATTCTCAATTCCTGTACTCAAATGGTCTCAAAACTTGCAGCTCTATAATATCGAATTACCTTGACTTTTGATTTCCTGCTCAAGAACAGCCCTTGCTGTCAATTTATTCGCGATAAATGCGCGTGTATTATGTAAAGTAACTAATTTTCTTTTTTAGCGGATATCCAAAGTCTGGATGCATCCATCATCAGTGAAAACAAAATACGTTCAAGTCTGAAACCAATGCATCATCAACAGATTACAGATGCCTATTCCAGTTACCAACATCAGATATAAGACCATCCCTCAGTTGAACCTTGTAGCATAGACTAATAATGAAGTTACCAGCAGCTAAAAATCCCTACTCATTATTGGAAATAAGCAGGGAACGAGTGACATTTCGGAATTTAATGAAAGTAATACAGTACTGGAGGTTCACGATCCTACTTATTCCAGTTTCCACCAATAACTAAATTCTACAAGGCGGAAAAGAGGGTTTTTCATGGTAGTTTTCATCACCTAAAAACCTAATTCATTACCACAATTACTATCAAAGTATGTGAAGGATATAAGTGGATATTCAAACGTCAAAAGTCGAATTTTTTCCTTACAGAAACAACCGTTCAAATTAAACGGGGTACATCCATTTTTCATGAACATCGTCTGCGAAATCTCGTAAATTTCAGATTTTTTTAATCCAACCGTTTGGATCGTTCGGCGAATTTAGGGTTATAAATTTCAAACGCCGATGAGAAATATCCTGTGATTGAGAAACTTGCTAAATACTGTTGTTTGAATTCGGGAAAATTAATTATTTATTTGAAACAAGGAAAAAAAGGTTTTCAGTTAATTAGAATTGAAATTCGAATTTTTTTCGATAAAAGCGAACGTTCAAATTGAACCGAATGTGGCAATTTTTCATGCTCTTTATTTAAATGTAAAGTCCGGTAAATTTTAGTTTCTGTGATCAATAAACGAGTTTTTCGGAGACACCGATATTTGTCAAAAACCCTGTTTTTTTGGATGCTGAAGCTCCGAAGACCTTGAGATTTGTGGAAATTAGCAAAAGTCATTTTTGACCGAAACCAATACTTTTCTTACATCACTAAGGCCACGAAACGTGAAAATCGGATGAATCCTGTAAAATAACACTAATTTTGAAGTGAAAGAAATACATAGAAATACGAGAACGTAATCGTAACGTGAAAATATTTATTCCTCTGTTAAATTGATTGGTACAATAATTGGATAAGGATCAATGTTACAATTAACATCTTTACCTGGAGTGTCACAATTATTAAAATCAATAAAATCGGCTTAACTATATAACAATTAACTAATTGTAAGACACCCATTATAAAGTTCATCGTTTTATAGTGAGAACAAGCTTCTCAAAACTTGTTCGTCCGTATACTCATTGTTAGCTAACTCCTTTAATTCACAACATCTATTCCTCAAGGGAATAAGTGCACGTTATAGTATTCTTCAACTCGAAGAAAGTCTGAATAGTCGCATCGAATAAAATTGAATAAAAGTTCTCTTGTTACTCGATCACTAATTACATTCGTAATTAGAACTGCAAACGATAGAAAAACGATCAGCTTTCAATTCCTTCCGAATATATCTACAGTGGACTGTTGTTCATGTATCGAATGTTTTCCTTGTCATTTAAATAAAATCCACACATCGCTGAGAAATTAAAAGAGACAACAACATCAACCCGCTTTTGTTAAAACTCACACAAACGCTTGAAAAATAATTGTACTCCAGATTCTAGAAGTCTAGGTCCAATTTCGGGACTCGAGAACAGTTAGGCCTTGTGACTTTGAAACACGTCAGCTAACATCTTGGCTCCAGCAACATTTATTTCTTCGTAACCAAAGTCGGCCAATGCTCTTTGACAGCGTTTATACCATTCCGCTACGTTGTCGTATCGGCCGATGTCGAAACCGAGTACCCGGATCATCAGGTCCAATGCAAATGAGTGGCTATTACAGTATGAAGTATAACTTGGCGCGAGACTCTACCGAGTCTCTTGATGTGGAAATCAAATTTTGGTTCTCATTAGTAAAGAATGACCTCTTTTCATTTTATGTGTGAAAAAAAACATCAGGAATCGAAGTGACTGGTAATCGCAATTGGGATTACTCACTTCAGCTGTGCTGACTGTTGCCACTATGCTGAAGTCTGCTATGGTCAAATCGTCCCCAGCTACATACTTAGTTCCTTCCAGATATGTGTTGAGGATCTCGAAAGCTTTTTCCATGGCTGCTAATGGCTGGTCGATGGTCTTTGTCTTGCCAAAAATGACTGGAAACTGGCGAACAAAAAAGGACAAAATTTTCAGTCTTATTGTAACCAAAGAACAAAAAAGTAGATAAGAAACTGGAAAATAAAGATTACAGACAGTAGAACATGCGTGATTTTATTCACTCAATAATTACACGTACGTAAGTTTTCGGAAGACTATTGTTCAGCGTGCCAAGGTCAAAATATAGTCTCTGGTCAACGATACCTCTGCTCTGCGGATCCTTGGGATAAAGCGAATTGTTCTTCGCATACTTTTCTACAAAATATCCCATCATGGCACGGCTGAAAATTTGGATTATTAAACGAGAATACCATATATCCAGTAATTAGTAAACAATTAAGATATTCTGCCATTAGATAAAATTAGTACGAATATTCTGAGACTTGTCACCTTTCCCAAAGTATAAATTCATTGTCGTTGATTGTTAATATTGTATGTTGTGGATTGATCTAAATGAAAAAAAAACTTATTATTCATGGTCAGCGTTTCATACTCGTGATATCTGCAGTGACCTCGGTAAAACAATGCGAAAATCGACCAAGATTAACACCCCACTCTAAATTGTGTGAAAATCTATTTTACACATCAGCATTACTTTACGCGGTAGTAATCGCCTGTAATGACCTGTGATTTTGAATTTCCAGTTTCAACCGAAAATTTTATTATAGGTTTTTATATCATCTGCATGGCTTTCTACAAAATCTGTTCTCACATCGTGAAATAACTTTAAGAATAAGAGACCGTCAGAAACATATTGACGGAGAATTTGAGGCGAGTAACAGATTTATTGAATATTTCAAATATTCCTGATAAGAAATCCGTCTCCATTCCATTATTATTATTAAGGGAGACACAAGAGGCCTGCAGACCGTCACCTTGTCAAATTCTGGCTTCAAGTGTTCACCCTCCATGATGTTAAGAACTTTTAAGTTTAGATGAATGCCCAAAGCTTTTGCAAGCATTTACGGATCGGCAGGGAATACTTGGTGGAAAAAAGTACAAGTCCACGGGCATCTTGTTGCTTTTATAAAACTGGCCCAAGATGGTTCTAGAAAATAAAGACAAGGTTTTGACTGAGAACGAATGGTAATTGGCAAAAATGGTAATGTGCAATATCACGCACGAAAAAAATCAAAAAACACGGGTCGAAGTCAGTTTATGATGAACTATTTAAAGTTCAGACCATACAGTTGTTTTTAAAGTTATTCTTCGGTTATCCTATCTCGAATTTGACCTATGAGCAATTGAAACAAACTGCGTACCTACTCTGGCTCGATGCGTTATAGTATTTGCACAATTTCGAAAAAAATTACAAACTTGAATCAAACAGCTCCACGCCTGGTATAATTTACGTGTTACTGGCAGGCAGAAAATTTGTCAACAGCGACAAAAACTCAGGTAAAAATGTCCAAGGCGCAAGACGACTCATCCTATGGTATGTAGGTACACTGAGTTACTATGACGATAAAATCCAAACAAACGTTTCGTGTACCTTGAATAGTACAGTCTAGCTCGGCTATCACAATGGACAGGTGTTTATTTATTAAAATGATATCGATTCAACGAAGTAATAATTAAAAATCAATAATCCTTAGTCTATGAGACGGGGGACGTCTAACTTCTACGTCTATGATTTTCCGCATCCGTCCAAGAAAATGACAACTACTTTGAACTGTTCGGTTCAAGGTTCAGTGCTATTCAGAAATCCTAAATTTAGAGACGGATGAACATTATTCGTATATTTTACGTTTAGAAAAAGTTATTCAACGAATCGATTATCAGCTGCTAATCATTCTGCGTGTTATTAGGCGACAGTTATTTAGGATAAGGTCGATAAAGTTGGACCACGCGATTGCTTGAAACATAGTCCATACGAAATGTGATATTTCACACAATATCAAAGTTGAGTTGCAAGCAAAAAAACTAAAATAAAAATCAGGAAAGCGGTTGACCTGTGGGCCAACCCTAAAACTTCCCGCTATATGTTAAATATACGTTACAATAAATTGATACTTTTGTGATTATAATACATTAAAGCAGGTTATAAGTATAGTTAGTTTTCCATATACAAATTTTTTTCCGTCTGATGTTTAATCAAAAATTGAGTTTTTTCAAATATCAACATTTTTAGGTTTCAGGGAGGTATATTCGATGTCAGAAGATATCGTTCAGTCTCAATTAAATTTAAGTCCTGGTATACCTTTTCGATCGCCGCAAGAATCATTCAAATCGGTTAACTCGTTCCAAAGGTATCGTACGACAAAAAAAGAAATTTTTGTCGTGCAATATCTTTTAAACTAGTCGTTCGATTTTGATGAATGTTGCTGCAATCGAAAGGGCTATCCAAGACTTAAACCTGATTAAGTTTTGAGACTAATCGCACGAACGGTTTAGGAGTTATGCGCTAAAAACCTGAAATTTTTTTTTTTTCAATTTTTATTTTTCGAATAACTTTGGAACTACTCGACCGATCGACTCCAAAATCTAATCAGATCTAAGTCTCGATAAACCCTTTCGATCGCTACAAGAACTATTCCAATCGGTCAATTCGTTCTAAAGATATCGTACGACAAAAAATTAGTTACACACACACACACATACGGACGTCCATCCAAAAATAGTCGGAATAGCTTCCTAGGACCTCAAAACGTCGACATCTGATGAAAACTCGGTTTTCGAAAATCGGACCGAAACCAGTAACTTCCCTTCTTTTATGAAAATTTCCAATTTTCATAGCGGGAAGTTAAAAAAAATCACTCCAGTTCCGACGTTTTCATCATCTATGATGGTTGAATCAGAATATCGGGGACAGTCCGATGGTATACCGTAGTAATGGTACACAGCACTTTAGTACAAATTTTCGAAAATTCACAATTTGATGGAAGGTATGTACAGAGGGAGCTTGGTATTCACAAAAATTGTTTAATATTTAACCCAAGACGGCCACACCTCATGAGAATCCCGTGGTGGTCACATGGGGTGTTAAACACCCCAAACACTTTGAAGTACTGTAGAATTTCGTAGAATTATTCTGCGGGCCCAAAAAAAATTGAGAACATATTTCAAACGTTTCTCCATCAACTTATTCAAGAATATAACGAAAATTTTAGTTTTAAGTATGTTTAAAAAATTCGTGAGATAAAATTCCCAAAAATGCCCTTTTTTAACTTCCCGCTATGAAAATTGAAAATTTTCATAAAAGAAGGGAAGTTACTGGTTTCGGTCCGATTTTCGAAAACCGAGTTTTCATCAGATGTCGACGTTTTGAGGTCCTAGGAAGCTATTCCGACTATTTTTGGATGGACGTCCGTATGTGTGTGTGTGTGTAACTAATTTTTTGTCGTACGATATCTTTAGAACGAATTGACCGATTGGAATAGTTCTTGTAGCGATCGAAAGGGTTTATCGAGACTTAGATCTGATTAGATTTTGGAGTCGATCGGTCAAGTAGTTCCAAAGTTATTCGAAAAATAAAAATTAAAAAAAAAATTTTTTAGGCTTTTAGCGCATAACTCCTAAACCGTTCGTGCGATTAGTCTCAAAACTTAATCAGGTTTAAGTCTTGGATAGCCCTTTCGATTGCAGCAACATTCATCAAAATCGAACGACTAGTTTAAAAGATATTGCACGACAAAAATTTCTTTTTTTGTCGCACGATACCTTTGGAACGAGTTAACCGATTCGAATGATTCTTGCGGCGATCGAAAAGGTATACCGACTTAAATTTAATTGAGACTGAACGATATCTTCTGACATCGAATATAACTCCCTGAAACCTAAAAATGTTGATATTTGAAAAAACTCGATTTTTGATTAAACATCAGACGGAAAAAAATTTGTATATGGAAAACTAACTATACTTATAACCTGCTTTAATGTATTATAAACACAAAAGTATCAATTTATTGTAACGTATATTTAACATATAGCGGGAAGTTTTAGGGTTGGCCCACAGGTCAACCGGTTTCCTGATTTTTTTACAAAAAATGCTGTATTTTTTTTGTTCTTTGACATATCGAAAAAATTCAAGCAGGGTCTGATTCCTGAAAGGATTCTCTTTCTGGTGACTATATTAGTTTTTGTGGGTTTTCCAAATAGTATATTTATTTTGCACTATGAACATGCAGGTTTCAGTGACAAAATGATGTACAAAATGTGGATGATTTTTTATGTAAAATGATAATTTCTTTATTGAAAACTCTTCAAAAAGTAGCTCGAAAATGGCCTGGGGTGTGTCACACCCCATGGTGACCGTCTTGGGTTAATGATACTTGAGTACCTACCTATATAAATACGAAATATATGATGCCTCAAAAAGCTCAAGCATTCTAATAATCTTTGATCACAATCGAAACACTAATATCATAACCATTTGCTTGATCAATATTTTTCGGAGGTAAGTAGGTATATTGCATTTTTGTGAATCCTCCTTCAAGGGCACATAGGCTCATGGCATGAACCCAACTTGCACCCAGCTCCTGATTTGTCGAGTCTAAAAATAAAAATAAATGACCAAACAACTAAACACTATCATCTTTGTCGCTTGCAGCAACCTCGCCTTCATTGCGCTTGTCGAATGATCGTCAATTACTTTTCTTGCCACGAAGCAAATTTTCTTTCAATACACACGTTGGTTACTTTTTTCTCTCAAGTAATCCAACCTTCAAAAAAATGACCGAAAAATTTCAAACCGAATTCAAAACACCATGGGCTCTTATGAAAGGATCCGAAGAATGGATACCGAAAATTTTTGCACCTACAGGACCAGTGAGTGTTTAATCACTAAGCTATTTCGCCCGAATATTATTTGCTCTTAGCCATTATGGTTTCGTCTTTAATCATTCACACGGGCTCGTACCAGGTTCTTCTCAGCTTCGAAACTTATAGTTTTTAACACTCTCAGTCAGAGCCTTTCGCAGCGCCAGGCTCTATGACTTACTTCAACAACAAAACGGAAAAGTCTTTGCAGCAGCGAGGGCGGGTTATCACAATATATGATCGCATACATGACACAACTCCTTTTAATCCAAAACAACAACGATGTGACCGTATGCAACCGGATCTCATCTGGGCTGGAATTCACGAGGAGAACAGAACGCATAAAGTTGCTATCAACACCAGTCACTGGCATGGACGACCTAATAGAATTCAATTGGATTTTCCTGATAATAAATTCTATCGGTCTAATAAGATACAAGATCAGTTTCACAGGAGATATAATATCAATATTGATTACGATTTGGATAGACATTGTCATACCTATTAGCAAATATGTATTTCGTACAACGAATTTCGAATTTTTTTTTTACTTGTATGTGAAATGGACGGTTTTCGTTCCATCTACTTTTTCATTTATATAATATTGTACCGCATGTTCATGGCTCATGATAGAGTTTTTGTGTATCTCGAAAAAGATATTTTATAATATTCTAAGAAACATGGTGAAATTATATTGTATCTGTACATCATGTGTGTTGATAATGCATTACTTTATAACCTCCCCCTGTTGTGCCACCGCCCACCCACCGTCGACTTGCTTGCCCTGTCATTTATCTAGGGCCATGCCGAAAGAAGAGCAATCTTTCATTTCCAACAAAAACTTATAGAGGTGCAGTTTCCCCACGGGGCGGAGACCATCATCCCCATTGTTCACTCGGTCGCAGAGAAATAAATCGACCGATCATCGAGTCAAGATTTGAAAAAAAAGTAAAATCAAATAAAAATAAAGAAAATTATAGTAAGAGCTGAATTTTACGCTCTGTTATACGATACTGATTCGATTAGTTCAGAGAAGTGAATACGCCTTATGGAAAATAATTTGGTATTATGACTCATAAGTAATATCAGGTGTGAAAAAAACTTAGTCAATTGAATATTTTTTCACAGCCCGTATACCACTGATTTGGAAAAAAAAAATTAATTATTAACTTTGTTGTGGACAAGGGGAAAATGATTTTTTAATTTCATATGGTATAAATTAAACGTAACGTCGACGGTGTTGATTTTGTAAATTACTGCATACGTCGGATGTATATTCACACGTCGCACGTCTCACATCGTGAACAGAACTGAATTTATATTAAAACACATATTGTGTAAATCTATTTGTATGTGTATACGGCGCGCTAAACTAAACGATTTAGTATAATCCAAGCTATGTACATACATACGTTGTTGCGCAGCAAGGCTTGACCTAACTGCCGAAGTTTGTTTGAGAAGCACATAAACGTTGTGCGTTAACGGGGTAACTGCTCTGATAACTTGTTACGGATATCGTGAATTAGATTATATGGATATTTTACGATTGAATTCACATTATTGAGTCAGTGAGGCTCAATAAAGTTTCATTTTTTTCTGATTTTTTTTCTCAACGGACGATCATTTTTAGAATTTTTCTTTTTTTGTTCGTTAAGCAAATTTCATCCATGATGAGTTACCAAGAAATTATTAACTCGCGTCCCTAGCTGAGCGGATATATATAAATGAGCAATTAATAATCAAACCGCGGAATATCGATCCTCTGTACCGTTATAACTCATTCGTCTTAGAAATCGCCTGCCTGGCAAGATTCGCACTATATTATTGCCGAATCCAAACTCTGAGGCAATTTTAATTGGTATATGGAATTTCAAAGTTCTATGGACGAAAAATAAATGACTACTTCAGTATATCATGAGAGGTTCTCGATTTGATTTACAATACGCTTTCATTACGTTATTCGACAACATTAATTTCTCACACTTTTTTTTGCAAAAAATGCTGTATTTTTTTTTGTTTTATGAGATATTGACAAAATTCAAGCAGGGTCTGATCCCCGAAAGGATTCTCTTTTTGGTGACTATATTAGTTTTTGTCGGTTTTTCAAATAGTATATTTATTTTGCACTATGAACATGCCGGTTTCAGTGGCAAAATGATGTACAAGATGTCGATGATTTTTTATGTAAAATGATAATTTCTTTATTGAAAACTTTTCAAAAAATAGCTCGAAAATGGCCCGGGGTGTGTTACACCCCATGTGACCGTCTTAGGTCAACGTTTGGATTTTTCGTCGAATCAATTCTCAAAAATAATTCCCACGCATTTTATGTAGGATAAAGTAATCGGGGGCATATTCATTATCTGCTACACTAAATGTTATATACGCAGACATTAACTCTTGCCACGTATGTATATATGTTGTTCTGTTGCTCATTATCTATTTAGTAGGTATGCACATACCTCCTCAACGTGCGTTGAATGGTTTAGTTAATTATTAATTGCAATTCAGTGCAACTGCAACAATTGCACATGTGGGGCGCTTAATGGCGTGCTGGTACGTGCGGAAAATATAAGTGTTCGTATATATTTGTTAAATGAGCACGAAAATATTTACTAGGAATAAATATCTCTGATACGTAGGTATTTTTGAATTTGCATACAAAATGTGGGCAGTAATTATGTCCAAGGTAATTTTTTTTTTGTTTTTTTTTTCAATTACTATTCCCATATAAGTAAAATATATTCGGAGACAAGATTCTTTCACATTCTCACATCAGCATTTGCAAATAAGCGACCTACAATTATTGTCAGTTCGCTTATTTGAAAATAACTTTGCCCAAAAATATGTAATTTTCCAATTTCCCTTATTCAATTTGTGACGGCCTGTAGTCCGGGCAATCTTGATCTTAGGGAAGTCGAATCGGACCAACGGTGTGCCCGAATTCGTGGAGCAGGTGTTTCGAAATGAGACGATTATAATGATGTGAAATGGACTTTGGTATAATGAAATAAATTGATTTTGGATTAAATTTAATTTTTCCAATTGCGGAATACTGGTCCCCCTTGAAATGGATTCCGTTAATGCTTTGAAAGTTTTTCATGGTTCATGTTCTGTACGAAAGGATCTGATCGCACAAATTCTCTCTGACAATGAAAATAAGATCAGAAAGTAATACACTTAATAAAACTTTCCGGTAAGCAGCTTCGTTCGGCTTTGAGTCTGCTTATCTTCGGTCACTATTTTATAAATTAATTGAAATTATTGATATTATTTTATGGAAAGTTCGAACGACTATCTACAATGATATGCGAAAACTTGTGGGAGTTACTTTGAGGGAAGTAATCACTTTACAATATAAGCTGAAATTATATGCGAATAATAATTTTTACTACAGTGACGATTCGATTTAAAAACGGTGTGAGATCGAAGTCAAATACTTTAAGGACATAGAGGGCCTTTGTAAAGTATGATACAAAACTTTTCAATTCGTACGAACTGTACACTGTATTTTTCATCTCATACATCTAAAATATTCATGCTTTAATTGAACTTTTTTGAACCCATATTGAAGTTATTATATTGAACTAAGCGAATCTAGATCCCAGTAATTTTACATAACATGTGTTAAAGGCTCGTGCAAAGATGTGTCAAATTTTCACCCAACTTTATGCCTACACCGTTCTTATTCAAACTTATTATCCGTTTCCGTAAGTCTCGAAACTTTCATGAGATAAGATGTCCAATACTAATACGTAACGCGCAGTTTGAAATATAATTTACGTAGAAATTGAGATAAACTGAAAAGTATAAGGTACCTCTACGTCCAGGGCAATGTGTATAGCGTGAATTCAACGGTTCGCAACGTAATGTGAAATTAATTCAAGAATTGACTTCATTTCTGATACTTTACTATTCTGGTATAACCAGCGAGCTTTGTGACGCATTCATCAATATCGCAAACGGTAAGTACGGATGTTAAAAATAATAGTATATTGATGCAATGCTTGCAATAAACCCAGAGAAATGTCTTCAATGTAAAATTCTCCGTCACGGAAACATACTCTGCAGTATTTATAAAGAAAAATAAAAAAAAAAAAATTCCTAAATTCCTGAAGGCAAAATATTTTCCAATGTAAAGAGTTCAGCGGTAAAAAGACTGTGCCAATTCGCGAGATCCTCACTCCAACTGAACTAAGACTGCAGGGGTGGCATAGGTATAAAACGAGAAATCTAGAAATAACGCCAAGCCTGTGACCCGAAATGATGAAAAATGTACGAGGTACGGTATGAACCAGTTTGTTAGTTTGTATATGCATCTTAGAATAGAACGATAATCCGAAGTAGTGCATATATAGTCTTGATGCTCATGGTATAGAGGCATCGGATAATCATCCAAAGAGCCGCATACACTTGGTGGGCACGTTATACCTCACTATTTATTATTTGTGAACATTTTTATACACGTACCTCGCTGCAAATGGTTCTCACAGCCAACGGCTGTACAAAAGTCAAAAATGAGAATGAGTGAAAAATCGATATATACACTCCCAATCGTGATATCTTCATGATTTTTTCATCGAGTAGTGTAAACTGTACACGTTTTTGATAAACTCTGTTGATTCATTCTTATAAATATATATCTTTTGGGTTATAGTGATATAATTGTGAACATCATCATCAGCAAGTGATATTTTCGGGACTGAACAATTTTTTTTCTTTTCTTTTAATACTTTCTCCTGCAGTCTCCTTCTTTTCAACTTTTTTTTTTGTTCAATGCAAATTGAGATATCTCTTAATTTTACGAGAGTAAACTTCCCCTTAATAACCGTAATTTTTTCCAGATATCGAAGACCCAAGAGAAAAGTCTCAAAGGAAAAAGTTGAAGATTAAAACGAACGTGATTTTCAGTCAATTGTGACCCTTATCGACTCAATTAACAACTGAAATTGATAATCGTATTGCATAATGAGTATTTGTTTTGGAGACGTGGTTCAAGAATTTCTAGAAAATTCTGTACCTTAATGACGATATCCCACTATCAATAAGTTCTTTGACCCTTATCACTTTTGGTCACAAGATCGCGACGTCCAAATTTTACAAGACTCCATAACCTTAGCATTTCTTAAAACGACTGAAGGAACTTTGGAATGCAACTTTCTGCTGTCAAAGTACGTGTTTAAGAATTAAAAAAAAAAATTTAATCTCGGCTTGTGTACGCGGAATTTGTGTATGTATTTGTTCTATTTTTCATCCAGACAGTTGCTAGTACCTACCTCTCGAGATCCCAATTATATAAAAATCACATGACTTCAGTATTTTGAGCTGGATTTTCGTGAACAAAAAAACAAAAAAAAAACAAATCGAAGATCAAATTTCTCAAAAGGCATCAAAAAGCAAATAAAAGAAGGCATTTTTAAAGTATTGATCGATCTTTCAGATACATGACAATATTTCCATTCGAAAGAGCGAAAAATTTTGCATGAACATGCATCCCCCCGCCCCTCCTTTTTTTTATTCTTTCCTTGGACTCTTGAAGAAATTATTCAAGGGGTCCGTTTTTATAAAAGTCACAAATATCATGAATACATAAGTGAAGGCATCGCAATAGGGTTAAAAAAAAAATATATATATTAGGGTGGCAGTATTTTTCCGACTTTTTTTATTTTTTCGAGCTCACATGAAAATTTGTTAGTTTGATCCATTTTAAGAGCCCTCTCCAAATTTTAGCTGAATTAAAAATTTCGTAGAGGTCGCTCAAGAATTTTGAAAATGTCGAAATTCCACGAAATCGATTTTTTTTTTTATATTCTTCACTTGCTCACCAACTCAATCTTTCCTAGGTAGATTGCAGAGGAACATACTGAAATTTCAAGTAAAAATATTAATATTTAAAGCTCGTTCAAGAATTGAACAAAAGAAATTTCAACAAATTTCAATGGTCTTGAGCGACCTCTAAATCTCAATATTAAGACTTGATCTTTTCACAACTACTAATTTGTAGTAAAATGATTAAATTTTGATAGTGAGCATCATTCAAATCAAAAACATATGATAATTGAAATAAATAGTCACAAATTACATTTTTTGTAATTTTTTTTTTTTTTTTTTTTTTCACTTGCTCACTGATTTAATCTTTTCTAGGTGGATTGTAGAGGATCATACTGAAATTTTTAGTCAAAATATCAATACTTAAAGGTCGCAAGACCATTGAAATTTGTTGAATTTTTTTTTGTTCAATTCTTGAACGAGCTTTAAATATTAATATTTTTACTTGAAATTTCAGTATATTCCTCTACAATCTACCTAGAAAAGATTGAGTTGGTGAGCAAGTGAAGAATATAAAAAAAAAAAAAATCGATTTTCTGGAATTTCGACATTTTCAAAATTCTTGAGCGACCTCTACGAAATTTTTAATTCAGCTAAAATTTGGAGAGGGCTCTTAAAATGGATCAAACTAACAAATTTTCATGTGAGCTCGAAAAAATAAAAAAAGTCGGAAAAATATTGCCACCCTAATATACAGGGTGTATCAGGTTGAGCGCACCGAATGATGTGGGTAGATTCCTTGAGTCATTCTAAAACTAAATTCCCTTTACCAAAAATTCGAGGGCCTAATAGTTTCTAAGTTATAGAATATCTTAGTTGACCAATCACAGGGCTTGGAGCTGGCCTATTCAGGGCCGTGTCAAAAGAATAAAACAGGTAGTGTCCATGGGTGTGAGCCCGTAAAATTTTATTTTCCTTTTTGGAAGGTGACATCGACTCATCTTCGGGAAATGTCCTCGTATAGCATACGTCTTCCTTATCTGCGTCATGGCTCTCTGCTTCGTAGTTTTCAGCGTCCAGGTCATCCGCTTCGTAGTTTTCGGAGTCCGGGTCATTCGCTCCGTGGTTTTCGTCCTTTAGGTCATCCGGCTCGTCGTTTTTGTTGTCCAGGTCCTGCACGATGAGCCTGGAAGATGAAAGCAACGCAGATGACCTGGCGCCGAAGACTACGAAGCGGATGGCCTGGACGCCGAAAACTACGAAGCGCATGACCTGGACGACGAAAATTACGAAGCAGATGACCTGGCGTCGAAGACTACGAAGCGGATGACCTGAAAGACGAAAACTACGAAGCAGAGAGCCAGGACGCAGATAAGGAAGACGTATGCTTTACGAGGACATTTCCCGAAGATGAGTCGATGTCACCTTCGAAAAAGGAAAATAAAATTTTACGGGTTCACATCCATGGGCACTACCTATTTTATTCTTTTGACACGGCCCTGAATAGGCCAGCTCCAAGCCCTGTGATTGGTCAACTAAGATATTCTATAACTTAGAAACTATTAGGCCCTCGAATTTTTGGTAAAGGGAATTTAGTCTTAGAATGACTCAAGGAATCTACCCACATCCTTCGGTGCGCTCAACATGATACACCCTGTATGTATTTTCAGGCTTCTTGTGACTGGAATAAAGGATAGCTAAAGTTACAAGACAATTGAGGATGATAAGACCTGAAAGTTGGTTAATATTTGGCAAAACGACCCATAAAAAATGTATATAAATCACCAAAGCTAATCCCGACGTTTGTAAATTTTCGACATTTTACTGATAAATTATTTCCGAGGTTATTGAAAGTTTGAACTTGCCTCTCTGCGGATGAAAATCAGGGTGTGTATTGCATTTACATATATAAACGTATATATATATATCACAACATACACAATGAACCTCCCGTATTACGCATTCATTGAGATTTTATCATTGAGTTCGTAATTTTTTATCATTGAATATTTACTGGCTGGTAAGTACAGCATACCGTTGATATGAAATTCAAAATTACGATCTCGAAATGACTGGAATATAAGTAAGGTACCTACTCATTTACTCACGAATATTCTTGGGGTTGAATTCGTTACGTTTCAAACACAAGTATAAGTTAAAAATTGCCAGGGTGCTTTTACAGGAAGGAACTCAAAGAATCGTTAGCATATTTTGGAGGAATAATCAGTTGTTATTTGTCTTCGACTTTCCAAGTACAGCCCGTGGCTATATTGACTGTTAAAGGTGGTTTTATTTTGAGAATCTCAACCTCGTAAAATGCACGAAAAATTCCAAGTCTAAGAAAGTATGGCGTAGAAAAATGCGGTATAGTGTTGGTTTTGAAACAGCAATTTCTGTCTCAATTTAGTCGTTTCATTAAATTATTGTCGAATTCGACTAGACTAGAATATTCGCGAATCCGGAAAAAAGTCTCTCGGATTTTGAAAGCCTCTTAAAATATAAAGGCTACGTTATATTGACCCAGCAAACTCCATCTGCAACTAAATTTCCGGAACTTAATTCTTTGGTTAACCCAAGACGGTCACATGGGGTGTGACACACCCCAAACCATTTTCAAGCTACTTTTTGAAGAGTTTTCAATAAAGAAATTATCATTTCACATCAAAAATCATCGACATCTTGTACATCATTTTGCCACTGAAACCTGCATGTTCAAAGTGCAAAATAAATATACTATTTGGAAAACCCACAAAAACTAATAAAGTCACCAGAAAGAGAATCCTTTCAGGAATCAGACCCTGCTTGAATTTCGTCAATTTGTCAAAAATCAAAGAAAATACAGCATTTTTTGTAAAAAAAAGGGCATTTTTGGGATTTTTTTTTCACGAATTTTTTAAACATACTCAAAACTGAAATTATCGTTACATTCGTGAATAGGTTAATAGAGAAACGTTTGAAATATGTTCTCAATTTTTTTTTGGGCCCCCAGAATAATTCTACGAAATTCTACAGCGCTTCAAAGTGCTTGGGGTGTGTAACACCCCATGTGACCACCACGGGATTCTCATGAGGTGTGACCGTCTTGGGTTAACGTAAAACAGATTGGGAATTTTCATGCCGACAATGACATGTCATTTTTGTTTGTATCAAATTGGTCATTCTCCAATGGTTAACTTCTCGGATTTGTTTGAAACTTTTTTTGTACGGTAGTAGGTACGATCGAAAAGAGCGAACACCTATTTTAGGATTTCCAAATTTTCTCACGGCGACTGCAAAGGATATGAGTTTTTCAATTATTCAATTTTGCGAAAAAAATTACGGTCTCGAAATCAGTTATCTCATAAAGCGGTTATTTCAGTGCAAACCGTACAAGGTTTTCCAAAACAAAAAAAAAATATCAAAAAATGTTTTTAGAGTTTTCAAATTAACGACAAACGTAAATTATTGTTAAAAACCAGTTTTCCCTCGAGTGCGTCAGTGCAGTTACTTTTTTTGAATTTTGAGTCAACATTCTATACTAAAACTTAGCCAACTTTTGGGCCGTATGAGGAAAATGACTTTCGAAAACTTCGCGAGACATGGGAATTTGATTACTTTAAAAGAAATTGAAACTGAGAACATCAATCAGGTTGAGCTTTTAATTTATTATATTTACTTTACTCCCTGTTTAACTCAACTCCAAAAAATCAGTCGTCGTTTTGGTTGTACGAAATCGTCCTCTACTGAACTTGATTGTCGATGGCTTTCTTATTTCTCGCAACAACCTTACGAGCTTTTTAATCAATCGCGACGACTTTGAAAATCGCTAGGAATTAAGTATAAATTATATTACGTATACGATAGAAAATTTTTCACTTAGTCGTAACTCACGTCTTTCCGTTCGATAAAACGCTAAGCTTAGAATTCTTCCCGATGATGACACGGTAGAAATCCCATGTCTGGAGTATCTCGATGATAATTCAGGATCGGTGTGCGGGGGATGAAAAGCTCACGCGCAAGCGCTACCCTGTCCTGGCGGCAAGGCATTTCCCAAGTTGTTCAGTGACGCGGTGGTTATCGCCGAGAGGACTTATCCTCGGACAGTATTACGTCGCGAGTCCTTTTTCACATACTGGCCATGTGTAGTGTAAATTTCGATGAATTTTAAAGCGTCGAGAAAGTGACGAGATAATTCATTTCATTAATCCATATCGTTGTTTCCGATAGTTTTTACTATAACAATAAACAATTTCGTAGCTATCAAAATCGTTGGCTTTTCATTTTTATTTTTTCGTCAAATTGTTTCGATTTATTATAGTTTTTACTACGGTAGTATATAGCCCTGGATTCTAGTTGAAATATTTCATTTTATTCCACGCGGTTTACCTGAATTGATGAATTTTCATAATTCATAATAAAAATAGTGAGAAGGCCGATGAAATTTTGGTGAAAAACTTGGTTGAAAATACGTTCAATTGGAAATATATAGGCACATCATTTTTTTCATTAATTTTTTTTTCAAATATATATACGCGCAATAAAACAAGCAATGACACCCGGTTATTTTCGGGAAATTTGAAAGTCGTTTGATCTCGAAAGCAATTATGTGGAAAGTGAAAATAAACAGAGGTGATAATACCCCGGCATAAAACGAAGCAACAGCAGCAGTCATTTTAAATAATATAAACTCCGCTTTACGTTTTCTTTGCTGTAATAAAATCGAGGGGAATTTTATTTTAATGATGATCACATCGCAGATGTGATTTACACTTCGGCCTGTATGATTGCACTTACCGCATTGTACATTAACCGCAAATTATCCCCGATGTAATAATAAAGACCTATAATCGATTTGATAATTTTTTCGCTGATAAAATTATGCCGATTTTTTATTCGTAAAATATTGTATAACAATAAATTTTTCAATCTAGCCGATGATTTTTTTTGAATGATAAAAAGTGAAACGCAACACGAACTTTTCGGGTAAAACAAGTTCGTCGAGTATATTAATTCTGATGAATTTTCACGCGGTTGGTGAATACAGTGACGACGTTGGTTTTAGTGACTAAAATGTTCATTGGATGTCGGTGGATGTTGGATGTATCTGGTGGTGGAGCATGAAGGGTGTTACATCTCTCTTGTAACGGTAAGAGGATAAAATTGGTTGAGGTAGTCTATTAAAACACGTTGAAAAGGTCATAGAGAGTATGAACTCCGCGGTGCCACGATGATTCGCTTTTGCACAGCGAGAAAAGCGCATCTTTCAAAGCTTTCAAATGGAATTCGTCGGTGTAGGTACTGTGCAAGTGAATAGATAGAACCAGACAACAATAATCTTCATCCTTGACGGATGAAATTGTCGCTGAATATGGATTTCCGTTCACATTGACGAAGTGCATTGATTTTGTTGTTCATTTCACACAAATTTTTAATCAGCAATAATGATAATGCAGAAATTTTATGGGTATAATCTGCAGCGATTGGACACTTCTACACTGCAGCGATGATATAGCTTGAAGTATTTTTTTTTTTTTTTTTGTTTCTTTTTTTGATTTAAATTCGACAGGGTGGCATATTCTTTCCAAATGCAATCGTTAATATTTTATTGAAAAGTTGGATGCAATGAGGAAATATAGCAAAATGTCACGTTTCGAGATGATTCCTGATGGTAGTCTCCGTGTCGATACCAACTAGACCTCGTGTTGGCTGCAAAAGCAAATATAAACGACCGAGCAAAATATATTGTTGAATAATATATATGAGCTAAATGCCCTTATTCCAAAAAATAACACAGAAATACAGCATCCGCCGTTCAATAAGTAAGAAAACCATAGAACTGCTACTATTCACGAAGAATAGCGCATTCCAAATCCAAACACCGACATGTTTTTAAAACTTGCAAATCAGATTTTGGAAAATCGTATAGCAACAGAGCTCAGAAATTAGCTGCAGAATAAATATTTCGCTATCGTTAAATTGGGCATCAGACGTATATTGTCTTCAAACCAATTTATCCCTCAGATTATTGCAATAAGGGCATCTCAGCGCAATATACCCTTACTGCATCCGATTCCTCGATTGTTATAGTCGTGAAAGTCGAAAGCACGCGAATATCGTTAACACCAGCATAAGCTTTTATCAACACCGGATATACCAACCAAGATAAGCTATCTCCTAATAGTTTTCCGCGATACGAGACGTCCTCTTTGTCTTTTTTTATTTTGAAGATCTCTACACGGAGGGAAAGGATTAGTCGAGTCAAGTGACATTCATTTGATTCAACAAAATGCAGCGCTCAAATGCGGCGAATGCAATATAAACTTGATTCAACAAAATATTTTTGTTGCATACAGTTCTTGGGACAACCTAATATACATTTGATCGAAGCCATTGAATGATTCTTTCGACTTAATGGCAAGACTGCATCCGAATGTTACGTCGGATCAACACTTTTTCACTTAAGACAAGAGGGACTTTGTTGAGTGAAGATATTCGTTTGACTGCATAATTTTGTCGAAGTAACTAAATCGAAATTGTTGCGCTGAAATCGCGGTATTTGGGAGAACCAAGGTATATTTGAATGAATCAATTTGGCCTCGACAAAATATGTTTTGTTGGTTCAATGTTTTCTTTCCCTCCGTGTACGGGGTATGTCCCAATCCAGAAGCAACATGTAATAATGGTATCTGAAACGTGGTACGATTTACCATTTCAGAATAGCTGCAGTAGTGACCCAGCCAGATTGGCGCCTTGTTGCTTACCTACTAAAGCATGTAACTGTCTTGTGCCTTACACTTTATCGATGGGGTTTTGATATAGCCTGCCAAGGATTGAAATATGCATTCTAACGGAACAGGTCACGCAAAAATTATACCAGTCATAATAACTGTCTACTTTTATCTTCTGGGCTATTAGTTATGGTAGAATCTTACGGTACCGGATATAATTAAAATGAACTAACGCATTTGGGCACAGAGCTACGATAAAAGTGGTAGGTGGGTCGTTACGGGAGGTACTAGTGCTTAAATTTGAATCAGAAAATTAGGAGTAATTAGTTGGTGCAATTAAACTTAACAAGCGCAGGATGATTAGCTACAGGAAATAAAAAGCCTCCCCTTTGACCTATACCTTAATCCGTTTCGTCAATAAACCTTGCTCCATTATTCTCTTTCATTGCGTAAAGATCTAGATATAAGAACGTTAAACTCGAGGGCAGGTAAGACACGAAGTTAAAATGCTAAGTAGATTAGAAAAGAGAAATCATCATTTCTGATCACCTTCGCTCGGGTTCGGAAGTCTTATACTCTCAAGGTCGGCTACTTAAGGGGACCAGTACAACTTGGTTTGGGAAATTTGGAGTACTCCAAAATTTATTTATTTATCAACCAAAGTTTATTTTACATCAAATAAAAAATTTTCTTCTAAAAACTTTGTCGTAAGGTTTCAGGCACATCGTTGGCCCAATTCAACCTCTCAAGGTCTTGCTTTCTTTGGACAGCCATTCTACATCTTATGAACGTAAGGATCGGTAAAAAAATTCATGTGAAAAGTTACGGTCAATTATCCAAAATTTCCAATATTCAGGCCACTAATTTGCAAATAACTTGGCCAACACGAAATTGTAAAAAAATTCCGTTGTTCACATGATGAGGATTTCTTTTTTGAACAAAATGAGCCCTCAACGACCTTAATTGGAACTATTTTCATTAAAAACTATGCAAGAATTTATCATCACATTGTCATCTGCAGTGCGTAGCTTGCCAAGTCGAAACCAACCCTAGGAATTCATGGTAATCTGAATATCATGTACCTACCATAAGCTGGCGTTTACGTGCCGACATACGTAACCAAACATACGTGCCATTAGACTGAGGACGGTTTTGCTCATTATTTTACCTCAGTTTCTGGCTGCAATTAGTGTCCACTATAATGGCCCCCGGGTTTTATAGTCAGTGCAGACGGTAATTCAAGCATCGCTTAGAACAGGCTCGGTTGAAATCTAATCTAGAGTTATGATTTTATTGAATCGTCGTTGCCATTTTTTAAATTGCGGCCAATTGCGTTAATTGTAATTTTAACAAAACTAGGAATGTGAAGAAGAGGCAAGTTCTTGCACGTGAATCAGGCAGAATTTCATTATTTTTGTAAAAGAAAAAAAAAAAATTCCTCACACGATTTTTTATTCATCTTATGAACGAGCATTTGCATGAAAAGTGACCACCGTTCTTCGGGAAAAAAGTGACTAAGGTTGTCGTTGATGAGAATCAAAATCTGTAGCAACAGTTTTTTTTTTGTTTCTTCGAATTATCTTCAAAGGTAATTTGAAAAGATCATTTTTCTTTCATCCAATATATTTGGCGGTGATTATAATCAGCAAGGCACTACTACTGCACTAGTTGTCGTGCGGTTGTCTACAACTGTAATAGGATTAGGTATGTACTTTGATATCAAGACGTGATTACAGGCTGCTAATTATTGTTTGAACCAAAATTTCAAAGCATTAATTTAGTAAGAAGGTTCATTCAATTGGAAAATGAAACTAAAAATCATAATTTTATCATAATTGAACCGCAACTCGAATTGGAATCAGCTTGCGATGATATTCAGATTTTTTTTTAGAAACCATAAAACGGCCTTTAGACCTGACCTAAAATTTTCAAAATAATATAGGAATAAAAAGTTTCAAGATTGTCAAAAATTTTCGGTCGATTATTCATCCCGGAATTGTTGGCTCAGTGAAGAAGAAGAAGAAGAAGAAGAAGAAGAAGGAATCACAACTCGGAGGATTCCGTTCGTCCAGGACATTTGTTCTGCACATAGATATGCAGCCGATGTGACTCGCGAGACATCAACATATATCTCTTGCGAAAAACGCAGTGAAAATAGTCATGCACGATGTTAAAACGTGTCTGAAATTCTTAACGTTCTATAGCTACGTACCTATACATGGTATATATTCCAGTTCTTGCACCCTGTACTCTTTCTAAACGACGGCTTGAGGGCGCAGCTGTACGTGGGCAACTAGATATGAACGTTTCTAATTCAAAGTTCTCTCTCTCGCGAGTTGAAGAGAAGAGATACTAGCTACTATCCGCTATTTTACTTATCCGCTCTTAACTTTCCCCCCCAGTTCCAACTTTTGGTACTAGTTTGTGCACGTATGTATAACGGAGATATATATATATACAAGTTAGAAATATTTCTATATCTATCTATGAATCGCCGAATATATTATGTGAATGTGCAAATGTGTTCGTGCTGCAGTGTGTTCGGTTTATACTCTGGAAAGTTCTTGGGATTAGATTTCTCATCTGCCACACTACCATTGACATTCCTTCCGAGTACTTACGCAGGAATCTTAGTCATTCCCGACTTCATCTTATTCAATTCAATATAATTGCTTAACTCACCGATTAGCGTGGTGATTTCAAGGGATCACCCAGCTGTCTGTTCTTAATAAAGGTCTACCTCCGTATCTTTGTCCCTTCAATATTGCCATCTTCACCTCACGGAGCACGTATGGCTTCTGGTTCAATTTGAGGCCTTGCAATTCGTGCATTAATACACATTAAGGATATACAATACCTTCGAATATAAAATATAGGGAAAAGTCAGCGAAGATGAATCGTCTTAGCCACCAAAACCAGCCTGTGCAATATCATCGTTGAGATGGCCCTTTAAAAAACGAAAAAACAAAAGGAATAGTTTTTTGAATGAATTTGTTTTTTGTGTTTTTTGTGCAAACTATTGGGTCGATCAACTTTTGAGAATTCCTTAGATAGGCCACATTCGTCGAGGTTGAAGAACACAAAACGAACTGAGCTGTCATTTCTGAATGTCTTGACGGAAAACGTTTTCGAAACTTTATTCGAAATTTCAAAATCTGTATAATTCACAAAATACTGTAACTCTGGTTTGATACACGTCGCAATTGGACTAAATTTTTTTTTCAACTTCTGAGTGCTACCAAATACGTAGATAACGTTTACAATTTTAACATTTTTGAACTTTCGAAAATGGTCCATCATCAAATTCACCTTACTCGACAATTGTGAGCAAAAATTATACGAAAGGATGAATTCGTACTTTCGGAATTGCACGAAAAATTAGACACTGTCACAGAAAATTTTTCTCCAAAGTGGAAAATCCGTGACAATAGAAAACATGTCATTTTGTATTAAACTAGGTTTATAAAAGTTTCTAAACAGAGAACTGCTGGCACAGAAATGAATGATCGTTCAACTAGTGTTAATATTAACATTAACGAGACGAATTATATCCGCACTTTGTACCGTTGTTACGATGGGACGTTAAAATTAGCATAGGGTACCTACACGTACATTATTCTGGTTGGTGTAATGAATACGACGATTTAGAAACAGTTTAAAAGGTTTAACTGTCTCGTTTCCTTGGCAAGAATTATGTGACACAGGGACCTCGTGATGTAGCGTTGTGTATATAAACGTAATGAAAATATATGAAGCATTTTGTTAAATTAAACGTGAATATTAATTGAACGGCTATGCCTACCATCTTTCTTGTCTCATTTTTGTTAAAACCACTTCGGTATTAATACCGTTACGTACACAGCCATGCAGACATCCTCAAGGGACATCTCCGTTTCTTTATATACAAGGGTTCGAAATTACCAACAGTTTCATATAATTTTACACTCGATAATCTCCAAAAACGAGACCGACTGACTAGTTTTTTTCCGTATTTTGGTAAACTCTATGAAAATAAATATTTATAAACGTGTAATATGGTCAACATTCTGCCAGACAGGTATTTTATTTATACGATGATATAATAATTCGCGATTGCCAAACAGACCGACTCGTAGATTGAAGACCAATTGAAATGTTCAATGCAATGAAATCGCACATAGCGAAATATCGCGTTTCGAGATAATTGGGAAGAACGCACCATGCATTCAGTAATGGATACCTTTTTTTCAGGCATACCTATAGGTACTCCGTGTCGATACCAACCAGACCTTATGTTCACTGAAAAAGCAAATATCATCGATAATTGTGCAAAACAAATTGTTGAAATATGAGCTGAATGCCCCTTTTTGCGAAAAATTACACAGAAATAAAACATTCGGTGTACAACATGTTAGGAAATCACAGAATTGCTACTGTTCACGAATAACAGCGCATCGCAAATCCAACCACTTTCACGTTCAGTAATAATTACACGACTCAGATCTTTGGAGATCGTTCAGTAATAGATCCCTGCAGAAATTAGCTACAAAATAAATATTTCGTTATTGGTTAATTGGCCATTTCGTACACGTTTTGAAACCAATTCATATAAATTCATACTATAAACTACCCGTGAAGAAATTAATTACATCTAATCACACCTCTTAATTTAATGATCATATGTCTCTCGATATTTGATGTTCAGATTAAATGTTATATCAGACATAGATCTCATTAGCTCTACCAAGATCCGTCTAGCTTCAATCATCACAAGGTTCAGATTTAATCTCACATCACATGAGATATGGCCAGATCTAGTATTGGTTCTAATCAGAACCAATTATTTACCCAAAAATGAGATCTGCTCAGATCTAATTAGTTCTAATTGGGTCTAAGTAGATCCAATTAGATCTAATTATTTTTTTTCCTTGTATATAGGTATGTATATAGTTTTACTGGGTATTAGTCTATAACGTAGAGCTAATTATGTGCCCTTCTTGCGAATCGTACCCTTCAGATTCCATATCACAATAAGGACATATTGTCTGCTCAATGTATCATTATTGCATCCAACTCCTCAATTAATAATGTAATTCCTTCGCGAATGCCAGCTACAGTCGGTTGCTAAGATATTATATATAGTTTAATTCGGTATTTTCAGCGAGTTTTGTCAATACCTGGATACCACTCAAGTCCGATTGATAACTGTTATATCATCGCTCGTTGTCTACTGTATAGATATATGTATATGTATGACTAGGCAAAAGACTTGCCAACTCTGGTTCAGAGTATTTCTACAATAGAAACTGTGATTTATCGTACGGATTTCTGGGATATAGTAATTCTTGCTGCAGATAAATTTACGTTACAAATATTGAAAAGAAATGTCCAAATAGGCCTCAGGGCTAGTTTCAAGCACCTTTGTGAGTTTCGAAAAGCTGTGTTAATACATTTGAGAAAGTTTTTGTGTCTGGAAAAAAAAAAAAAAAATCGAATTTCTATAGAAAATTGAATAATGCATTTGCAATATCCAAAGAAATATATGCACGTGTATTTGTTTATTGTAGGCAAATCTAATTCAGGAAAAAAAAATGCAATTCGAAAGCTAATACAAATATGACCACCATGTAATACAAATTAGGTTTAATCAGAGCAAGGGGGATGCATTGATGGATGTTGTACACATACACGGCTATTACATGCGCTCCTGTAAATTATTATAGCTGTATTAATGAACAAATCAATAACCAATAAAGCTACGTTCACAAGCGCGCAAACGCCAATTTAATTTTAGTTTTCACGTTAGCTCGTAATGTTTATGAATTTTAAGCCAATTATTTATAATTTAATAGCTCTGCCAAAATTACTGTCCCAGAATTATGCTCCCTGGGCAAACACAAGCCTCTTCACTGCTTCGTATCTACACCGTTTTTATAAATATATTTAGCTAACTTGATTACAGAATAACGAGCGCAAACAGATTAGCAAATGATATACCCCTTTCGCTGAAATAATTACAATCATTCGGCACATATTGACGGGTAATAAACTCCCCCATATCCCATGCAGATATACATATGGGGCATTCTATGCCAACTCGACCTGGCCGTGACCCTCGACCTCTCAGATCTGATCCGCGATTTTTTGCATCATTCTTCTGACTCTAAATAGCAACTAGAATGTATTTCAGATTTTTCAAAATAAATTTAAGCGCGGCATGATTTTTTTAAGTTTTTTTTCAATACCTAGATGACCCTGATCGAAAAATCTGAAAAAATTCACGAAAATCCTGTGTCCGAAATGAATATTTCTGAGCTAATAATTAAAATGTCTGGGCTTTTGCTTCAACCTGTTTTTTAGCGTTTTGGACGAAAATAAGTCAATTTTAAACATATATACTCCAGAAAAATCTGAGCAAAATTCTCAAAGATCCGGTAGTATGCATAAAAAACTTCAAGCAACAGTCCACAGTAAATTGATCTGTGCTTCTATTTTTTTTTACTTTTTTCCGTTCAAAAAATATGTTGAAGCAAAAGCCAAGCCATTTTGAATATTGGATCAAGAATTTTCATTTCGGACACAGAATTTTTGAGAATGTTTTCAGATTTTTCGATCACGGCCATCGAGGTGTTAAAAAAAAATTAAAAATTTTACGACGCGCTCAAATTAATGTTGAAAATTCTGAAAAATATTCTAGTTGCTATTTAGAATCAGAAGAATGATATAAAAAATCGCAGATCAGATCTGAGAGGTCGAGGGTCACGGCCAGGTCAAGTTGGCATGGAATGGCCCATATACACGGAAAAAAGATAACAAGAACTATTACAGTTTGACAAAGTAACGCGGCGCTTCGAACGCAAAAATCGAAGAATTACAGTTTCAAATAGTAATTTTTACACAGTCTGTAAAAATTACAGTTTCAATAGTAAAAATTCTTATTTTAAACTGTAATTTTCACAGAGTGTGTAAAAATTATTATTCGAAAATGTGAATCTTCAATTTTTGCGTTCGAAGCGCCACGTTACTATGTCAAACTGTAATAGTTCTTGTTTTCTTTTTTGCGTGTATGACTCGCTAAAAGTTATTTTTAAACAAACTTTCGAACAAGTTATGTATATCCGTTAAATAGAACTTTGCACTTGGACAAATCCTTTGAAGCACAACAGAAGTATTAATATTAGCCATATTAATATTAACATTCTTGATCATGTATTTATATTGTTGATATTTTACGTTTACTGCTTATATTCGGTGTATCCTGCTTGGTCACTATAACTAGTTAATCGTTTGCTGATTGATCGCCACCGTTCCCTGCTTGGCGGTAGCCAATGCCAGGGTGATCTACCCTCCTGCAAGTAATAAATCATCGTGCAATATGCTGCCACAGCGACAAAACATCCTTAAATACTTGGACAGCGGTTACTGACGAAGGCAGCCGGATAAGCACCCTGACATTTTTTGACAATAGAGAAAAGAGGCTGCGAATGGATCAAACTTTCGAGAGTATAAATGGATGTAGGTAATGCCTAAAGAATTTGCCGAAGTTTTAAGAATAATCGCAACGTCGTATGATGATTATCAATTTCTTGAAATTGATGAAGAATTCTTCTCGGAATATCAAAATATCAGTGGGATGGTTGAGGGTGGAGATAGTAAGGGCTGAAATTTTTTTTATGATCATTTGAAGTCGATTTGTCAGATTTTAGTCGGTGATTGCATAAAGTAAGAGTAAAAATTTTTTATTATATTATATTCATCGCATAATAAGAGTTTTTAAAAAGTGGAAAACTCAAGGCCCTCGTTTGACAATTTTTTTCATGAACAGAAGCCCGTTGAATTAGCTGCAGTAAACGTGCTTCGACTATGAAGGTTTTTAAATGCTCCGTCTGGCTTGAAAAATGCGAAACAGAAATTTGCCGCATTTGTTTGTTAATTTACTTGCTTTACGTTATGATTTTTTTTTTTCTCCTTGTTTTTTTTACCGAGTTTGAAGTAGGGGAGACTCCAGTGTAAAGGGTAGGTACCTACTGATCGTTAAAAGAAAAATTCATAGAAATAAATGGGCAAGAAGAAACTGGCGCAGCATGCGACAGGCAGGCACAAAAAAAAAAGAAGCAGAAAAAAAAAAATCCCGGGTTTAATGAGTAACCTCTTTCTGTATCATGTTTGCTGCTTGAAAATCACGATGCGCAAGAAACTGATAAAACAGAATTTAATTATCACGTTTTAATTAAAATTTTACTCATCCAACTTTAATTTTTTTTTTTTTTGTACAGTTCCCCAGATTTATTTCCAAAAATATTTATTCTTCGGAGTACTGATCGTTTGTTGTCTATTGACTTTTCCAATAATTTTGTCGCCTTATTTCGATCTCAAAATGAACAGTTTAGCCGAATGAATTGAAGCGTCGAAGTTCTCGGGTTTCTGGATGAACATTTGACCTACCGATAATTCTGCAATAGCCTGAAAGTAACGAGTGTATATTATACTATACTATATGTATATATTTTTTTTTTTTTTCATAAATTTCTTACGCAACTATTTTTGCCTAAGTAATATATTTGGCGTAAGGATCAAGTTGGAAAATATAAAAGGTAGGCTTTCACAATATCCAGCCAAGAGATAAGATCCAGCCTTTGAAAAGCTTTGTAACGGTACCTTATTCGAAAGATTTATCGTTCGCAAAAAGGACGCATAAAAGCTACGCGAAAGAAAAAGTGCCGCTTGTTGGTCGGAAGGTAGGTAGATGGGTGGGTACCTACTATTAATAAATCTATCCAGGTTTTCTAGACGTGTATGGTGCACACTGTACAGTAGGTAATCCACATCCATGCACGTATATACACACATACGTGTGTGCCAGATATCTATTTATTATTCACCAACTAAATGTAAGAATATAAAATCTCACGGTGCACCACGAGCACGTAATTCATTTGAGCCCATATCGGCTCTCCAAGTAGAGAAAAGGATTCCCCAAGGATTCGTTCCCCCAGTCCAGATATGTCTTCGAGTAAAGACTTTCTACGTGTAACTATTCCAGCTTATATTCCAGGATGAAAAATTGGATTCAACGAAAAGAGGGCCCCGGATTTTAAAGTCCTGCAACGATCCCTTTTTTGTTCCTTTTCAACAACGTTCATGTGCTCCAAAAATGCGCAGAGATTTTTGCTCAATGATGACTATCTTGTCAGTAAGATGAAGAGATGATCTTGATTCTTTGTTATACAATCTCTTATTTCATTAAAATTATTGTATAATATTACATGTTGTAACCAATTACCGCAATTATCACAATTAGCGGACTTTTTAATTAAAAAGTTGGATCCAATAAGGGCATAAAGTAAATTGCTGAGATAATTATACAGACGAATAATTATTACAGTAATTATTAAGAGTGTAGAGATCATGTTTGCGAGGAACTGCTCTTATACCTGTAATACACAAACTTTTCCAATTTATTTAAAACACTGTGAGGAAGATATTTTGTGATCCAGTAAAATACTGCATATAAGCGACTATGAGAATGGTTTGAATAATCAATTGGTGAATTGACAAGAAGTTTGACACTTGAAATGACGTATAGCAAAGTCAAAGAATAAATTAAAGAGTGATATCAAACAGTGAAAAGAAGAAAGTAAAAAATGAATGAGGAAGATATATAAGAACCATTCTTTTCGACAAATTCAGAAGGAACAACTTTTAATCTCGAGCGCGAGTAAGCGAAAGTATGATTATATAACAGCGAATGAAAAAGTTCGCGAAGCCCCTAATATAAATTTCATTATTATTTTACTAACGTGACGAACTTGCCAGTGCAGGGGGGTGAAACGACGACGATACGGGGTGGATTTTACATTTTCTTTCATCAATATCTACAACGAATTAACTAAGAAAGAAAAAAGGGAAGAAAAAAAAAATTTATTCCAGATTATGAATATTTTCATTAGTCACTGGACTCACGTACAGGTATAATACATACATAGCCATAGCTGTGGGTATATAACGCCATCGTTGATCGCAAACTCTGCTGTCACGTGAATCAGATTATGTTTGGGCTTCAGGCTATTAATCTCAACGAAAGTCTGCTGTTTATAATCCCTCCACGAAGCAGTCACACGCCATTTTAAGCTATCACGAAAATCGACGGGGCTTTAGAAAACCATCAGGCATTATACAACTTGCATAGGCATCCAGCTTTATTTCGTATTCTTAAAACATAATTGACATTAATATACCCTGGATATCAACTATGATTATTCTTTATGAGAATGGCTTCCCGATCCTGCGAGTGAGCCTAACGATCATCATCAAATCTCAACCCAAGACAGTTACACCTCATGACAATCCCGTGGTGGTGACATGAGGTGTGTAACACCCCAAGCACTTTGAAGCGCTGCGGAATTTCGTAGAATTATTCTGGGGGCCCAAAAAAAAATTGAGAACATATTTCGAACGTTTCTCTATCAACCTATCCAAGAATGTAACGAAAATTTTGGTTTTAAGTATGTTTAAAAAATTCGTGAAAAAAAATCCCAAAAATGCCCTTTTTTTTACAAAAAATTGCTATATTTTTTTTGTTCTTTGACATATCGACAAAATTCAAGTAGGGTCTGATTCCTGAAAGGATTCTCTTTCTGGCGACTGTATTAGTTTTTGTGAGTTTTCCGAATAGTATATGTATTTATTTTGCACTTTGAACATGCAGGTTTCAGTGGCAAAATGATGTACAAGATGTCGATGATTTTTGATGTGAAATGATAATTTCTTTATTGAAAACTCTTCAAAAAGTAGCTCGAAAATGGCCTGGGGTGTGTCACACCCCATGTGACCGTCTTGGGTTAAATTGCGTCTAAAGAAGATCCATTCGAGCCATTCGAGAAATGACAATTTCCTCGTTAATCTGAAGCAACACTCCAGCTGGGATATGATACAGTTGAGAGTATTTCTTCCCTCCGAGTGGCTTCTATCACTTTTATTGCCGGTATAATTAAGAAAAATAAATACGTTATTAATATTCATCTCGTTTTATATCAGTCACAAGTATAATATGACCAGATTGTAATTTATAAGGTAATAATATAATATGTGAGGTACTGTGAAGTTTTTTTTTTGTTTTTTTTTTTTTGATTTTCAAGAAAGCGATTTAAGTACTGAAGATCATTCGGAATATTTGAGAAAATTAAATACCTTTTGATTCTTGATATCTCCAGTCGTTGAGTAAATATATTCCTAATTAAAAGGATCGAGTTTAATTACTTACGATTAAATCAAATCTTACCGGGAAGTAAGAGACAAGGGTTATAAGCGGTATGGTATATAGGTATATATATATTTGAGTAAATCGTTCGTTCGTTTAATGAATATTGATGTAGCAATTAATTTTTATCTTGATAAGTGTATCATCATGATTCACGGTTATAAAACTGACATTGAGATTCGCGTTAACTGAATTTATAAATTATAGCCATTCACTATAACTGCTATACGCGGTCCACCAAAAATTCTCTAATTACTCTTATATACACCAACGCGATAAGGTAGATATTCCTTAGGTTTGAAAATAAATCTTTCAAGACTGAAATTCTTGTATAACTCATTAATTACTAATTAACGCCAGTCCTTATACCGACTTCAAGACAATTCTCGCAAAGTCCCAGGAGGGGCCTAGAGGCTGACGGCGTTTTATACTATAAAATAAATGGGGTGCGAAATGCTTGAACTTTTCGATAAATCGATTCCATTTTCACTATACTTTATATTATATTGCGCCTATTGAAAATTTTACACGCCGTTGTACAACCTGATCAAGTAATAATCATTGAAAATTATCATCGCAATTACGTTATTCCATAACATATAACGCGTATAGGTACCTTTAATATTAATTTCGTAATATAAACCATCGGGTATAAGCTTCCGCAAGATAAAAACGATGATATATATTTTTTTTTCCGCATCGTTTTGAAATAATTGACAGATCATGTCACTGCAGGCAGACATGGCACATGGTATCACAAATAACCAGCGATATTTTTCGATGGTATACAATTTCGTCGATTTAAATGATTAGCGTTTGTAACTATACATCTATGGGGTAATCCTTGTCATTTCGACCAACCTCTGTACGTCACCACATCCGATTTTGGATTTGATTTTTTGTGCCGTAGTACTTACCGAAAGGAACACTGCTGAATTTTTTCAAATTTTTTGACTCACATGGAAAAGAGGTACGAATTTTTGAATATTCGACTTTTTTGATATTCCAATATTTACAAGCTGCGCTGTTTCCGAAAGTGATGGTTATTCGAAGTAGTTGTCGAGACAAAAGTTTCGTACCTTTGTATCATTTTTTAGAAGAAGAATTTACGAAAAATTTTTGAATACAGTAAAACCCCGAAAAACTGTTTCTAAACATTATTTTGAATTTTTCATGTCTTCGGGCATCATTCATCTTCACGAAAAAATGACACAAACTTCTTGAAAGAATACAAAAATTTTAAGCCCTTTTTTAATATGAGATAACAATTGGTTCGAAAGTTATAGCCATTTTTGTATATTAAAATTCCCCCAAAAGCACCTCGGGTACAGAAAAAAGAGAAAAATTTGGAGTAGTGGTTCTTGGCAGGGTAATTTTTGAATTACTAAGAGAACATTGATATGTTTGAAATTGTATCCACGTATCCTTTTTCTGAAAAAGCCCACCAAAGTACCACACGTATGTACCTACTCCAATTTTTTTTTTTGCACCCGACGTGCTTTTGGAGATTTTAATATACAAAAATGGCCATATCTTCCGAACCAATTGTTATCCCATATTCTAAAAGAGCTTAAAATTTTTGTATTTTCTCACAGAATTTTGTGTAATTTTTCCGTGAAGATAAATTGTGCCCAAAGACATGAAAAATTGAAAATAGTGTTTAGAAACAGTTTTTTGAGCTTTAACTGTATTCAAAAAAATTTTGTAAATTCTTCTTCTAAAAGACGATACGACGGTACGAAACTTTTGTCTTAACAACTTTTTCGAATAACCATCACTCTCGGGAATAGCACAGCTTGAAAATATTGAAATATCAAGAAAGTCAAAAGTTCAAAAATTCGTATCTCCCTTGCAAGTGAGCCAAAATATTTGAAAAAATTCAGCAGTGTTTTTGTCGGTAATTACTACGGCACAAGAAATCAAATCCAAATTCGGAAGTGGTGATGTACAGAGGTTGGTCGAAATGACATGGATCACCCCATATATACACCTATAACACGTAAAACGGTTATAAAGGCGAAAGGTAAAGATCTGTTTGATATCGAATATCCAGCTGTTACCTAAATATCAGATCAATATAACGAGGAGCCAAAGTGTGGAAATTTTGGCATATGCATATACCTACCATATAGGTATATATAGATTCTAAAGTGTTTGCAAACATGCAATATAATACCTACTCTTGGCAAAAACCGTATAGTTGCCAAAAGTATGTTTACACGAATCTGGCAACTGACATCAATGTGTATAACCCTTTCGTACCGCTCGAGTCTTGAGTTTGAAATCCAGAGTCAGAACCATCCGTGGCCGGTTGGCGAACAACAAGAATCTCAACCACTGCACTGACCACAGCAATAATTGCTTTTTGCCGCAATGGTTTATGGACCGTCAGAGATAAATAGTCTGCCGTTTAAATTTGACTGCGATAAAGTTTCCGCCAAACTTTTTTTTCCCCATCCTGGACCCATTCTGCGTTCTCTCAGGGACAGATGTTACTTAATTCCATGGTAGATTGTTTTCCGGATAAAACTGGTAGGTAAGATTGTGACGTTGTTGCATTTGGACCAACCCTGATAAAACCCTATTTCCCGCGGTCGATGATAAGACTTGAAATATATTTTCGAAAATTTCAGACTGTAAATGAAAAAGCATGAATCGATCCAAAAAAAGCTAGGTACGTTAATATCTTCAAATGATATCCGCAAATAATTAGCTAGAAAAGTTTAAACTGAAGAACTTGATATTTGAAAGACAATCAAAATTATGCATCTATATAGACATTGAGTTTTTCAATTAAAACTTTTCTGGCTCGTTTTCAAATCATCTGTACAGTTTAGCCCCTCTTGAATACTTTTTGACAATTTTTTTTTTTATTTCGCAATTATTATCTCGGCATTATAATAATTTCAATTTGAATTCGAACAATTCGATATTAGTTCGCATGACTAGCTATAGGCTGCAGATATAAATTATTCAATTGACGTGTAATGAACAGAAGAAAAAGGGTGAGTATCCATTCCGGTTGATGTGAAAAAGAAAAAAAAAATATAAGACATTCAAAGGATTTTATATAAATATTCTACTTTTTTTTTTTTTTTTTTTTTTTTTTTTTTTTTTTTTTACCGCAAAGAATATCTCAATTATTCAAGGCTTCATTACTCGAATTTTATTCTCGTACGGTGGGTAGGTAGGTATATATACGCGGTTAATAAAGCGGCTGATTTGAAATTCCTTCGAAGTTAGAAATATTATATACCTACCTACCGAAGAAAAAAAAAAAAAATGAAATGAAATAAAGTGCTTTATATTTAGGATGTACCATTCGCATTGTTAATTTGACTCATCAACATCATATCTCGTTTGAATAATAAAATCGAGTACCATTCCTCGTTGAGAACGATGTTAAAATGTCCCGCTTTTCAAATACGTCTACCATATCTCTTTACTTTTTATTTCAGATATAATTGCTTTAATTGCAGAATAAAATTCAACAATTTTATACCGTATAATCCAATTCATATATATGTATACATACCTATACGTATGTTCATAACTGGACAGGATAAACAAAAATGTATATATTTTTAATTGATTTGATCGTTACCAGTTCCAATTGCGCGGAAAAGCTCGCTGTAGGGTTCCGCATCGTAATTCAAGCTTCGTCTTCCGAAAGGACAAATCCCGATCATGGTAATTCGTGTTCACGTTTATATAATTCGTAAGATGATTAAGTAATATTGATAATTTGTATTGAAATTAGCACAGATATGTGTATATATGTGTCAACGAGCTTTCACAATGGCCGTATACATACACGTATATCGCCGAGTACGATAATACAATAAACTATGATGTACAGTGTTGTAGTTCTGATGCGATTACAACCATGCATAATGCATTTGCCTCCTAGCCCGCGTGCTTTTACTCTGTTATACGTCCACGATTCTGTATATAGGTAAATATATATATGCACGTGAGTACGCGTGCCCGAGCTTTTGGTCGTAGCGATGAAATCCGTGTTAAAATTTGTATCAAATAACGATTATAGTAGTGATTAAAAAATTATTGATTTTTTTCTTATCGAACAATCGATCAAAATTTTGATGAGTTTTCGTTGATAATCAAAAAGGTGTATTCATAAAATTGAACACAATCGTTTATAGTATAAATTTTTTCTACCTTCACCTTTCTTTGTCGAATAATTTTTTTTTTTTCTCTTCAGTAGCTTAAATTACACGAACAATTCTCCTCCCTTTTCTAACTGGCAAAAGCGATTTGAAATTAACTTTAATTCCATATTTTTTTTTTTTTCTGTGTGTTTTTCTTTCATCGCGTTGTGCCTGTGAAACAAGATCGTACACTTCGGTATACGTACTGCAAAATGGTATGTGTGTACTTGTACACGTGTACATGAGGCTTTTGTTCTAGCTAATTACCCTATACACACGAAGGGTATATATTATGGTATATATATTTATATATGTTCGCCCTTTGCGCTTGTCGACCAGTAAGCAGCGCTGTTTGCACGGTATACTGCCGTACATTTATACAAGCAAACTAACAGAACGCTGAATAAGCTCGTTTGAATTTACTTTCGAAAGCTCTTTTTTTTATCGGCTTAATATGGCCACCTTTCTTCGGCAATGACTCGAGAAGAACCCTGTACACTAGAGTCTGTTTCAGTCCCATTGAAGAGGAAACATTATTACCTAATTAAGACTGCAACGAGCTGGACTGCGATTTATAGTTGCAACAAAAATCACGAATCGTTTTTCAACTAATTCCTATTATATTTTGCTATTTATTATTACTTTGGAAAATTTCGTCACGGTTGACACTGTGAAGAATCTTCAATATAGAAGAATTGTTCATTACTACTGCGACGAATGAGAGAATCGCACATCGATTTATGATACCGTACAGTTTATCACTTGATGTCTAATAAAAGGCAAATTCCGGCTCACTTCTGGTTACTGAAGTTTGTTTAATTAATTTTTAACGCCTGATGAAGCTTTGTTAATGGATCTACTCAGTCCGGAAACGTGCCAAAACAACGTACAGACTGGTGTTAATGATCGTCCGGTGAATAAATGTCGTCCATTAAAGGAACTCGACAGCAAATATTACTCGTTCGATAAATTCTCACAACTAATTCACAGATATATACTATAGTCCAGAATTTAACACAAAAATTGCAGACTAGTTATAGTTTGAACCGATAACATGAATGCATCTTTGCATAGTACCGGATTTTTTTCCGGTACCATAAAGTAAAGTTTCGTCAACTAACCTGACATTTTCCTAATGCCAAATATCTAATTTGGAAAAAATAAAAAATAAAAGGAGAAGACTGAAATTTTGTCTGGAATAACGTGTCCCTTCGTGCGGGTTTGATGCTGCATTTTATATCTTCGTGCTGCTGTAATAAAGAACGTAGATTTATTTTGAGCATTATTTTACTTTGGGGTATTTTTGTATTTGTACATCAATTTTTTTTTCAAGTTTACATGTATGCATGTATGTATGTATGTATGTATGTATATGTACAGGAAGTCAGTTTATCTCGCTTCACGCTGCAGTAGTATTATATTGTACGTGTTAAACTGCACGGACTGCGGACAAAGGTGGGAAGTATGTTTTGAATAACTGCCGCCATTGTTTCTATATGCACGAGTTTATTCGCGTGAATTAACATAATTTGCAAGTTTAACAATATCGCACCTTGGCTGCTGACTGGAAGTTATTTATAAGGGAGGAACGAGTCCGCGCTCGTACCCGCGTTCCTGGACCAATCTCAATGCAGATAGAGAAAAAACATGCAAATTGGCACCGTTTTAGCATTATTCATTAATCGATAGAAACTCTCCGATCGGATGAATATCAGGGATAGGGATAACCGTGATTTAGTTTTACGATTCATTAATGAATTCTATCAAGTGCCCATCACGCACGCGTATGATCGTCTTATTTGGTGCAATATCGTCTTCGTTATTATACTATAAATTCATATTTGGCATATCAATTCATCCTAGTCAATTTTTTCATCCTCTAGTCGTAGTCAGACTGGCTAAACTTCTTGTTACCATCCTTAGAACAATAGCCACTAATTTCACGGCGTCATGGCTTCATGGCTGATCATTACGATGAATCTTGAGTAGTGCAATTTGAGAAACAAGTGTCTACAATGGTTTTTTAGTCATGTAATATATTGTCACCTATAAAGCTGTAAACGAACAGGTACAATACGTAATTAGTAAAGTTTGGACCAGCTATCGAATATCAAATGGTGTGAATATAAAAAAAAGTAAAATCGGTTTGAAAGAAACGAAAAAAAAAAAAAAAACTTGTGCATTTTGTTCTATGCACATAGGTATGTACGTTTTTACTGCAGTTATGAGTACACTCGCCGGGATCATTCGTTGGAATAACAAATCGGATTTCCCGATGGTATAATTAAATGTTTTACATCGCTCACAGTCAGCCAATATATAGATATAATTGACATCGTACATAGACGTAGGTATGTATGTACTACATCTATCAAATTTGTCAAAAAATGATGCAATTTGTAAAAAAAATCATTATATCTCTGACTGCAATGTGTGCGGCGGTTGCAGTATAACGAAAACATCGGACAGTGACAGAATTGCGAGTAATTGCTGTTAGATATCTATGATATGTCCAGCCAATGTGACAATTTCAATGGATCCGATTTCACTGAAAAAGTCAAAATACAAAGAAGAAAAATTTCGTTTATTTTCATCCGGTGTTTCATCGTCGGATGAGATCATTTCAATAAACTTCGACAGTCATGAAGAACCTCATGACTTAACTATAATGGTTCTAATTTTCCAAAATTTGATATAGTTACGAAATAACTTGAGTTTTGAAAATTAGGTAGAGTATCATCAGAAGAAATGACTGAGACCTCATTAGATATAATAATCCCGTTATAATTTAAACCAATTTTCTTATCGCTACTGCAAAAATTGGTCTGTATAAGGACTTGAATTGTTTCCCAAATAAACGATTCATGATTCACCCTTATGCAAACGACCGTTCTCGAAAACGGAGACAATGCAGACGAATCAGTGAAAACGAACTTATACATACATACAAATGATTTTGGCAAAATAAAAAATATATGAACACAAAAATTTTACTGGATTTGAAAAAGCTGTGTTTCGTTTCAATTTTGCACAGAGTGAAATAAGAGTAAACGAATTAGGATCGATACTGGGGTAGAATGAAAGAAAGAAAAAAAAATTCCACGAGAAATCACCGTTTTATGTAATTCAGATATAATCTGATCGGTCATTAAAATTACATCACGTTTCCCGATAACGACCATTGAGAATCGCATCACTTGTGAATCGTATTGTTGAAAGTGAATGGTTTTCCCGCCTTTTCACCACTGTGCCGGATGGTTGAACGATATATAAAATTGAAAAATGTTTTACCGGATTGTTTATGAACGTGGTCTGAGATTCAATTCAGTCTTTCCGATATCGGGGTATCAGGGTGCTTAGGTTTCGTGATATCCACTGACAAGACCAGACGTAACGTTTCGTAATACGTTTGATGGAAAGACAATATTATGCGAAAAACACCGTAGGGTAAATCTTTTTGTTTTCGAACGACAAAGAAATCGGTTTACATGATCGAAAGTTAAAGCTTATCAGAAAATCTCATCTGTATAGGGTGTAAAGGCACGAATTGTGGACAGATATGGTCGAGATTTGAATACAACGTATAATACCGCGTGAGTATAGTCGGGAAATATAATATCGAAAAATATCTGATCTGACTGAAAAATATTCAATGTCAAATCCACACTTTCCGTACGAGTCTGATAACTTCCTGGCCTAACCCTCGCCTTTGCGGCGACCCTAACAACCCCGGAATTACATAAAAATAAAATCTGGGCTCCCTTGGGCCGGAGGTAGAATGGCCAATGGGTATTCCGTAGGTCGACTGTGGGATATGAAGTATTTATTACCCATACATTTTACGCCCCGGGGACGGAGAGTCGATCTCCATAACAAAATCGATCTCTGCTTTTATCTACACCTTTTCACACCTGCTATCAAATAATCCCCATATATTCTTGCGGTTCATGCTTTCTTTTTTTTTTTTTTTTTTTCCTTTTTTTTCTTTTTCCCTAGACATAATTTTCCTCAAATGCTATTAAAAATTTAACGACTCGTCTCTTCGTTTTATCTTTAACAACGTTCCTCGTCGGGAGAGAGAAGAAAAGAAACACACACAAAAATGTTAAAAACTGTGATAAAACCGCGCAGCTTTCGTTCTCGAGCAATATTTTCTGATAACGTTAAGAGGATAATATTATATCGCTTTGGAAATAATTTCTTTCGAATAATTGGTACGCTTTGAAAAAATGTCCTATATATATTGACTCAGTATTTTTACTTTACTACCGATTTATACTTGTATTTTTAAACGTAATTAGAAATTATTTGAGATCTTATGGAGCGTTTGCCTAATTGTATAGATCTAGCTACCGAAGAAGAAATCGCATAGTTTATCAAAACTTTTTGACATTTCGTGGCAATATTCTTAAATGATGACATTTCAAAGCGAACAAATAATATATGAAGATACGATCAGTTTTGTCTTTTTGTGATCTTGTGACACCCTTTCATTCCGAATGGTTCAAAAAAAAAAGTTTTCATCAGATCTCGACGTTTTGAGGTCCTAGGAAGCTATTCTGACTATTTTTGGATGGACGTCCGTGTGTGTGTGTGTGTGTAAACAAAATTTTTGTCGTACGATATCTTTAGAACGAATCGACCGATTGGAATGGTTCTTGTGGTGATCGGAAGGGTTAATATCAAGACTTAGATCTGATTAGATTTTGGAGTCGATCGGTCGAGTAGTTCCAAAGTTATTCGAAAAATAAAGATTAAAAAAAAAAGAAATGTTTTTTGTGTTCTTAGCGCATAACTCCTAAACTGTTCGTGCGATTAGTCTCAAAACTTAATCAGATTTAAGTCTTGGATAGCCCTTTCGATTGCTGCAAGATTCATCAAAATCGAACGATTAGTTTAAAAGATATTGCAAGACAAAAATTTCTTTTTTTGTCGTATGATACCTTTGAAACGAATTAACCGATTTGAATGATTCTTGCGGCGATCGAAAAGGTATACCACGACTTAAATCTAATTGGAACTGAACGATGTCTTCTGACATTAGATATAACTCCCCAAAACCTAGAAATGTTGACAATAGAAAAAACTCGATTTTTGATTAAAAATCATACGGAAAAAAATTTATATACGAAAAACTAACTATACCTGTAACCTTTCTCAATGTATCATAAACACAATAGTATCAATTTGTTGTAACGTATTTAACACATAGCGGGAAGTTTTAGGGTTGGCCCACAGGTCAACCGGTTTCCTGATTTTTTTTTTTTTTGTTTAGGGCGCGCATTCTGCCCAGCATTTTTAATTTCTTTTATACCAATGAACCCCTTATTTTAAGCAATAAAAAGCAGTAAAAATAACTAGACAAGAAAACGAAACTCTTGGACCCATGACGAAGGTGGAACGAATATTTTTTCATTTTTTTGGGGGGCGTCTAAGGTTTGTGTTACTGAAAAAAAAAAAATTTATTTTTGAATTTCTTTTGGAAGTGGTCCACTGGATCGCTCAATCGTTTGTTTCGATTTTTATTTTCGTTGACAAAGCTGAGCAAAAACTTATCGGCACAAAAAAAGATTCTTTTTTTTTTCACCAAAATTGAAAAAAAAAGTTGTTGACAGAAAAAAGAATAACAAACGATTGTGCGATCTGATACACCACTTCTAGCTCGGGAACATCGATAATTCGTGTCCCCCTCCGATTTCAACGAAACTTTGAGAGATTGCAGTAGACGGGGTGAAAATATTTGACACGTATTTTTTTGTATCTGCGGAATTTCATCATAAGAGAGTGTAATCAACCCCTGAAAATCACAGATTTCTCTATTCGATATAGCTCACGAAAAACGACCGTCTGAAGATTTTTGGCTGACAAGATGGCATTAGGGATAATTGTCGAGATCGCTGATCTTGAATCTGCATTCGGAATTGAAAAATTCGAGATCAGCGACCCCAAAAACCCTGTAGATATACCAAATCCCAAGCGATTTGTACAATTTCGGAAGAAGATGGTCTTCCATTTTCAATTTTTCAATTCCGATTGCAGATTTGAAATCAACGACCCCGAAAATTGCTAGTACCACATTGTCAGTCAAAAATCTTCGGACGGTTGTGTTTCGTGAGCTATTAGGGTAGGATTCCGCAGATATAAACAAATTAGTGTCGAATATTTTCACCTCCTCTAAAATCTCCTGAAGTTTCGTTGAAATCGGAGTGGGACACTTTGCAGCGATGATCCCTAGTGAGAAGAATTCAAAAATTACATTTTTCTTTTCAGTAATACAAACTTCAGACACCCAAAAAAAATAGACGGAAAATTCGTCCCAACTTGGTTATAGGCTCGAAAGTTTCGTTTCTTTGTCTAGTTTCTTTCCAGACAAAAAAAAATCAAAATCAAAAATGGCCTTTTTTGGCAATGTCAAATTTAGCGTTTAAACTGAAGTTTCTGGTATGAATATTGTCAATAACGGCGGTTCGAAAAAAAAAAATTTTTTGAAAAGTTTGATTGAAAATTAAAAATGTGTAAATCGGTAATTTTCGTCCTGAAGCATGACGTTTTGTAGAAAAAAAAAGTGAAACTTGGGTCAAATGGTAACTCAGCGATATTTTCGTTAATTGATAAATCGAAATAAATAGGTGCAATTAAAAAACGCCCTGGAGCATGATTTTGGGCTGGAAAAACCAATCCAGAAAAATTTTTCATCGAAATCAAAAATCGCAAGGTCGGATCGGATCGGTCTCGGTTTCACGTGGAACACTTCATATAGGTACCCTTCTTTCATAAAATAAAATCCATAAAATAACATAAAATTCATAAAATTATCAACGGTTTAAATTCAAGAGATATCATGCTTCCTGTAGATTAATCAAGCCACCTGGGATCTGGGATAAAAATTTTTCACACCGTTCACATCTTCACAAATTAATATTTATTATTAATGTTTGGGTAGGGTCAACGTAGAATTGTCGTCCCATGACTAGGGGAGTTATTAGTCTCAATGTAAACAGAGCTCTTGCCATCCGTTTCCCAAATTACGATTAACCGATAAAGGTATATATGTACGGACATCGGGTTGTATGTAGATATGCAACGAGCCGAATGAGGGGTGCAATGGCGTGTGACGAGATAACAATTTTCATACTCTGCCTACGTCATCAGTCTCGACAGGATCCCTCGGAATATTATTTCCCTCCTTGGTGGTAACGGGTAGATAAGCCTCGCGCAGTCCGAGCTAACGAAATATGAGACCCCCTTAACCCAAGACGGTCACATGGTGTGTGACACACCCCAGGCCATTTTAGAGCTACTTTTTGAAGAGTTTTTAATGAAGAAATTATCGTTTTACATAAAAAATCATCGATATCTTGTGCATCATTTTGCCACTGAAATCTGCATGTTCATAGTGCAAAATTAATATGCTATTCGGAAAACCGACAATAACTAATGTAGTCACCAGAAAGAGAATCCTTTCAGGAATCAGACCCTGCTTGAATTTTGTCGATGTGTCAAAAAACAAAAAAAAATACAGAATTTTTTGTAAAAAAAAGGGCATTTTTGGGAATTTTTTTTCACGAATTTTTTAAACATACTTAAAACTAAAATTTTCGTTACATTCTTGGATAGGTTAATAGAGAAACGTTTGAAATATATTCTTAATTTTTTTTTAGGCCTCCAGAATAATTCTACGAAATTCTACAGCGCTTCAAAGTGCTTGGTGTGTGTAACACCCCCAAGTGACTACCACGGGATTCTCATGAGGTGTGACCGTCTTGGGTTAAAGGTTGCGGTATCTTCGATGTATTATGCCGATACTGTAACAAGATCGATTAATTTTCACAGACAGTATACTCGTATACCTAATTGGGATTAATTCAGGGAAAAAGAGAAAGGAATAGCCACACAAATTATGAACTTTCAAGTTATCCCTATTTTTTTCTGGAATTCGCAACCCTCCCTCGTTTTCATTTTTCATTCATTTCCTGTATACCGAGATTTCCCATGAGCCGAAGATGATAAATATTTACATAAAGAAATATGGTGAACAAGCCAAATCAACTTTTCGAAAAAACAAACGGAGAACAAAGGTTTTTTTTCGTATATGTATAAAAAAATTGAACGAAGAATGTTTGAAACGATCCAAATTTTTTTCCTAATTGTGAGACGAACAGCTATTTTCCAACAAACTGTTGTTCACTAAAACCTAATTTAAAATTAACATCTCTGAATAAACATTCAGAATTATATCGAAACAGCGGACAATAAATAGCGTGAAACGTTTTATCGAAAAAGTACCCGTTTGTTGGAAAGGGGCTCAATTTTCAGCGGGTCAGTGTGCCGATATGTGAGTTTCCAGCGGTATATAGAAAATTATGGACATTGAGTATATTTCAGCACTCCATATCGTGCTGCTCGGTCACTATCTTATCATATTTTCACCTAAGAATAAGTCTGTTTTAGTGGAAAGTTATCGGTCGTGGAAAACTCCGTGTATAATACGAGGTAAGGCTAGATATTCTTTACAGGTTCCCTTATCCAGTGCATATTTTCAACTCTTAGCTATCCGCGGGTGTATTTTTCAGGATTTGCTAAAGTATTCCTCGAGGCAGTTAGTTCAGGAAGATACACTAGCCAAGAAGTTAGTACGAAGTGGGGAATAGAAGGTCTGTTCAAATCTCATGGGGTTCAAACTTGTTTGCAAAGAGGGGAAAGATCTGTTTTCACCGACCCACTGATAATAAAACAAATCCTTTTATATACTGCACCGCGCGTAGCCACTTATTCCTCTATCGTTGTACTAATTCAGACAAAAAAAAAACATTTCTCCAATTGTCAAAATTGTTATATTCACACGTTACCATCGCTGCAATTAATTTAACAAAATTTGGCCGGTATAAAAGCAAATGGATTTCCATCAGTAATACATATAGTAAAGGGCAAGAAATCGAGACCGAAGTTTACGAAGCTCGGGCTAAAAGCTTTGTGAGCTGCAGAAATTGACGAAGAACAGTAATTGCGCTTGCAAAGAATAATGTCTCTTTGATTTTTAATTTAAATTCAACGTATTCTGGTGTTTTTACCTAATTAGCACCGAGAAACTTTTTCTTTACCCTTTTTCGGGCCTCGTCATACCAGCATCTAAACCCACATGAGCCGGACACCCCTTTTTTTATCAACTGCGGTTTCGTATTCGAAGTATGCGGGTATCCCTGACCGCGTGTTCACACTGCCCTCGCTATTTTCGGTCATGCCAAGTGACCTTCTCTTTTTCTCTCTTTCACACACACACACGCACATTCTCATTTCCTCACTCTCTCTTGTCGTTCTTTTATTTTACTCCACCCCGTTCCCAGACCCAATTAACCACGTATGCTCGCCTCAGTTGTTCAAGCACCAGCAAGCTTTTCAAATTTGTTAAATTAGAATTCCTCTCTTCAACGAAGATTGCCTAACCCCAGAGGCGGCTTTCTGTATTGGCAAATTTCCTTAAGAGATATCCATTATAGGCGTATAAAAAGGACGAATGATTGAAGCAAGGTACCATGGAGGATTAATTGGTCTGATGCAGGAATTACACAGGAAATTTTCTTAACTCACATTTCAGAATTTCGTGATAATAATCTGAAGTCAGTTTTGATTATGGGTATAAATTTTTTGTCCGAATTTCTTCTTTCATTACATGATCGGAAATTGAAGGTATACATATATCACGTTCGTCGATTTATTTAGGGCAAGTGAAATAGTTGTGTTTAATATTTATATGATCATTTTTAATTCCCTCTGTATACCGGTGTTTGTGAATACTGAACAAACATGCATTTGAACGCGGTTGTATCGTTGACCATGCATTATTTGTTCAATTGAACTGCCCCGCACGCATTTATTCTCTGCAGGCCATTCTATTTATTGAAGTATCTGCAGCGGCAAAAAATCAAATGTATATTTACACTATGGGCAAATTTATACGAAGCGGAATATGATAAAAAAAAATTGGAAACAGAAAATTTGCACGAATTCAGTTTCAACGAAACTCGCAATTATTTGTAGCTGTTCACATTCGATAATATAAATAAACTGAAAAATGCATTGTGCCTGCTTTGAGTGTGAATGTTCAAAAATTTCTGAACAACCATTAAAAATTACAAATCTCCGAAACATTCTGTAGAAAAAACCATAAACTCCGATCAATTATCTCTCCTCGATATTTTTCTAAACGATTCCTGAAATCGAAACACTCTGTGAAAATTATTATTATAGTAATGTTGCAAAAAATTTGTATGCATTTTCGAAGAGTTTCAATGAAACCTAAAAAAAAAAAACAGAAATAAAATTGCAAAAATTAATAAAATTTGAAGATTTTCTCATATAGTTTATCCGAAAATGCTGAGAAATTTTTATGAATCGAGATGAAAATCGTTTCAACGTATAACCAATTAACTATTTTTGAAGAAAAACTCTGTCAAAATCTGGAAAATTTATTTTACTTACGTTTTTTTTTTCGATCTCAGTTAAAATCCTTGAAAATATCTGAAAATTTTCTACAAAATCTCTGATAACGTTCGAATAAAGTGTTACAAATATTCGGAAATCTTTTATGATAGGCTTAGAAGAATGATCTTGACAGAGTTTCACAATGAGTTAGAATTTTTTTTTTTAGAAAAACGAAGACAAAAAAAAATGTTACTGCAGGTGATTCTTCACGATCAGCATCACTGCGGCAGTGCTTGGTATGTTAATTTTGTATAACGAAACGTCAATAACATCTGGTATCAGACCTGTGTGCATGAATCGTGGCCTGCACCGTACTGTCTGCTGAATATTAACACGTGTACGTTGAATACGAATACTCGGGGATTCCACCATCTCGATGCATCGAACCGAGAAATAGCAGTATTTGCACTGCATATATACCAAATATTATCCCAGTGAATGCCAGAAGTAACGCTTATCCTAGATAAGCTAACATACAATCATGCATTCCATGCATGAGCTCGGTAATTCACACATGGGGGGCTTGTGCTACGTGCATCATGTATTAACCGTAAATTAGCTTGAATATATCTAATAGCTTGAGTTAATTATTAGGCGATAAAACGTGATGATTGGTACGAACGACCGTTTTCTCTCTCATAATTATTATCAAACTACGGAATGATAATTTTTTTATATACAGCCAATTTGGTATCCTTTCACAATTGGTTGTTACTCTTTCGAATAATTTTAACGCAGTTTTGTACACATTAAAGATTTTTTGGTTCTGGTCATCTTTAATTACAATTAAGGGAACCAGTACAGTTTGGTTTGGGAAGTTTGGAGTACTCTAAAGTTCATTTATTTGTCAACCAAAGTTTATTTCACATCAAAAAAAATTTTCTTCGAAAAACTTTGTCGTAAGGTTTCAGGCATATCGTTGGCCCAATTCAACCTCTCAAGGTCTTGCTTTCTTCAGAAAGCAATTCTACATATTATGAACGTAGGTATCAGTAAAAAAAAAATTCATGTGAAAAGTTACGGTCAATTATCCAAAATTTCCAATATTTAGGCCAATAATTTGCAAACAACTTGGCCAACACGAAATTGTAAAAAAATTCCCTCGTTCACACGATGAGTACTTCTTTTCTGAACAAAATGAGCCCTCGACGATCTTAATCGAAATAACGATGTGCCTAAAATCTTACGACGAAGGTTTTCAGAGGAAAATTTTTTTTTTGATGTGAAATAACCTTTGGCTGACAAATAAATGCATGTTGGAGTACTCCGAATTTCCAAAACCAAGCTGTACTGGTCCCCTTAATCAAGGGCGTATCTATCACCGAAAAAGAAACAAGAAACAAAAAATAAACTTTATTTCTTTAGCTTTATCTCTCTAGAAAATTTATGGACGTTTCCGTATTTTTCCTCTTTGTCATTCCTTCAGCTTTTTTTTTTTTTTATTTTTCATTCAACACCGTCCACGGACGACTTTGTATTGAATTTTCTTTACAACCGCAGATAATTTTCACGCTCAAAGAAACTCTGCAGCTACAGTGATAATAAAAAGTTCACTTGATGTTTGCTTAAAAGACAAAAGCTGAAGTTAAAACTTGCAGTTGTTCATTTTCAAGATAAGTTTTACTTTCAGAAAAATTCTTCTTCTTTTCTAAATATGTATATAGGTATATCTTATACTTACCTCATTTTGACATTATTTGCACGCGTAATTTCGAAGGCAAATTTACTGTAACACGTGTACATATACACATAACCCTGTCTAAGAGAGTAAAGTTCCCTAGTGTAACTAGATTTAATATACCCAGAAGCAACGGATGCAAATGTAGATCGCAGCGTTTCGGTTTAGGGATTCACACCTCGATTCCGTGGTAAATTGTCACCCTGCTCGTAGTAGTTTCTCCGTTGCACCAATACACAGGATGTGGTACGCAATATGCTTAGTAGATAAGCAACTTTTTACCCTTTTATTAAAATTTTCCATCCTATCATGGGCCAGGGATGATACTCCGAAAATTTTTATTTCTAGTTTAAACAAACACACTGTATGTACTATTCATGTCGTGTAGAATCCTTCACAGTCTTTACAGTCACTCTTCCCGAGGAAGCGAATTTATTGCTATAGCTGTAACACCGTGCCTCTGGAGTCTAGACAAATGGTCACCCCTTGAATTTATAGTCTTTCGATAGAGGCAAAGGTCGCATAAATTGCCCAAGTTTGAGAGGCCAAGACAGCAAAGCGTCTGGTTTACTTGCGCGAAGATGAACCCCGCAGTGTATGAAGTATATCTCTTTCACCCTTTACACTGATTGATGGATCATCGAATGACCGAACGTTTTACAGCGGGAGAATTGCTGCATAATATTTCACGCCCGATCGATAGAATATTGACAATTTTTTTTTTTGACTTTTTGATGGTGAAAAAATTTTTTTTCTTTCCTCGTTCAATTTGAAAGACCATCCTATGTAAGTATCCATAACTCAGTCGTGCAGTACGCCTGTCTGCCGACCATGCGTCTTATTTAGGGTTGATAATGGACGATCCCTAATCAATTGATACATTGCCAAGGGTCCAACTTCAGCAATTTATATTCCCACGAAAGTTAGGGCGCTCAGCAAAGGTCGAAGAATTTCCTATATATATCGTCTATGTCTAACAATTTGTGTTAGGCTCAAAATAGAACCAAAACAAAATCCACGTATCTACTTTAGAGTATATTAACTTTCGAACGAAATTATCTTGAAAAATATAGTCAGCGCAGTCGACTATTATTTTTATAAATGATCAATTTTGAAGTACAAACTGCAGCTACTTATGAATCACTCGATTTTACTTTGGTACTACTTGTCACTAGCGAAAAAATTGTCTTTTGGTAAGAAATATATTTCTCGTAACGTACTTTCTTTCGGATTCCAACATAGAAGTAGAGTTCTGTTTGTCTGTACTAGTCGGGGTCTTCTCAAGTTATATAGGTATATAATCTAGGATGGAAGTAGAAGAGCAATCGTAGATTGAGAATCGAGGATTGAGCGCTCGTTACTTAGACAAATAGACGTAAAAGTACGTCCCATTTTTCCTCCACTTCCGATAAAGATGCCGCACAAAAGGTTTTCTTCACACACCATGGGTTCTCTACATGTCAGCTGATTTATACATGCCACTGAGAAAATACATTTATCCTACACGGTCTGTATGTATGTACATGCATGTAATATACTTTCTTGCTACCAAATGGCTAATCAAGCTGATTACAAGTCTCATGATTACACAGGGTAAGAGTATCTGATAGGATCCATCAAAGTACCTTCGATCTTGCGATGAGGATTCACAGAAGAATAATACAGCCTAATTAATTAGGGTATGGATCTATACGGTCTGCATTCGTACATGATATATAGCTGCAAACGTACGCAACTGAGAATTCTTGATGTCATTTTTCGGCACTTATTTTAGATACGAAGTATATCTCCAGAGTGCCCTATGAATTTGCCTTCCTAAGGACTATTTTTGTCTGTCCGGACCGGTCGACACTACTGCGCCAACCCAAATCTCTTGTCTTTTGGAGCATAACTCTCATTTCAATTGAGGATTATGCCCCTAGCAAAAAAAACTTATGATCTTCTATCTGGTCTGATCGTTTACCTACAAAGATTCATTATTTTTTTCAGGCTTCTTGTCCGTCCGGACTGCCCGAGCCAGCTGCACTGACCCAAAACTCGAGTCTTTTGGAGCGTTACTCTAATTTCAGCTGGGGATTATGCCTCCGGCAAGATAACTTAGAATATTACATCTATTATGATGGCTTGCCTGCAAGGATTCATCATTTTTCAGGGTTTTTTGTCCGTCCGGACTGCCCGAACCTACTGCGCCGACCCAAAACTCTAGTCCTTTGGAGTGTTACTCTCATTTCGGTTGGGGATTATGCCCCTGGCAAGAAATCTTAGGATATGACATCTATTCTGATAGTTTACCTACATAAATAAATATTGCTATTTTGTATCCTCTATTAACTTGATACTTATGATACTGATAAATCGTGAGTCTGCTCATTCTGCCTTGTTGATCATTGGTGCGTGCAAATCATTTTCAGCGCTGTTCGGGATCCTTAGACGAAAGTCAAAATATGAGAGGGTGTTTTTTCGACTTTTACTTGAAGATGTCCTAGTGGATTTTCTTGGAATCAGACCCACTTCCAAATCTCATAGCTGCCGATAGTTAATCACTTCAAGCGGACATGTCAAGCTGAGGCACGTAAAATGAGCATCAAGTACCAAGACATGTCACGTTTACGACTTTGCCTATGGATGATGTAACCAAATTTCTGAGACCACTATAATTCTAAACTCACTCTTTTGGACAAATGTCTGTCTGTGTGGCTGACTGTCTATCGTTTGAAATTATACTAACCGGGTAATCTCAAGAATTATGTTTTATCTACCGATTCGTAGGTGAGATTAAATTTTCCATGGTTGGCTCGGTCATCAAATATGATAAGAAAAAGCTCTTCAAATTTCAAGACTCTAGGTGAAACGTTTCCGAAGAAGAAGTTGTGTGGACAAAGTTAGAAAAATTTCTTTCGAGAAAAACGCCTCAGATGTTCACTTGATCAAAATTCAAAAAATGTACTTAGTAACAAACTTATACCTCAGATAATGCACCTTTTTCATCCCTCACTACCCTCCCAGCTTATTTTTGATGCATTCATCGTTCATCGCAAAATAAGTACTATAAAGTTATTTTTGTACTCTGTGCTGTACAAAAATAACTTTATCAGAATGGAAAATGTGGCATTTTGAATCCATCGATACAACTTGGGAATTTTTATAACTATAGAAACTTCACACGCTTGTGCCATGGTCACGTATACAGTCTATATGGGTGGATGTTCAGCAACTGTAATATTCCAATAGAATAAAAGTGTACTTCTATTGCGCCCCGGTCTATACTCTATATTACCGTTTCGTAGACGCACTGTACTCCCTCTATCATCGGTGGAACTTTGCCATTACAAGTACAAAACTTTATCACAGTTTCCACTAAAGTTATACGAACTGGTTGCTCGATATGCAGTAACAAATCTCACCGCAGTCCGCAAGTAGGGAAATTTTGTAGCGAAACGTTTGCAAGATTTAATGCTCGTTTCGCTCGACTTATATATAATAGGGTTCGACCGATTTTTAGCTTGTTAATAAAATTCGAAATATCACCAATTTCGATTCGTTACATCGATTTGGAAGATCGCCTGCTTACAATCGTCGAAAAAAAGAGTACTGCAGTTATCACTTCGTATGACAACTATATACCTATAATATTCGAGAAAAAATTCTATCCTGAAGCCAAAAATTTCCTGTTCAAAATTCTGTTTTTACCATAAGTTGCAAAAATTTTTCATAAAAAAATGTGCGTTGTTCAAATTTACCGATGAATTTTTCAAGAAAATCTCCAGCTTTTCGATATACTTTCTATTCATGATCTATGAGAGTATTTATCGTCTTCAAAATTAGTGAAAAATTTCAGATTTTTTGGAAAGCTTTCTCCGCGGAATGAATCACCGTCTAATTTAATAAGAAAAAAATTTCGACACTTAAGCCTAGTGATTTTTTCTTCTGTTTTTTTTTTTTTCACCACCTGCAGGGAAGAGAATTTCGGTTGTCTGAACAAAACGTTTCTCCGGGTGCATAAATTGGTAATTTATCAAGTGTAGCAGCACGTAGACATGATCTGGATAGTAAATTTGGTCGGTAAAATTATTCGGGCACGTTTAAACGGTACGTTGAGCGTATTACTGCAAAGTGTTACAGCTGGTCCACGGCTGATATTAATATAAATTAAAAAGAAAAAAAAAAGGTAGATGATTTAGGTACAGCGGTCACTGTGGTGGCTGGCCATTATTGGAGCACGTATATTATCCGCCGCAATGGATTGAATGTTTATTTACTCCAAGCAAATAACGTTGAAATATATCGTTCCTACCGCGTTGAACAGTCCTCGCCTGTTCACAACATAAAGGAAGATTTATACATGCTGAAATGGAACAATGCACCAACTATATGCGTTACTTTAGTACCGCAGTATTCGCAATAGTTGTGCAGTTATACGTATAAATGTATTTACTTTGGAATTTAAATACCGCATCAGATAAATAAAACTAAAACTGATTTCATTGCATTACACGCAGATACCTGTATAGTCTAATTTATACACATATTCACACTAGGGTGTGTCATTTTGGGGCAACTTTTTTTTTCAACTTACGAACGGGTTGTAGACTTGCAGGAAGGTAAAATAAGAAGACTGTTAAAGTTTGAGATCTTAATATTATTATTATTAAGAGGTGCCTCGTCGCGAATTTCTATTTCCCATTTAAATAACACGAGAAATGTTTTAGTGGCATACTTCAATTTTTATATCTTAAGTACTAATCTACTCAGAATGATTTCGCATAGCTACTTTTGTTCGAAATTGAACGCTCTACAAAAAAGGTCTCTTGGTCTTTTTCGATAAATCTAGCTGTTTCCAAGTTGGTTGTTGGCTATCAATGGTAATTAACCAATAACCAACTTGGAAATAGTTAGATTTATCGAAAAATACCAAGAGACCTTTTTTGTAGAGCGTTTAATTTTGAACAAAAGTAGTTATGCGAAATCATTCTGAGTAGATTAGTACTTGAGATATAAAAATTGAAGTGTGTCACTAGAACATTTCCCGTGTCATTTAAATGGGAAATAGAAATTCGCGACGAGGCACCTCTTAATATTAATATTAAGATGTCAAATTTTAACAGGCTACTTACTTTACCTTCCTGCAAGTATCCAACCTGTTTGTAAGTTGGAAAAAAAAGTTTCCCCAAAATGACACACGCTAATACACACCAGTTTATGATTATTTATACAAGAAAAAAATTATTTCCTCATCACCGCGCATGCATGCGCGTGTTATAATAGCTATTACAGTAATCCGATGACGCACGAGAGCCAAGCTACCAAGCTGCAACTTCCGGCTGCACAAACCAACCATTAATTTTGATCCAAAAGTTTCATCCCCTAGGTGTAGGTATACGTTGTAAGAAAAACTATAGATTTGTAATGGTCCCGTGCTTTCGGATGGGATTGCGACCCCAGTGAGCGTACAGGATATTAAGGGAGTATACGTGCAATGTGTAACTTCAAAAGAATAAATCTAAAAAATGTACATACAAATTCCATATGCCTTAGCATAAATGATCAACTCCATGGACTTGAAAGAACGTTAGTGAAATGAACCGAATCTATCAATAGAAAGAGAATTTTATCGACATGGAGATGATCACTTTGGCTGCAAAGTTGATATTGGATACCTACCCAAAGGAATTTCAGTACGTTACGTACTGAAAAATTAGAAGAAGATTTTTTAATTTAAAATTCCGCCTTTAATTTCTCCAATATTGAACAATCCGTGATCGTGGATTAAAAAGTTGTAGAAAAAAGAAATATCTTGAAAAATACGGTACATTTTAAAGGCATTGCAGTAGAAATGATGCTGTAATTACCGAGGACTACCATATATACCTTCGATAATCGGCGTTGCAGTTTTTCACAATAGGTAATTGAAAACGATGATACAAGATCCTTTTTTTTTTCTTTTCACATCCGACGATTGATGAAGAATAGTGTGGCAAAAATATCTCATCTTCTATTAAAACGATAATTATATACCTAATTATTTTTTGGAAATTCTTACAATTATTGAATCTCAGATATTTTTCCAATTTTGGATGCAAATTTTCATTTATTTCTTCATCATTTTCGAAATGTGATAAAAATAAGTTTTACTTTTGGGTAAATTTTAGCTAACTCTTCCAGTTCACTTATTAATTGATCAGCCCTTCCATACCTACCCATGGTAAGTTTCGATAAGTATTCATTTATTCGAAAAACTGAGAATAGGATCGGTTGTGTGAATTGGTATAGAAAATATCCTGAAGAATGTTTAGAGTGATTGCGGATAAGGGAGAAAAAATTATTCCATCAAACCTCACCAGTCTCTCGTAATATCGATGCTTATATGATTTTCACTGGACGCATGAAAATGACGCTAACTCGATATCTCGTCTCATCAGAACTGGGATAATTTCAGTGATACGTAATGGAGAACGCGGAATTCGCATCCTTGGAATTCGCCGGTGAAAACGAGAATGCCTTGAGGTCCTCGTCATCTAAAGTCTAGTGTTGACGACGTGCGAATGTTGGGGTCACCATCTATATTCGCAATGCGAACGAATTTATGTACACAGCAATACACGGGGCAATTGCGGTACTGGCTGGTAGTCGGCGAGTCAGAAAGCCGGAGGATTGGAGAGCCAGAGAAAGAGAGAGAGAGAATCAGGGAATCCAGGGATCTAGGTCATTTGATACAGAGACAGGATACACCTTTATGTAAATGGGGCCCCATGGATGTATATAGTGTAAAAAAATCTGAGCTGAAAGACTGGAAAGGTGCCCTAGGAAAACATCAAAGTGTTATAGGTACCCGGTCTCAAAGGTTTCTATAAAAAATGAAAAAAAAAAGTATATAAAAAGAAACCCAAGGATATGTGCTGCAGTGTAGGGACCAGGTGGGATAATGTTTTAGGAAAACAAGGGTCAGGGATAAAGGAAGATGACAGTAAGGGCGGCTGGAATAGCGTTGGAATGGAGGGATGGAATTTTGTTCTGAATGGATATGTTCATGATTATGAAAAGCACTTTAAGAATGGTTGAAATTCCGTTGCGACCAACCGTATTGAAAATGTGTCTTGATAACGATAGTAACAAAGCCACAAAATTATGAGAACTGCTCGGATCAGCGCACAGTTCATCTTATCATTTAATTTAAACAATTTTATTAAAAGAATAGATTCGAGTGAATCAACAAAGACGACAATTCTGACGCGCAAAAAGGTAAATCCCTCATAAATCTTGTACTTAACTGCAGCTTTTCGCTTTATAAATACTTTACGAAATGAAAGAACGAAAGATTTACGATTATGTAGCCCAGGAGCGAAATTTTTATTACCTACCCCCGATTTTAACACCTTTAAAGGACTTTGATAATTAATGTCAGCCTCAAGGAACTATTATGAGGCTCAGACGTTGAACCGCTTGCCTATTTGTAAATTTTTGTGGTTAGTAGCTGTTCAACGTACAGACCTGTGCATGTATATTTTTTTTTAAACGATAACATAAATGAAATCCACGCAGTGTCAGTCACCGGATCGTGCCAAGCGGAGAGAAATATTCACATAAATATTTACTGTTGATCCGAAACAAAAAAAGTGAAAAAATGATGATAATAATAACAAGAATAATAAATAAATACATAAAAAAATGAAAAAAGGAAAAAGTAAGTCGAAAGTCACATTCGATGTTGACAGTTGTCGCCTACGTGCGTGCCCGGGGGTTTTTCTACACGCAAATTTATAGATTTAAATCAGGCGAACGTTCCTTCGTGCTTGAGTTTAGGGCGATGCGGCGGCGGCTGACACAACACGGAATGAGACTCCTGCCGCGCCCGATGTTTACTGCCACTACTGCGCGAGCGATTGGGCTGATTCATGCGGTATAATAAACCGTAAATTAACGATACTTCTTGGAATATAAGAAAAGTAAAAATAAAAACAAAAAAGCATTTTATCACCCAATCAGCTGCGCCATGAGAAGACTTCATGCTGTAAATGAGAAGCTTTCAATCTTTTAATTTATCTACATTTATAAATGTATTAGGGTGTGTCCTTTCTGGGCCACATCGCTTGTGTTTCTTCTTTTCCTTTTTTCGCCAAAAAATCCTTCAGAACAAGGTCCAAAGAAAGAAAGAAAAAAAAATGCATTTTGTAAGGTAGCTTGATGAATTATGAGTTTTCCTAATTAAATAATATGATTTTTTTATTTTGTTTTTCGTTTTCATTGGTATCATTCAGCCGGGTTTTATGGTACACAATTTCGCGAAGTGGGATTTTATATAAACTTAAATTCTCTATGAAAAATGTTCTTAGAACGAAGTAAAGCATTGGAAGTTACCTTTAAACGCTTTTCACGACTAAACTATTAACTTTATAAAAATAATTCTGGGGACATTTTTTGTAGAGAATTTAATTTTCTCTAGGACAACACTCTGTAGAATTTTTTTTACCACGAATCCCAACTTAGGACTACCAATTCAAGGAAAAAAAATCATACTTTTACAATGGTATTTGAATGGAAAATCTCATAACTACCTAGTAAAGTGCCTTTCAGCGCTATCCATTTTGAGAATTTTTTTCAACGTTATTTTCATGGATTTTCAGGTGGAATCGAGAGAAAAAATAATGTTGTTATAATTAATATTAATAATTTCTTAAGACTTACTCAACAATTATTGGGATTATCAAATTTATTCCGATAGTATTCGTAAATTTGACTATGACATTTATTTCTAACCTCATGGTCTGACAGCTACCGAGTCTAATGCTCACCTTCTAAGATAAGAGGACCAGTTTCCAGAGAATCTTTCTGTACAACAAATGAAGCTTTTTTCGAATAAAATAAAATATTTTTTTTTTCTTTTTTCTTCGAGCTTCGGAACATTTTTGTGGATAAATTTTGCGTTCATATTGAAATGAAAATATCTTCGTACACCGTCCTTTAATTATTATAAGTGTAGATACAGCGATGTGTACACAGAGTGCGTGACGTTACGTGAATAGCGTTTCGAAAGGCAGTAAAAGCGGCTTAAAACAATTAGTTGAGACAACAAACTTCTGCAAGTGATTTTTTTCATTTCTATGTAGTCTAGATCTTTGAGATTTTAAAGCGAATTGATATCTTTTTATCTTGCGATTTGAACCATATATTTATGCATGGAATTACTTTCTGCAAATTTCTATTAATCAGTCTTTTCCAAACACTATTTTTATACCCACGTTATATTCTGTAATGAAATATCGCAAGGAAAGTGCAAAGTGTAAGAGTGGAGGTAGCAGAGCTTCCAGTTAAAAGCTAATTTTAACTTGAAATCGTATCCCTGAATTCCTACAAATACCCCTGTAATTAACACAGCTATAAACTCGAACCTTATCAGATTAACAAAGTCGATCAAGACTTAACAATTTTAAAAGGTTGTAAGAATTAACAACTTTGAGCTACTTTTGGCCGAATAAGTTTCAACACTTTTGGAAACCCGGACAACTGTTTCACTTCCCTTAATTTTTATTTCTTGAAGTATAATGTTTCTAGTGTGCGCACTTTCGTGCATTACACATACATGGATACGTGTGCCTGTTTGTCACAGCTTCATATTTTTGAGCACTCTTTCAATTGACAAAAAAAAATCTGACGTAAAACGTAGAAATCAGAAATTGATTATCCTGACTCTGACTCCTCCAGTAAATAAGCCTCGTTCAAGTCCGGAGTGGGATCTCTTGAATCGCGTAATTAAGCTCTATGAAGCCTAATCAAGAACAGAATCAATTCTCTCATAATAATCTTAACCCAAGTAGTATCGGTACGCCATTTCCTAAGGCTTCACAGCGATCAATTCGATGATAGTATTATATTTCGTCTCATATTATCTGAAAGCTCTACAACGGACGGCTAGTAGATACATGTACCTGACGCATGATCAACTTTAAAAATCGGGTGCAATTTATTTTCATCTCAATGATCATTAGATAGATATTTATACAGGATTGACGACTGTCTTTAACCCAGCTTAATGAGGATTCTCTAAAGGATCCCTTGATGTTATGGCGTAACCAAATAGCAAAAAGACCCTACTCATCAGTCGAGCTTTGCGCATGTTTTAACGTAGTTTGAACAGGGATACAAAGCGGAATTTTCTTATAAATTTATAAAACTTTTGAACCCGAGAAAAAAGAGTGAGATCCAAGAGAATGATAATGACAAAAGTATAAAGCAAAAGGATCGGTAAGTAAAACATTCAAATTCGAGATAAAGTTTAACAATATAATGTCATGCTAAGCGTATACCTACCTATAATTTCTTTGTGCATTATGAATCGGGTATAAAAATTCTTATGAAAAATTACACTCCTTGCAAGGTTGATAAAGGATTCCTTTGTAGACTAAAAATGAAACAACTTGTTTGAATTATTCAGTGAACGGTTCAAAGAGGTCGCTTTGATATGACGAAGGCTACATATTGCTGCGGAGAACTACACAGAAAAAAGACGCGGAAAGTGTCACGTTAATTTGGAACAAGAATTAGAGTTAGCTTGCCCGTCACCTCAGATCACACTACGCGAGAGTAGACCGTTACGATAGTAAGTATACCAATACTATTATATCTGTCAAAAGAATTTCACTCAAGAAGGGCCTAGATACTGACGATTATAGACCGAAATCGAAAAATTATTTCTATTATGGGAATAAAGTTTCCGAATTCGAGAAAGCTGCGTGAAACTATTCGAATTACATCCACAAATGATCCGAAAAGGTTTGAATTGAAATACTCAATATCTGTGACGCAAGGAGCATTTTGATTTTATTTCGAATATTGAGATTTTTAAGAACCTCCTTGCGTCACAAATTTCGGGTCCTTAGTCGAAGCTTTTCAGTCTTAATAGATTCACGTAATCAGTTCATGATTCTACCACAATTTGATGAACAGAAAGCTATACGTACGTAGGTACGGATTATTTGATTGTTTGAGTATCGACGCTGATTTATAAGAAATATCGTGCATATTCATACAAATTTAGTGAACTTTGCTTCAAATATATATTATAAAGGGTCGAATTTTGGTACACAAGAAATTCGGGATGCGACATATATTGTATGAGTATAACGCGGGTTCGGTAGAGGATTTAGTTTGAATAGATTTAACAGATGTGAAATTCTCACGCCCGGTATGTGTTTTAATATAGTACTTAATGAACCCGGTCTCGATGGGTGTACTATACCTGTACCCACTATTTTATCTATTTTTCATTACACGCGTTTCATTGCATAACCTCAGTCATATTTCCCAGGATAATCAAATAACAAATTTTCATCAGTAAAAGCATACCTGCATGTATGTACGTATGTACCTACCTCATAAAGTATGGATCGAATACAATTCCAATGAAATGACTTCTGCCGAATGAAAAATGCCGTCGAGTCGAGGCAATATGTAAAAACTTTAATCAGTCTATTTCACATATCTATATGGGGCATTCCACGTGAAATCGACCGGACCAAAACCCTCACCCCCTCAGAACTGGTTCGAACTTTGTGAAATGTTGTTGTTAGTTGATAAGAGTATGCGTGATTTTTTGTAGATTTTTATTCGAAGACGTTTAGATGTCAGCAGGCGATCTCATAGTGGCGAAAATGACGATGCCCATGTTTCAATTGAGTATAACTCGAAAAGTATACATCATGCAAAAAAATGTTACGTATCAAAAAGTTTGAGTTTAGAGTGAGCTTTGAAGTCATGATATGCAAAAAAATATGGCGGCCCCGAATAGTTGAAAAAAATTATTACAAAATTAGTTTTTCAACTTTCTCAAAAACTAGAGGTTTTTTTCTAGCTCAAAATTCTAGAGAATATTCCTCTATAGTGTAAGAACAACTTGTATAAATTTTATTATGGTGCCAGATTTCGATCAGATGATATGAATTTTTTACTGGATTTATTTCGAAATAAAAACCCAACTTTTTCAGCACGTTATGAAGTTCTGTTAATTCAATGGTTTTTAAACGTTGACAGACTCCGTATCGACACATAATATCTTTGAAAACCATTGAATAAACAGAATTTTGTAGTGTGCTGAAAAAGTTGTGTTTTTATTTTAAAATGAATCCAGTAAAAAATTGATATCTTCTGAACGAAATCTAGCGTCATAATGAAATTGAGACACGTCGTTCTTACACTAGAGAGGAATATTCTCACAAATTTTGAGCGAAATAAAACGTATAGTTTTTGAGAAATTGGAAAAACTAATTTTAAAATAATTTTTTTCAACTTTTCAGAGCCGCCATATTTCTTTGCACATCATGACTTTAAAGCTCACTCTAAACTGAAACTTTTTGATATGTAATATTTTTTTTGTATGATGGATAGTTTTCGAGTTATACTCAATTGAAACATGGACATCGTCGATTGAAGCCACTAAGACGTCGACTGCTGACATCTAAACGTCTTCGAATAAAAATCTACAAAAAATCACGCATACTCTTATAAACTAACAACAACGTTTCACAAAGTTTGAACCAGTTCTGAGGAGGTCAGGGTTTTGGCCTGGTCGATTTCACGTGGAATACCCCATATAGATATTATACATACCCATCTACTATTACAGGGTGCTGGAAACTCTTCTCCCTCGATAATTGCGTTGATATTGTATTATACTTGACGGGAGATTGATGTTTGCGCTCAAACGATTTTGCTAAGAATAAATTCTTAATGACGATTCCTCGTGTCGTGATCACAATTTATTTCCCTGCACCCATGCGATTAGAACTTTTGCTAAATAAATGTAAAAACGTATTATAACTAAATTCTATATAAATATATTATGATATTTATAGAACACTTCAAAAGTTACATTTAGGGTAGGTAAAGTTGGTGAATATGGACCGTTGCGGATTGCCGGACTGCATTGTTGTCGGAAAAATTTGAAACTTTATGTAATATTGATATTTGGTACACCGTACGATAATATATAAAAAAATCAATCGATTCTGATATTCTATACCAAAGTTACAGCATTTCGCCAATTCAAACGATGTTCAAAAGTCAAGCATGTCTCTTAAAATAGTCGTGTTTGAGTTTCTTTCTCGGTGTCAGAAGATCGAAAAAATTTTATAAGTAAAATATAAGAGAATGAATTTGAATGAGAAAAAATACATGTATTGATCATTTTTTGATCCTTTCTCTTTGAAAACTCTTTCCAATTACTTCAATATAAAATAATACTGGCCATGTAGAATAATATGTTATGAACACCGCAGAGGTATAATTACTGTTCGAATTACCAAAGAAAAAGAATTTTTTAAAAATTGTAAAATTACATTTTTAGGAGATTCAAGTTTCGAACCGCGATTTACCAGGGCTTCTAAATGCCTATACAACGGATGTAGATTTGGGTTTGGCGGAGGGATCTTCGTGAGCTCAACTGTGCGCGAGCTCACCACCGCTATTATTATAATTGTTTAACCCGTTAATTGGGGATATATTTCGGGCAGGTACATAATTTAGTGGGAGACAAAAGGGTTTAGGAAGCGCAGTGTTAAGTGTATAAGGTACAGCTATACTAGCTTAACTGGTATTTCCGTACCAAAGGAGGAAATTGTTCGAATTTTCTTAACATCCGAGTACAACATTATTCCGCAACTTTTATACCAATGCCAGACATTATTACGTGTTCTATCATCAAAAACTAATTTTTACACAATATTTATATGCAATTCGTGCATCGGAGAATTTTTCCAGCAATCACATTGCTATGAAATAATTTGTGCAATGAGAAGAGTGCATGAACTGATGAACAAAAAAAAAACAGCTGTGTCAATCTCTTCGAATTACTTACATCCACAAATTAGACAGAAAAGTTCAAACGAAAGAGCTCGAAATTTGTGACGCAAGGAGCTTCTTGAAACCTCAATATTTTAAATGTAATCAAAATTCTCCTTGCATCACGGACATTGAGTTCTTCAATTCAAACTTTTCCGTCTCACTTCTTGGATGTAATTAAAAAAGGTTGTGACGGAGCTTTTCCTCAATTCAGAAGCTTGATTCACATAGTCAAAATTACTGTGCATAAGCTCCCCTTTCAAATTGTTAGTGAGCAGCACATGTTTAGATAAATAGGCTGAAATGATAATTCATTAGTTTTAAGGATCGTTGGATACTATCTCTGCAGTATATAAGCTACCGGATCTTTTAGTTTATAACTAACCCATGGGGTGTTGAAATTTTCATCTAATTTACCGCGGGAGGAAATTTGATCCTTAATTCAGTACATTAGGGAGATCGTGTAATGGACTCTGTCCAGTAAATATTGATACTGTTATCACAAGGGCATCGGATAATTAAGTTTGACTTTCATACGAGATATTGAACGAAGTGATCTACGACACTAGGTACTGATGGAACGATTCTCGTTCATATCTCTAGACACTTACAATTAGAGCATCAGCTGAGTCTGAGACCTATCGATGCTGACAAGAATAAAATATATGTGTGATCGATTTTCACCGTTCGTCTAAAGAGAAGCTCATTAACTTTTCTCCAGAAGTTATTTTCCTCTCTTGACTCGTCTCTCCTTTTCCCTGCTCTTCAACTTTGAGGTCATCTGCCTCGCGCTCTTCCCTGTTCTTCTCTCATTCCTGATTTCTCACGTTCTTTATTTTCTCTTCTCTTTCTGGCCATGCGTCGAGTGGTATTTTATTCCCAAGTAGAGATCAGCATTGTTACCAAAGTGCTTTACGTCTCTCAGCCTTACGTGAAGAGTTTTTCGATTTTTTTTTTTTTGTTTTTTTTTTTTATCTTTGTTTTGCCATTCCCACTCGCTCGAATGTTTCACTGGGACGTGATAAAGAGCGTCGTTGTTCGCTATTTGTTTTATCCAACGAAGGACTCTATCTCGCCCGATTCTCACTCGTGTTACCAGAAGTTCACGGTGTGAATACGACTTTGATAAAATTTTCAACCGTACTCGTTGCCCCGTAACAACCGAGCTTTGAGGACTTTTTCATTCGTTTTTATCACCTCTCGCAATTATTAACGCACGGCTGTTACTTAAAAATATATATAAATATACATAACATCGAACATTCAGAAACAAAGAAATTGAACAAAAGACCTCAACGGTATCGTCGACGTTCACATTCTGTACCACAGCGTAGGATCTTTCATTCACATTCTCAGATGGAATTGATTATGATTCACACAATTTTTCAGACCACTTTTGACGCCATTCTGAAGACACGAGAAACTGTCTACGGCGATAGTTCATATGTATACGTATAATACGATATTTGAGAAGGAAAAAAATATCGGTCAGTTGTTAAAAAAAAAATTCAGCTGTCCAGAGTTCCAAGCGAGCCTTTATCGAGCCATGTTTTACAAACAATACTACCGAGACGCTCATAAATTCTTCAAAACGAACTTTTTAACAACGACCTTTGGGTCTAATCCAATTTTCAGGCTACTGCTAAATTTCCATACACAAGGGGATGGCTTGGCTTCGCGATCCTGCCCTCTATGTTCTATATATCAATAAACGTACAAGCATCTGTACGCTGTTTCACTGACAGAAACTCTCTGGGCCCGAAATGTTGCATTTTTATTGATATTCGAGTAAAACGATGAAAATAATGGCGTAGAATATTTTTGGAAATAATTCCAGTGAAAATAATCCAAGATTTTCACGTCTCATAGCTTCATAATTGCCAGGAATAACTTGTGGGAGAAAAAAAAAATCTGTATTATTCGATGTGAATGAAGTCAAGGAGTCTAAGAACTCTGAAACATTTCTTGCCCGAGTAGTATATTTACGTGGGTACAACATCTTGGCTTTTACTTACGCTGGTAACATTCTCCGAATGTCTATTCCGCACGGGGTTAGTAATAAGAGGAATATTTCGGTGAGTAGATACGTCATTCGGACGTGTCTCTGCTCCGGTGATATTAAATTCGAAAATAATAGATTTACGGATATTGTAAAGTCGGGATGTACGAGAAATGCAAGAATCTCTAAATCGTTTCGGAGAGTCCTTCTTTATATTCTTGCAGAGAAAAAAAAAAACCTCACTTTATAACACACCTCGCTCCGAGATGCAATTTGTTCTTTGTGCAATTTGTTCCCAAGTGCAGAAAAGTCTATGGGTGTAGAGTACTCTAAAATCACAAGAGAGACACAAGGGAGACAAGAAAGAAAGAAAGGAAGAAAGAAGGAAGGGAAGAAGGAAAGGGAGCAAAAAAAAGGTATTAAAACGAAGTAAAAGTATATTCACTGAACAGAACACTTTAGTAATAACAAAGCACCTTCATATCTTACAACGAGGAGGTACAGGACTGATTAAAGGCATTTGCTCGTCCTCAAACACAAAGCATAACTTCAATACTAACTAAAATAATCCACAAGGTAATAGCTGAGAGCTTATGCAGCCAAGTTGAATGCAGCTATGCATTGATCAATGGACATGCATGTTATCCAACCCGTAATAAATTGGCTGGTTTTGAATAGCAATGTGCTTGAATAACGTGGATCATTCTCCTACCGTACGTCATATGGGTTATAAATGTTGAGATAAGACTCATAGAAGAGCATTTCACTAGCTCTAAAGGACGAATATACATGGGACATTAGTGCCCACCTATACCCACTCCTGCTGCCTCAATGCTTTCGAGCAATTTCACAAAGTACATTTGTATGATAACTTCGCTTAGTACCTACGACGTCTTCTATACCTGAATTCGTATATCCATTATAGGTATAATGTACATAGAACTATAAGGTATAAGTACCTCGCGTTGGTATCATGCACATACATACACGTATATATTGTATCCATATACAGTACGTTTCCATATACATATACGTATATCAGCGTAATTATACAATAGGTTGGTTACATAGCGTGCACATACCAACCGAGAACCTAATTTACATTGGCACCCTGACTATTTTGAGTTATTTATGACAACGTCAGGATATCACGTGGTTTCACGGTCTGTTGAGTAGCTAGTTACTGATTCAAAGTGCAAAATAGAACATGTGACAGATAAGGTCTCATGTCGTGTACAAATTCTGTAGATCTACATACCTACGTTCGTTCAGTCGGTGACGAGTATGCATTTTGCGAAATGAAGACTGAAGCACGAAGATTTTTGACAATACTTTTCACCACCTAGCTAATTCATTCAACTCCAGGAATTAGTATCAAATATGATCAATTTTTTACGCGTAGAAACAACCGTCCAAATTGAACGGGATATGGACATTTTTTATGATCATTATTTGAATGTAGAGTCCTGTGAATTTCAGATCCTTTGATCGAACCGTTTTTGAGATTATTCGAACAGTTTGTCGGACTTATCGGCATCTTTCTGAGACCCTGTTTTTTCGGATGGTGAAAGCCATCCATGAAATTACAGTCCGACCTCTCAATAAGAACGCCCGCAATAAGAACGCTTCCCCAGTTTCTCGCTCGAGCACTTCCCCCACTCCGACTTCTTATTCTCCGATTCTCATTGTAAAGATCGCATGTCGAAGGAAGAGAGAGAGACAGACAGAGTTGGTGAGTGCGGAGCGCGCGCCTGGTGGGGGTACTCGAATTCTAGGAAAAACTCTTCCCCTTGGGGGCTTTTCGTTCTTATTGAGAGGTCGGACTGTAGCTGAAATCAGTTTCAATTGAAACCAATACATTCCCTACATCACCAAATTGATGAAAAGTAAAAAGGAATTGTTTGAATTTTAGGACTTGTATCGGAAAACAATATCTCTCACAGTCATTGATGCTATTAGTTTGACTGGCATCGATATTTTGACGTCGCATGCGCATCATATCCTTCCTGTAGAGGAATTTAAATGTACATGGTGTTCTGCACGTAAATACATCTCTATGGCGGTTGGTTGTTGCGTGTATGGTGTAGGCACGGGTAGAAAAGGGAAGCGGAAAGGAGTCAGCGACGTGAACACGCTTGCGAATTGCCTGCAATAAAGCGCGTCAGTATTTGAGAGCAACCACTGTGAACCATGATGGATTATGGGCAACACCGTTGCATAATTAATTTGAAATAATTACCAGGCTAACCAGAATTAATGGGAAACCGCCCTTACGAAATTGGAAATGTTTCCTGCAAATGCGCCCGACCTACCCACATGTCGGTGTTTCACAGTTTAATGTATGCCAGTCTCATCCGTTCTACGATAAAAGCCATTTGCTGCTTGCTGGTTGTTTGCTCATCGCGATATCTCGTTGTTCCGATTTAACATTTCACCTGAATCGCGGCAGTTATGAGATTTATGCGATTCTAAACAGTCACATCAAGACATGAGTGAAATATAAGAGTCTCAACGAAAAAAGGCAGGTTCCTTTTCCCCAAATTAATAAAATCTCACACACACGCACACCTAATTGACTGCATCAAACTCTTAAACCTATCCTTGTAAATGGCTCATGAAATGATTAGGCTTTGTCTATGAAATACCATTTCGACATAATGAAAAAATTCAACGAATGAGCTTTCACAGCTTCGTACGAAGGAACCCCACAGGTAATTGATTAGTTGCAGGATTACTCTGATCAATCAACCGAAGGCAATCAAATTTCATAAAAATGTTCTGCAGGCCATGTACGTCTAGTGCATGAACTACGGAAATAGCATCACATTCATGGGATTGATATTTTTTCATCAGAGATTTACTTCATTTTTCATTATTATCACATTTACCGATTCCATTTTTCGTATCAAATAAATTTTCTTGAACGATTTCAATATCCGTAGCTCGCACAGTGGATAAATGTGTACTGAACGAGCATGTCATATGTGTGGCACGTGGCAGTTTTCATGTATAGGTAATTCTACAGAAATAGTGGCGAAAATAAAAGCTAAAAAATAAAAATTTATTTGCAGGAAAATGCAAAGTTTGCTTAAAACGAAACATGTAAGCCATAATTTCATTGTGGTATTAATCACAGCCTAGAGAGCAAAAATATTTGGGTGCACGATGTCACGGCGGTAGATATAGTATATCTTCCATGGTAATGGGTAATATTCAAATTTGTGTTGATAATTTTAGCAAATCGAACGACATAATTACCTTCGTATGATTTTCGGGTTTAACGAACGTTCGAGTATGAACGAGGAATAATTAGGTGCGATTGGATCCAGCCTGTGGTGAGCGAATCACTGTAGGCCGGATGAGAAGCTCTTGACATAGAGATTCAATACATATGTATGTACACAACAGGTACACACATTGACAAGTTACATCGGGGCCATTTCAAACACGGAGAAGAAACTTTCTGCCATTCTGTGTTCACGCATGGCAGGCGCTTTCTCCTTAGGAAAGGTTTAGCCGATTCGCTTGGACGACGTTACGTTACGTTACGTTACTGGGCTACCTACCCCTATTGGTTTGCAGAATCTAGTTCGTAAATAATCACGGGCCATTAAATATCGCCGAATGAAATTACCCGGTTTCGACAGTCGCTGCGGTGTCGTTAGCTGAGCGCACAATACGGACCTGTTCAGAGGACAATGAAAAGTGAAAAGTTTTTTTTTTTTGTCTTCTTATTATTATTATTATTTTTTTCTCTTCATTTCCCCCAGTCTTCTGTATAATACATAAAACGGCGTTAAAGAAAGTGACGACAAATCATCTTCACTCCCTTATTCATATATTCTCTCCTCGAAAATATTTTATCCAGCTCCGTAAGTAAATCGACGCTTGATGTTGGTAAGTATCCGGATGAACCTTCGGATAATTTGTGACGGTACATCGACTGCGAATTGTACGAAGACTTATTCCGATATAAATCCAAGACGGTCACACCTCATGAGAATCCCGTGGTGGTCACATGGGGTGTTACACACCCCCAGCACTTTGAAGCGCTGTAGAATTTCTTAGAATTATTCTGGGGACCCAAAGAAAAATTGAGAACATATTTCAAACGTTTCTCTATTAACCTATCCAAGAATGTAACGAAAATTTTAATTTCAAATATGTTTAAAAAATTCGTGAAAAAAAATTCCCAAAAATGCCCTTTTTTTACAAAAAATGATGTATATTTTTTGTTTTTTGACATATCGACAAAATTCAAGCACCGTCTGTTTCCTGAAAGGATTTTCTTTCTGGTGACTATATTAGTTTTTGTTGGTTTTCCAAATAGTATATTTATTTTTCACTATGAACATGCAGGTTTCAGTGGCAAAATGATGTACAAAATGTGGATGACTTTTGATGTAAAATGATAATTTCTTTATTGAAAACTCCTCAAAAAGTAGCTCGTAAATGGCCTGGGGTGTGTCACACCCCATGTAACCGTCTTGGGTTAACATTATTGATTTGAGCCTGTGGAATATTATCAAATAACCAAGAAAATGATGAATTGGAAATTTGAAAAGCTGCAGTAATCTCCTGTTCGGTGGTATAATTCCATTAACTACGTATGTATGTACGTTACATGCATATACATATATAACAACGCAGAGAAAGCTGCAGTGTAGACAAAATCGTCGGAGATAGATGCTCACGGCTTTGATCTATTTCATTCTAGGTGAAACACATGAAAATAAAAAGAAAACGAAAAAATATATATATTTTGCACCAGCAAAGCGAAACAGCATTTGCGATCGTTGATTGGTTATTCCGTTTGACCAAACGCTTTATCTGCTGACGTTGTATTTTTCATTCGAAGTCCACGCAGGTGACTCCGTGTCGGTTGAGGTCGCCGTAATATTTGCGATTGCAGAAATTCTATGTTACGATAGAAAAATTTTATTCTTTCATTAGATGCAAGCTTTTCTTCGACAATTTTCATCTTTTCTCAAAGGGTTCGTATATGGGTGATTTTATCAATTATTCATCAGGTTCGGGAACTCACAATCTTTGATCCCTCTGATAATCCTTAAGAGGTCATTTTCGAAGCTGAAAATCGCGTTTCCTTATAATATTCGAAGCTGAATTTTCCGAAAAAAAAAAACCAAATCGAAGATAAAACTTGCGGAAAACCGTCAAAATTCCGTTTAAATTTTGATTCAATTCATTTTTAAAATCACCCTTTCTCTTCAAAATACGTTCCGAGACAAAAAATAAGAAAACAATCCCGAAAATATATAGTTAGATGCATGTTTACGCGAACCGGAATTAGTAGTTTTTTCTATCTTGTTCTCATTTTGGCTCTACGAGATGCCAAGTTTTAATATCAGGCAGCTTCCATTCTTAGAAAAGCCCGTCTTTTCCTCCACCAGAACCTAGAGGACAGGAGATCCTTGATCTACGGTACTTACTGGCTCTTAGCCACTTTAAGTCGACGAAGACGGGGCCAAGCGGGCAGCTAATATTTCCGAAGTCTGACGACTTTACCTCTTTTGATACTAGTGCGTCCCTTTTTCCATACATGTATAGAGTATACACATTCACATACTCTGTGTGATTAGGCCTTTTTAGCTCTCTTCTTACGTCCGGTTCCAGCTACCCTAATACATCCGGTCGACCAGAAAAAAGACCTCGGGCTGTGCAATGCCTCGATGTTATCCTCACCGTCGATTTCGTTTTTAGGATTATTATTATTTTCATTGTCGTTATCATCGTTACTACTGTTTTTCTTGACGTTCAGACAGCTGTCTGAGTTGACCAGCATATATCATGGTCACTTTCCGTACAATAAGAAAAACAAATAAAAAAAAAAGCAGAATGAGCAGTCCCAAGAGACTGTACTCAACAGGCACTCACGATTTATCAGTATCATGAGTATCAAATTAATAGTGGATAAAAAATAGCGATATTTATTTTTGTAGATAAACTATCAGAATAGATGTCATACCCTCAGATTTCTTGCCAGGGGCATAATCCCCAACTGAAATTAGAGTAACGCTCCAAAAGACTAGATTTTTGAGTCAGTGCAGTAGGCTCGAGCAGTCTGGACGGACAAAAAGCCTGCATGAAAGAAATGATGAATCATTGTAGGTAAATGATCAGACTGGATAGAAAATCATAAGTTTTTTTTGCTAAGGGCCATAATCCTCAATTGAAATGAGAGTTACGCTCCAAAAGACAAGAGATTTGCGCAGTAGTGTCCGCTCCGGACAGACAAAAATAGTCCTTAGGAAGGCAAATTCATAAGGCACTCCGGAGATATACTTCGTATATAAAATGAGTGCCTCAAAAGCAAGAAGGTATGAGGATTTTTGAAGCTCGAAAAATAGCACTCCACGAGTAAAAGGCTTAATTGAAGGAAAGAGAAATGTATCACAAAATTACTGGATCGAATTGTTCTGAAAATCAATGAGATCAATCAACTTAAGTCAAAATGGTAAAAATCTGTCGATGAGCTCTCGAGATATCGTCAGTTACAATTTTTTTTTTTTCTGTTTCTTTCCCACATTTTGTTCTTCGTATAACTTGAGAACCACTGGACCGATCAAATCCAAAATCTGATCAGTTCTAGATTGGAGAGAAAGATCTGCATCGATTGATACGAGGAAGGATGACCCGTGGATTCATCCTCGAGATATCTTTGGACAAAAAATTTATCACACACGCGTACGCTCAGGCACATCAATCTGAAAATGATCGGAGGCAATTCTGAGGTCTGGTGAAAATGGAACCGTTCATTTTTGGGGTAATTTCAATAAGTTTCCTTCGTCAAAAAAACGGGAAGTTGAAAAGAAATCAAAGCTTGATAACGAGCGGTAACAAAGCGGCGATGCGATATCGCGAAGACGTAGGAGAAATTCTTTCTCACTAGATCCCGAATTAAAAAGCGCTACCCTTACTTATTCAGACGCAAAATACACTTGGAACTTCCTCATTAAAATGTAGTTACTCGGTGGTTTTATTATGTCTAAGAAGTATATATACCGCGAGTGAAAATCGCGGAAATAAAGAGTTAGAGAAAGGAAGAACCATACATTAGCCGCACTTAGCTTACCCAGATTTAATATTTTCCTCCTCGGGCAGAAGAACTCCTGATTATATGCAGGTCGATCAGAATTGTTTAAGATTTTGTGGCTCCTGGCATGGCAGCCGTGCGTTAAGAGGCCAAAAAGAGCAATAACAAGAAATGGCATTATCGAATGTAGTCGAGCACTATACATTGCGGAAGCGGAGCTCTTGCGAGAGGAGAGATTCCTGAAGACTTTACGCCCGGATTCACGGCACTTCTTCCCTGAAGGAGCCTTTCCGAGGCCTTGGATAATTCCCAAAGCATTCTGCACAGTGCCCTTTATAAAACAGCGTCTTACAAGGCCCGCCTTACCCCTTTGATTAGCTTAATTCACCACTCAGAATTTTCATGGAGTACTGTAGACGTTCACGCCTTGCCTTCTAATCGTACTTGAGCCCAGGATTTGTAAGATTTGCCGTTTTCCAATGCGGACTAAGAAAAAAAAAAAAAAAAAATTGTGATCAGGTTTTCCGTTTCCGGGGGACTTAATTGTTAAGGGTTGCGAAAATTATTCTCTGCTTGTTTTTATACGAATACACAATACTTAATACCATTTAAGGAAATTGGCCCATGTTAACTGTTCTGCGGAGTCACGTCTGCAGGTTTCTGTTTGCAAAATTTGTACACCGGAAATTTTACCAACGTAGAAAACTTCACATATCCTAGCTCTGAAAATGCAGCAATGATATTTGACCAAACAGAATTAGCGATGACATTTCAAGCTGTAGTATGCTTAAAAGGTTTCCGTGACAGGCTGCTGTAAGTAATGAGTCGTATTCCCACTTTGGTGGCAGCCTGACCTCGCGTGCACGGAATATGAGACAGAGAGGGAGTGAGAGAAAAAAGAGTAAAGGACGAAAAAAAAATTAAAAAACGACCCCCTGTAGGTTTACATTTATATTTTTTTTCACCCTAATTCCATTCATTTCTCCATTTGAACCAAAGTATCACGTATGTTGGGGGGTCGCATTGTAAGCCACAACCCACGCAAGCAACCCGCAAGCACGTAGCACGTAAATTAGCGATTATATTAAAGTCACTGTTCCCGGCTTAGTTTTTTTTTTCCTGTTTTCGTTTTTTTTTCACATTACGTGATACAGATGTATAAATTTTTTGAATACGTTTCTGATTGGCATCAATCCAATTCCAATGAAAAATTGCTTCATTGGATGGGTAGGTGTATAACACACGTAGCTATACGGATGTATTATACATACACCCGCATACTTATACCATCGCAGTCCACACCGGTGAAAAAGTTCGATTCATGAGATCGTATACAGTGAAAGAGTTAAAAATAATTTTCGCGTTTACCGTACTTATGCTAAGGAAATGATACCAACTAAAATAACATTTGGAGGCAAACCTTCGTCCATTTATTGGTAGGAAAAAAAAGCGCGGAATATGAGCAAACCGGCCGCTCGGGGCGACCGAAATAATTTTCTGATTACAATTCACGACACGTCTGACCAGGATTATCATAAGGTGCGGATCACGGTCCACCTTCGGGCCTTCATTTTCATTGTTTTATTCCATTCCATTCCATTCTTTTCTTTTTTTCATTTCATTTTATTTCATTTTTTTGTTTTTTGCTTACCCTCAGCGCCGCACGTTCACTCGGAATCACTTTGGCTCTTTTGAGCAAAAAATGTGAACCATTTTTTTTATATCCATAGTATATTCCCCGATCTAGAACGGAGATGTTCCTTTATCATCGATTGTGATATCGGAGCATTGCTCACTTCGGTTCACAACGATGATGATTTTATTTTAGTTTTTCAAATTCGCGCGGAAAATTCTAAAAATTCTCATAATATATTCGCTCCTAAATTGAAACACTGACAGATCTTACCAAACGAGAACCGACAAACAGCAAGAAAGAAAATTCTGTAGGTAAAAAAAAAAAATAAGTTGACAGAAAAAGAAATGCATTGCAACTGAAAAGTTTATTTTATCGATCCCACATGAAAACTACTGGGTCGATTGATTCCAAAATTGCACCAGACTTGAGTTGAAGCAAATCCTATCGATTGAGACTAGAATCGTGCAAATCTGATTGTCGGTTCTTGAGATATCGTTGATTAAAATTATTTTTGAAAATTCTCTGTCTTGAATAACTTGAAGACTACTGGACTGATCAAAATCCAAAATTTAATCAGTTTTAAGTTAGGAAGAACTGCATCGATTGATACAAAAACGGATGCAATCCGTTGACCCAGACGTTGAACTGAAAAATGACCGGAGGTGATTCTCTGGGCTTCAAAACGTTGAGATCTGGCGAAAGATCAACTTTTCATTTTCCAGGTGGTCATAATGAAAAAGGGGTAGTTGAAAATCTGTTTAATGTCGGTTGCGTGTGTGGAAATTTCGACTGAAAGAATCGAACCCAAATTTATGCGAAACAGCAAACAAATCTATTCGGTATATTGGGAATTCTAGGTGGGTACCTAAACGACATCCAAGAGCATTGAATTACCAATTCGATGGCAAACACATCGTGTTCGGACATTCGTACAATTGAAATGTTGCAGAGTGGGCACTCTACGATGTAATTTCGACCTTTTGAATAATCAGCGCATTGGAAACAACAGCACTAAACGTCAACTACCGTATTTCGAACCGCAGTTTTCCACGTAGGTATATATCAGAAAACTACTCTAGCTATTCGTGGATATGGAAATATCAGAATTTTCTCATTGCATCATCGAATCGAAAACAAGTGCACGAAATAGTGCGGTGACAATTGAGTAATCGATAGCTGCTTTTCCAAACGCGAATAAACAGAAGATAAATAACGAGATAAATATATACGCGCAAATGATAACGAAAGATCAAAGATTATTAACAAATGAATGGCGGAACGAATGAAATGCGGATTTCGTGCCGGTAGGCATATCCGTTACATTATTGGCCATATCGTGGGCGATTCGTGTGTCAATATCACACATGACACCGTCAGATATTTTTTGTTATCAGTTCTCCGAGCATTCCACCACTTGTAATGTAATTTATGAAGGGCTGTTTGATAATCTATCGCACAAATTTAACACTTTATATTCCTGGTGAACGATCGCGTATCCCTATATAAGCAATTTAACAGCATTATCAAGAGACTCGGTAGAGTCTCGAGCCTAGTTATATAAAAAAAAAAATTTCTATGCGCTGCGCGAGACTCGACGAGTCTATATACCCGAACCAGAGCTAAACGGCCTATACGGCAACTTATAATCGTTAATTTCTTCTGCTCCATGCCAACTGCGACGAAGATAGCCCTTGGTCGCTGTATGAAATCAAATCGTTTCGCCATTGTATGCAGTGAAATAAAATTAAGTCGTTTGAATTATTCTTTACTGAAACTGAAAACCTCTATGAAGTAATACTCCGACTTAATTCGTCGTCGGGTGGTATTTACTATTTAAGTGTTCAAAAAATGGCGTGATTCTTGGATATGAAGAAAAGAGATTATTATGAGCAATAACGCGCCCCCTTATAGTATCAACAACAGCGATAAAAGGCAGATATAGTAATAAAAACAACCATTTTTTTTGCGGTGAAATAACTTTGTAGAGCTTAATTGCGGCCCGTGTTTTCTTCAGACCATTTTTAAATTTGTCGAGGAATTGGTCATGAAATATAGCGTATATCAAGGGCGGAATCGCCTTTTCGCCCGTGATGCACACGATAGTTTTTGTCCAATACCTGCACCGAGAGTTTTCTTTGGAGTGCATCAAAAACTTGAGGCCTTACCATTTACGAAAAATATCCCAATGAATTTTCCTATTTTTACCAATTTTTGGCAGATTTAAGTTTGATATTAGAATTTTTATCTTATACCGTACTTCTTCGAAAACGAACGAGTCAAAACGTTTTTCATGTGAAAAAGTCTGATATTTCTGAACATGGTACCACGTTAGGATATATAGCTTTGAAAAGAGCTAAAAAGGTAAGTTTTTTGGAGAAAAAAAATCTGCTGTTTTCTATGGTTTGCAAATTTTGATATATTTTCGACGATCCCATCGGAAATTTTGAGATTGTCTCCTAGGGATTTCAGATTTTCAAAGTGGGATGATCGTGCGATCTATGCGATATACAAACGTGTGTGTAAGTTGTAAAGCTGTATTATACACAAAGGAATGAAAGAATGTGAATAATACGAGTAGAGATTCGATGTTGTTTCATATGATATCGAAGGCGAACCGAGAGATTGATTACTTCTGAGAATCCTTGAAGTCGTCGGATATATTCTCACGAAAAGAAATCAAGGGAGGATCTATCGAGATATGTTCGAGCGCATATTACATTTCCGAGGCAAAGATACGTCGTCGTGTAACGAGCCTCTAGAGCTTCAAGATTTTTTACCTGTACATATATGCACCGTGCCTTGAGAGCAATCATTCTTTCGTATATCGGAACATACACGATCGTATGCTTCAACAGTTGGATCGTAGAAAAAAATCAGGAAACCGGTTGACCTGTGGGCCAACCCTAAAACTTCCCGCTATGTGTGAAATACGTTACAACAAATTGATACTATTATGTTTATAATACATTAGAGAAGGTTATAAGTATAGTTGGATTTCCGTATACAAATTTTATTTCGACTGATTCTCAAAAATCGAGTTTTTGTAAAATGTCAACATTTCTAGGTTTTGGGGAGTTTTATTTAATGTCAGAAGATATCGTTCAGTCTGTCTTTTTATGTGCGAAATTTTTAATAGTTTTCAAACAATTTGACAGATTCGACATTGAGTGATTCCGAATCAACTCACGTCTATCAAAAAAAAAATATTTGTCGTGCAATATCTTTTAAACTAATCGGTGGATTTTGATGAATCTTGCGGCAAACGAAAGAGCTATCCAAGATTTAAATCTGATCAAGTTTTGAGACTAATCGCACGAACAATTTAGGAGTTATGCGCTAAAAACATGAAAATTTTTTTTTCTAATTTTTATTCTCCGAATAACTTTGAAACTACTCAACTGATCGACTCCAAAATCTAATCAGATCTGAGTCTTGATAAACCCTTCCGATCGCCGTAAGAACCATTCGAATCGGTCGATTCGTTCTGTAGATATCATACGACAAAAATTTGTTTACACACACACATACGGACGTCCATCCAAAAATAGTCAGAATAGCTTCCTGGGAACCCAAAACGTACAGATCTGATGAAAACTCGACTGTCAAAAGTCGGACTGAAATCAATAACTTCCATTTTTATTTGAAAATTTTCAATTTTTATAGCGGGAAGTTGAAAAATTTGCTGTATTAACCGCAAATGCAAAATTATATAACCCGTCGTTTCGAAGGAGCTGATAATTTCCCGTCCATGAAAACGTCGAGCAAAGACAATATCTTATATCAATGGACCCCATGGACGTGCCAGTTTTTTGGAAACAGCCTCAATTAGCCTAGATAATAATGCTAGGGTTTGAATTCGTAATTTATTCAAAAGCTTGAAGTTATGTGTAGGCGTACAAGCGAAATGAAACGCCCGATTTCTCGCAGGTATCTCCTCGACATATGAGCTTGAATTTTACGACTTTATATGACACTGATCGTACCAGAGTAAAATGTATCTTTTTTTCCTCTCCATCTAAAGTTCACTGAGGTAACCCCCCTATAAGGTAAGGAAATTTCTTTTCCGCGGGATATGAGAACCACATAAAAGTTTGTATTCATCTCTCTGACCCCGCAGCACAGTCTGGGATTACGTGCGTTATCTTTCAGCGTATGTAGAGTCAGTATGAGCCAGAAGGGTGTCGGAATTGATGTAGAATTTTAATAAAATAGATTATTAGGTAATTCATTTACACCTGCAATATATACCTCCTGCGAAATTTCATGATATTTTGTAACTTGGAGGAGTTAGAATGTTGATTTTTGCGGGAATATGAAAGCATTAGAATATTATACTCCTACATAATCGAGGAATTGGATTTGGTATTTGGACAAACTGGGATTCGAGAGAAAGCACATTTTTGGCTTATTGAATGAAATCGAAAGCGTCCGAAAACAGATAAGCATTCGGCATACGACGGGTTCGTTAGACGTAATTAGAGGTCAGACTGCAAAAGCCCGGATCACAAGTCTTCAATTTGGTCTTCAATTGAATAAAAGGCTTTTAACGACGGTGGCCAGTGATCCTTTCATGCCGGTCTCCCTTCTGGCATTATTTCACAACCGAGAGACTACCGTGTCTGAAGGTTTGATCATAATACATTATACGCGTAGACGTGTATCGTCCTTTGAAGGTCCCGTAATGGCAACGAAGCTGTGGGTATAAGGGGAGAGAAATTCTCGCTGCTCGATCCTCAAAGAGTTCAATTTTCCGACAATCAATAGCGAGCAGCCAGGTTAATAGATATTTTTCTTTTTTTCTACCTCGACGAGTCACGGTACTGCAGAATACATTCATAAATTTCGTTCAAACGTTTTTGAAAATTGAAACAGCCGAAGCAAAAATTTCGAATCGCCAAAAAAATAATGTCAATAAAAAGAAATTAATATTCGTAAGAATGAATGAAATTCTTCGCCGCAGATGAAATTAAAAAAAATAAAGATGGAAAGAAAGAAAAGGAGATTGGCAGCTGGTATCGGCTTTTTTTCAATTAAATTTATCAATTAAAATAACACGTTTGAAAAAATATTTGGGCGGTTCCCAATCACTTTCAAAACAATAAAGAAGAAAATCGGAAATGGTATGAGACCCCCAAAAACCATTTACGAAATTTTTTGTAAAAGTCTTCAGACAGCCTCAGGGATCTGCGTAAATTAAAACGTAAAAAAATCTCTGTACAGAATCCTCATATCCTCAATCCTATACAGAAAACGAGAGAAAAAAAATATCTCATACGATGAAAATTTCTTTATTCACAGATGCAGCGAGCGGTCCTACTGCTATGCTGGCTACCGTTCCTCCACCATTGCCAAGCCGTCAACCCAGGTGAGTTTCGTTCAGTTATATTATACGCACAGAAAAGCGTAGCTAGTTTCACAGTAGAAAATCCAATACCGTTTCTTCGTAGAGAGGCGAGGTTAAACGAACCGAAAAATCGAGTATGTTCTCCATCTATTACTCATCACTGAAATATTTCTACTGAAATAGAAATTCATTTTCCTTGCAGTTCAGACGATACGCACAGTTTTTATTTTTTTTCCTCCTAATCTCACTTTCGAATGACAAAATTAATCCGTGATCGATTCGTGCAGAGGATTTTCCAAAGAAACCGAAATCTCCCTTTGAGTTACGGGATTTGTAAGAGGGATTCGCACCGTATAACGCTAGACGCCCTAATTAGCCGAGGAAGTGATTTAGCACTCGAATTTCGTCGATCTAGGCTAGCGGTGAAATTTTGCTAGGGAATTTTGGCACCCCGGGGGAAATACAGACGTCACGAAATACGTATGGGTGTATTCAGGTCTGACGAGAGGCTGAGCGATCTTCAGACGAGTGACGATTACCTAACTAATGACTAGCATGTATGTATGTACAGTAACGTGCTATAGCTTTGACGGTAACGATGGATATGTACATATATTATGTACATACATATATGTGCAAGTGAAATTACTCGACAAGTAAATTTCACTACCAAATGAGAACCTGCTACAAACTTACATGACAATTATTTTAAATTAAACGTGTCTTGTACGTCTACGAAATTCCACGGGGGTACGTACATACCTTTCAATCGGATTTGTGGACCATCGACTTCTGATGCGAAATGCTATAGAACGAAAATCATTTTTTATGAGTATTGAGGTGAACCGCTGCATGGATTTCAAACTTTTCCGTCTCTTAATGGTCTAGAAAGCAAACTTACATCAGATAAACGTTGAACTTTTCAATACCGCCGAAATTACTTGAGACTGCATAAGACTGTATAATCAGAAAAATTTTTTGTGACACATCAGTCTTGTAAAAAAGGCCATTAAAATTTATAAAAAATTTGCTGCGGTTTCCCGAGTACAAAATAAGTATGAAAGACAGGTAGGAGTTAGTCTTGCTTCGGTTGGCAAATATCTGGAAATTTACTTTCAGAGATTCTGGTTTCGCGATGGAAAACGAGACCAGTTAAAGCTGGGTCGGAATAAGCTGAAGCAGAGTGCAGTTGTTTGATATTATGAAAGTGCAATATCCCAGATGTTTTTTCTATTACAAGATCAACCTGTACTTTGAGAGGGTTGATTTTTATTATTGTTTCATCCGAAAGAAATTTCCAGGTAGTTAAAGTTTTTCTATTCTTCTATACGATGAAATAAATTTGGTAAAATGTGGAGCCGCAGGATTGACAAACGGTTTATCGTATATGAGATCGTGTGGCAAAAGCATAATAAAAATGTAGAAGCAAACAACTGTGGTGGAATTTGGTGGAATTGAGATATTAATGTCTGCTAAGAAAATTATGTCGCGTATCCTGCCCGTAGGCAATCCCAAGGGACTGAATTGTCTGGAGAACTGGTAACTGTACGTATAAACAGAAATATATAACCCAGGTTCAGAATCATATCTACCCCTCTGTCAACATCTACGCGCACGAACTAAATTTTATTAAGGGGAAAGTTTCTGTCGTATACGGTTCGAGGCTCAAATAGGATAAAGAGAGGATCACCTCTGATCCTTTTCTTTATTTAACAAGGCTTAAAGTTGAGAACGTTTAACGAAAGTTACCTCATTTCGTACAGAATTGCAAATAGAAATATATGTATTTCCAAAGTCTGTAGATATTACTGCGGGCAAGAGATTCGTATCCCCTACAACTCGTGTTAACCAAATTCATTTTAATAGTTGTCGTATTTCGGGAAGGAATTTTTCTCGAATCAATTCTACAGTCAGAGATGACAATTTCACATCTTCAAGCCATTTCCGGAATTGGTTCATGTCAGTTATTTTCCCAGATATGTAATACTGTTTCACTTGCCCAGCGAATCGTTTTTTTTCTTCTCCCACCCTCATTTCTCCCCTGACAATCAGTTGTTCCACGCGAAAGAATTTTACTGTTGCAAATTAAAATTCTTTTGCTAAAGCACACGATCGCGAAGAACCTCGATAAATACGATTTTACGTTTTTGTCAACGCTGTTCAAATCGTAGATAATTTCGAGAAAATGATACGATTGAGGAAGTTAAGGGCATATTTCGAATTATCACGATTCATTACGCCCTTCTTGCCCAGGCTGATTCCAAATAATTCTTCAGACTCGAGTAGATTTATTTCATTTTTGTTAATCATCTTTCAGATTATTGCAATAAGGGCATATCCGTTGAATGTACCCTTACCGCATTCAAGCTCTCAATTCGTACTTAAACTTCATGAAATGGTTATGGAACAAAATTTGATTGACTTATACGGGAAATTTTGGTGTACCACAAGACTCGGAATCTTCCGGTAGAGTGCCTAATTTCGGGCGGATGTACCTGTGCTAATTGCTCTAATGGCTGGGGTGTCACACGTGACCACCGTGCTAACTACTTTTGCCTTTAAAAAGGGTACGTTATTTATTTGCCTTAGACCCTCGGAAGTGGAAAATTTTTTGAGCAGAGTCAATCGAGAAACGTGTTATTTCACTTCTTGGGTAACTTCGACAATTCAGATTGTTATCATATAAGCTCGAAAGTTTTATAGGATGATTTTCCGTAGTATACAAATTTTAACACTTATACAAAAACCTGCTTTGTAGGTATAATGTACTCGCAAAATCTACAAAGACACTATCCAGGCTTTGCTCACGCACATTTCCGTTAAATTTTCATCCCACTCGAATTTAGTCACTAAGAAATTTCCGCGGAGCCGAAAATTCGCACAGTAGGAAATTTGCACATCAGTCTCACAGCAAGAGAGTCAGCTGAATTATGTAGATAGAAATATCTGCGAAAGAAAAGTCTAACGTTTCAATAGTTTATGTTGTCTGTATGTTTATGTGCGAAATTTTTAATAGTTTTTAAACAATTTGACAAATTCGACATTGAGTGATTCGAAATCAACTCACGTGTATCAAAAAGAAGACATTTTTGTCGTGCAATACCTTTGAAATTAATCGGTCGATTTTCATCAATCTTGCGGCAACCGAAAGGGCTATCCAAGACTTAAATCTGATTAAGTTTTAAGACTGATTGTATGAACAGTTTAAGAGTTATGCGCTAAAAACATGATTTTTTTTTTCAATGTTTATTCTTCAAATAACTTTGAAACTACTCGATCGATCGACTCCAAAATCTAATCAGATCTAAGTCTTGATAAACCCTTTCGATCGCCGCAAGAACCATTCCAATCGGTCGATTCGTTGTAAAGATATCGTACGACAAAAATTTGTGTACACAAACACACATACGGACGTCTATCCAAAATTAGTCGGAATAGCGTCGTAGGAACCCAAAACGTCGAGATCTGGTGAAAACTCGATTTTCGAAAATCGGACCGAAACCAATAACTTCACTTTTTTAACTTCCCGCTATGAAAATTGAAAATTTTCATAAAAGAAGGGAAGTTACTGGTTTCGGTCCGATTTTCGAAAACCGAGTTTTCATCAGATGTCGACGTTTTGAGGTCCTAGGAAGCTATTCCGACTATTTTAGGATGGACGTCCGTATGTGTGTGTGTGTGTGTGTGTGTGTAACAAATTTTTTGTCGTACGATATCTTTAGAACGAATTGACTGATTGGAATAGTCTTCATAGCGATCGAAAGGGTTTATCGAGACTTAGATCTGATTAGATTTTGGAGTCGATCGGTCGAGTAGTTCCAAAGTTATTCGAAAAATAAAAATTGAAAAAAAAAAAAATTTCAGGTTTTTAGCGCATAACTCCTAAACTGTTCGTGCGATTAGTCTCAAAACTTAATCAGATTTAAGTCTTGGATTGCCCTTTCGATTGCAGCAACATTCATCAAAATCGAACGACTAGTTTAAAAGATATTGCACGACAAAAATTTCTTTTTTTGTCGTACGATACCTTTGGAACGAGTTAACCGATTTTTTATGAAAATTTTCAATTTTCATAGCGGGAAGTTAAAAAACTGACACCGGGTAAGCTGTGTTTTGTATTCTTTCCTCTCTAGTTGATCAAATCGCGAATTAAATTGTACTTCGCGTAACAGAGACAGAAAATTCACTAAATCCTGCTCATTTTCACGCAACCAGTTTAGTAACATGTACCACTTTGTCAGATGATCGTATTTTCATGAACACGTTGAAATTTTCCATGCGTGTACCAATTCTTGCATCTTATCCAGACGCCCAGTTGTTCATTTATAGAGTTAAAGTTACGAAGTAGCTTCCACTCAACGACTTTAAAGTCGCGTTTAAGACGATACCTGAATTATAAATGTGTCATACTGAGATGGTGATTCATAGATAATGGGAAAAAGCTCTTAGAGGCTCATCAGCACTCCGTGTAGAAGTGGCTCTCTCCTTTTGACTCGTCTCTTGCCTCGACAAAAGTTCAAATCCGTTCATCTTTGACGTCCATGTATCTATGTACGTGCTTTTAGTTTAAACTTTATAAAATTCTGTCTACGTGCATTTCTATAGTTGCCTAAACTTGTTAGTGTCTGAGCTTTGCAGGCATCAGATTCACGTGAAAGCTGCTTCACGTTATTGAGCAATATTAATTCAATTCAGTCTGTATCAGGCCTTGACAAGATGGAATGTTAGTCAATGTTAGCTGAGGGTGAGTGATTTCTGTGTAAACAAAGCTTTTCAAGAATCTGTCTGAATAAGCTGCCGACAACAGAGGCACCTGAACGTACTTCTTTTTCGTTTTTTTTTTTATTTTTCGCAATGAATAACTCTGTTCAATGAACGATCTTACGAAGTAAGAACTAACAAGGGGTGAAATGATTAATTTTTTTCAATGCAAATAATAGAGTTCGAGGAATCTCTGGTAATTTTCAAGATGAATTATCACTCTGCTTGCAAAGTTCTTGATTAATTAATTATTCAAAAAAAAAATTGTTGAATAATTTCTTGTTTGAATAAAGAAAATCACTTTCACTCGATTGAATGAGGCTGCAGAAATATCTCGTTTAACGTGAGACTCGTAATGTTACACAGTAGTTATATAAATTGGGTTCTTGAAAAATGTCGTACTTGTCAGGAAAAAAAAAAAAAAAAAAAAACTTTCGAACGTCAATTGTTTCAGGCCGTTTATTTGGAAAGTTTTTTTGGGTGTGGCGCTAATATCAGAAACTTGGCGAATACGGCAGTTAGCAAAAAGAGGTCACCGGCTGCTCGCTGATACCTTGTCCAGGGATATATTAAAAAACTGCTCTCAGTCCTAATATAACTCTCATCTGTCTGTTCGTAGAATATTGAATTTCACCGGCCGAACCGAACGTTTCTATTCCCTCGAATATAGCGATACCTATATTTTTTGGGGGATAAAAAAAGTGCTCGTCATTGCAGGAGATAACCGTGCCAGGAAATGAGAAAATCGATTCAAATTACCTGCATTTCATGATTTACTATCAATTGTTGAAATATTGTCGTATTTTTAAAGGGAAAAATATCTTTATATATAAATATATACCTATGTCCACAATATATATGTATATATATAGTATACATATATTTACATCGTGCTCAGCCTCCCCATCTCTTCGTAATGAGATCTGTCAAAGTGAAGGCAATTTAATCGAAGTCGAAAATTATACGGGATGATTTACAAAGAACCGCAGTAAAATCATAAAAAATAAAAAATGAAAATCGCTGTCAACGAGCTCGGAAGTATTGATTATTGTTAACTAATTATTAAAACTTTATTTTATTTCAACAACAGTACAAATCAGTCTCTAATCAAGTTTAATTAAAAACCGAGGAATCTGTATATACGTCTATATGTGTATAATATACATTTTTTTTTTGTTTTTAATTGGCCAGTTTTATGGATTCGGACGATAGCCAACGAGAAGCAATATCAATCTGCGGGAGCAGCTGGAATCAATTTAGAAAATACGATTATAAAAATTCGTGCCCATACCTAACTATTGTTCATTGCTATTGGAAAACGGTAAAAAAAAATATATATATATTTATATACCATCGGGGTGGTTCTTATTTTGGGTATTTTTGAAATTTGATACAGACGCCCCTAAGAATCCTCCCAAATATATTAAAAGAAATGCCTGTAAAGTTTGCTGAGCCCTTAATATTAATATTAACACGTGCTTCCAAGCGCACAAAGTTTTAATTGCAACATACATGTATTCTTGTACATCGATTGTATGAAAATTGTTATCTCACAAGATGATTGCTCAAAAATTGTGAAACTTGGCTTAATTATTGCCAACAACAAGAGGTCCGAAAAGGTATTTTTATTATATCTTTTTCGCAAATAAATTTCCGAATTACGAACATGTTTATTTTTCTTTTCTCTTTTTTTCGCGACAAGTCGCAAATTTATTTTCGAAAAAAAATATAATAAAAATACCTTTTTGTACCTCTTGTTGTTGGCAACAACTGAGCCAAGTTTCACAATTTTTTATCAATTATCTCGTGAGATAACAATTTTCATACAATCGATGCACAAAAATACATGTATTTTGCATTTAAAACTTTGGCCACTTTGAGGCGCGTGTTAATATTAATATTAAGGGCTCAAACCTTACAGGAATTTTTTTTAATCCTCTCTCTTATATTTTCCACAAAACGGCGTTATTTATTCGAAAACGATTAAGACTCGTAAAATTCCGTCTCTAATTTCGTAGCTTAATTAGACTTCAGAATATATATGATTACGGTTAGGTTGCGGAGTAAACTGAAATCGTTGCTGAATCTGACATTTCGTTTGTGAAATACATTCACGATGCATATTGCACTGGATGTTGGTATACTGGTTGAATTAATTACTTGTAGTAATTATAGCTCGGTGATAGTGTAACGTGCAATAATCAGGCTGTCTTCCTTGCAGGAGCATATCGTTGAACGCACAATTTAGTTGGTAAAGAACTTTTGCAGAGTATGATAATTGCTAAGGTAAAGTATATATCGAGTTTACACCTCGATTAAACAACTTTGAAATTCACCTGCAGACTTTCCCATGCGAAATTGTATAGCCTAGAGTCCTAGACTCTAGAGTAGATACTGGATATGAACTGCAGGTCTGATATCGAAAGTATGAAGTTTATTCTTAAACTAGAATTCTCGTAGTTAGCGGTGGCAGTCGACGGATAATATATAGGCTGGTGAATTGCAATTTTTCGATATTTGAGACTATAACTTATTCAAGAAAAGAAATGAAATTCTTACGGAATAGATTTCGTACATCTGGACCGTGGAATTGGTTCCAGCCGATTTCCGAATACGGTTATAAAATCTTTCGCTCACGTGGTTAAGTCGAGAATATTTTCACTCTTTTTTTCATTCCGGAAAAGAAGGAAAAAAATAATGTTTCACCTTCTGCCTAGATTTGATTTTCAAATACTTCAAGCTTAGTTCGCTGTGAATCTATGAAACGCTGCAGAAACTGTCCGAATCTTCCCACATGGGTCCGTGACGGTGAGGATTAAAAGTCCTCTCGCATAACGTGCATCGATTGTGTTTCAGACCGAAATTTGAGACAGGGTTTTCCGGTAAGCTTTTAGATGGAAAGTGAAGCTCGAGCTTACGACAGTCTTGAGAGCTGCTGATGATTGAATTGGTTAGGAGACTCAGATAAATCGTTGCATGCGAAAATATCTAACCAAAAATCTAAGCCCTGAAAATTTCGGTTAAATAATTATGTAAAATATAAAAGAATGAATTTTAACCGAGTTTCAAATCCGGTTAAAAATTAATTGTCTTTAATTTTTGTGAGCCAGCCATGACCATAAATATTTTGAGTATTATTTTTATACAAAGCTCGAAACAATTTCCACCTACGGATGTGCATGTATATGGGTATAAGACTGGTGGAATTAACTGGCACGCAAATTCTGGACTGAGGCTTATACAGCGTTATCAAATTCGTAATTGAAATATTAATTTCCAACGCACAGCAACCACCTATTGTAATTAACACGCTTTGAAAGCTCGTCGCGGCGGATGCGCAATGCATGTATTATATAACAGAAACGGTGCAACGCTGCCGCATTACATAAATACTCGGCTTTGGGTGGGGAGCTGATAATAGCGAGCATAGTTTGTCCTGTGCTAAACAATTAACAAGGTGATATCTGTATTTCGAATGGAAAACATACGGGATATTATTGCTGATTTCAATAATAACACGTTTTGAATATCGAATTTATTGTGTTATTCAAACTGCAACAGTGCGAATATACAAGGGCCAAAATTTATGGTAATTATATGTACTCTTTCGCAATATGTTGTTCACCGAATCGCGAATTGATGAGTTCGATGCGAAAAGGATTGATCCTTTAATACGAACTCCGCAAATAGAGCATGTAATTATCACGACGTTAGAATAATAACCCAAACGATGTATAAATAGGGAGCTTTCCATACTAACTCGACCTGGCCGTGACCCTAGGCTTGACCTCTCAGATCTGATCCGCGATTTTTTTTATCATTCTTTTGACTCTAAATGGCAACTAGAATTCTTTTCAGATTTTTCAAAATCAATTTGAGCGCGTCGTTAAATTTTTAGGTGTTTTCTTCAACACCTCGATGGCCGTGATCGAAAAATCTGAAAAAATTCTCGATAATTCTGTGTCCAAAATGAAAATTTTTGACTCAATATTCAAAATGTCTGGGCTTTTGCTTCAACCTGTTTTTTAGCTTTTTGAACGAGAATAAGTGAAAAAAATTAGAAACAGAGATCAATTTTAAATATATGTACTCCAGAAAAATCTGAGCAAAATTCTCTGCAACAATCCGGTAGTAGCTGCATTAAAGAAATTCAAGCAATGGTCCACAGTAAATTGACCACTGCTTTTATTTTTTTTTTCACTTTTTTCGTTCAAAAAGCTAAAAAACATGGTGAAGCGAAAGCCCAGACACTTTGAATATGGGTCAAAAATTTTCATTTCTGACACAGAATTTTTGAGAATTTTTTCAGATTTTTCGATCACGGCCATTGAGGTGTTGAAAAAAAACTTAAAAAATTCATGACGCGCTCAAATTTATTTTGAAAAATCTGAAAAAAATTCTAGTTTCTAGTCGGAGTCAGAAAAATGATACAATAAATCGCGGACCAGATCTGAGAGGCCACGGCCAGGTCGAATTTTTATGGAATGCCCCATATACAGCTTTATTACTATACGATATTCCAAAATCTCACTCACAAAATTCAAAAATTTGGATTCGTGAACTATTCTTTGTGAAAATTAGTAGCAGTCCTGCGATTTTCTAACTTATTGTACGCCGAACGTCGAGTTTCTATGCAATTGTTTGCAATAAGGGCATAAAGCTCATATTTTAGCAATTTTTTGTTCGCTCGATCGTTGATATTTGCTTGTTCAGTGAACACGAGGTCTAGTCGGTTATCGCGATGGAGCATGCCTGAAAAAAAGATCGCTCCAAAATATCGAGAACTGAATGAGCACGTTGCATTTTTCGAAATTATCTCGAAACGTGATGATGCCACTATATTGCATCCAACTCTTCAATTATTATGTTTCAGTGGCCCTCGTCTGGTAGAAAGAATCGTGTGTTATATTTTCAACGAGGTAATAATTTCCGGCGTTGTATAGTTATTATGATCGTGTCTCAAAACGTTGGTAATATTTAAGTTCTTTTTGATTTAGCTCAGAGACGGAACGTGATGTATGCAAATTGCAAGGTACAGTAGAAACGTAGAATAAGCCGTTTATTCTACTCTTCCGGACGGGTGTTAAGTTTGACGACCGGAAGCGTATATAACCAGACCAGTTCCTCCCTTGCTGCAGGTAACCGGAGGTATGATGAATGCGAAGATTTTCGCTAACACTATAACTTCGAAGCTACGAGTTTGTAAAGAACGACATTTTTTTGTGAAGTGTATTTTGCCTAAACCAACCAAAGGGTGGAAGCCCTTGTGATTTCTTTTGTTTTTACAATATATTCAAATAAAATGAAGATAATATTGAAATGTTCCGTTCTTTTTCCAATTATTGGCATACATCGATTGATCCTGCTCTTATCGAACCGATTCCTTTGATTACCGAAAACACGTTGAATTGCAAAATTGTGCAGCTGATTGTAGCCTTTTCCTGCCTTTCGTGAACACAGCTGGATTCTTCTGTGGCAATATAACCAAAACTATATACCGCCAGAGCACGAGCTTTAGGTTATCTGCACTGTTATCAAGATTTTCCGGGAAATATAATTACACCTGAAAACTTTTCGTATACGGTATATAAGTTTTCTTCTAGGAAACAAGAAAGTAGGAAAGTTCCACTTCTTAGCTTTAAAAACCTCTTCATGCACGCATTACAGGTGTAACTATATAATAGGTACATTTATACATGAAATCGTATGTGTGTGGGCTCCAAGCTTTCAGTTTCCAGCAGTTGTATTCCCCATTGTTAGCTGGAGCTTTGAGCAATCAAAAAAAAAAAAGAAATTGCTTAAAATCAACGATTTTCATCCCTAAAAATTAAATTCATCAAATATCATTGGCTTACCTCGAAATTATTAATCGATTTTTGACTTACATATGTCTAAAAATCCGGGTAATCTGCAGCTATGTGAAAAAACCGAGTCGATAGAATATTTTTTCACAACGTAACCTAGGGTCGAGCCTCGTGGTTCATTACAGCATTTAGTTTAACAAGAATTGTTATCGATTGTCAACAGCTAGGCATATGAAATGAAAATGAATTTTGACTATATCTAAACAAAATTTCAAATACTGGCTATATATGTATATAGTTGAGAGATTTTCTGTTCGAAATATTTTAAAGTATTTTTGTAGTTATACCTGTGGAATTAATAAAGATGGTAATTAAAATGCTGTGTGCAGGCGAAAGCAACTAACGTACCCCGTTTGCCTTTGGCATTATTCAAGCCTTTGAGTTACCGTATGAGTTTTCGCTTAAACTGAAAAATGAAAAATATGTGAGGGCCTGCCGTGAACGAGAAAAGCCGGTAATTCCTTTTCATTTCGTAATTTTAAGTGCTTCTGAATATTATTAAAAAAATAAAATGACAAAAAAATCTAATCGAATAGAAGGCAAAGCAAAAACTTTATGCTTGAATAAATATAACTCGTACGAATAGATTTAGTCGTATTATATTGAAAAAGTCGTCGAATCACTCCGTGCAGAAGAACGATATATGGGAACGCATGAATATATGTAACGATTTTGTAATTCACTGTTTTTAAAGATGAAAAAAAAAACAAAGAAAGAAAAAACCAAATATGGGTAAAAATACAGAACCAAAGTATGTAAATGCGGGAGAGTAGGAAAATAACTAGCTTCTGTGTTTACCTACTCCTATGCACACTGCATAGTGCTGCAGCTTGCAACTTAGCGAAATTTTTCAGCCATGCAAATTTTTTTATAAAAAATGCATCGGGTGCATAAAACCGGTGTATGTGATATCCACATCATAAGGTAGTTATTCGGCTGAAAAATCGCAATATACAAACGAGTGGTCCGAAGCAATCTAGCCGGGAGCTAATCGGCCAATCCTGCAATTGACCAATCGACCTATACACGGGTCAGTAGATATAGTCATTGGGGAAAGTTCGTTTCCTGTACAACGGACGTTTCCCAATTTTTTTTTTTTTTTCTTTTTCTGTCTTTTTTTCTCTCTACTTTTTAATACCTCCAACGTACATATAGATACCTATTCAAATGGGCATGGATTTTAAATTTGCATTTTACGTAGGTACCCAACTTTTGTTAATTACTTTTTGCGGCGGTGAAAAAAATTTCTATCGAAAATATTAACATATATCCGCGGTATTCTGTAACTGTAAGATATGAAAAATATTTATTTGTCATCATGAACGATCTTCACTGTCTTTCCAGTTACATTAAAATTATCGGTTTTACACAACCGCATAATCAGAGTATCGCCAGCTCATGAACAATATTCAAGCAATAAAACCAGTCACAAAATCAAACCATGAAGAGCATCAAGGTTTTTCACTTCCCGCCATGAAAATTGAAAATTTTCAAAAAAAAGGGAAGTTATTGGTTTCGGTCCGATTTTCGAAAATCGAGTTTTCATCAGATCTCGACGTTTTGGGGTCCTAGGAAGCTATTCTGACTATTTTTGGATGGAGGTCCGTGTGTGTGTGCGTCTGTGTGTGAACAAATTTTTGTCCTACGATATCTTTAGAACGAATCGACCGATTGGAATGGTTCTTGCGGCCATCGAAAGGGTTTATCAAGACTTGGATCTGATTAGATTTTGGAGTCGATCGGTCGAATAGTTTAAAAGTTATTCGAAGAATAAGAATTTGAAACAAAAAAAATTTCATGTTTTTATCGCATCACTCCTGAACTGTTCGTGCGATCAGTCTCAAAACTTAATCAGATTTAGGTCTTGGATAGCCCTTCCGATTGCCGCAAGATTCATCAAATTCTACCGATTATTTTAAAAGATATTGCACGACAAAAATTTCTGTTTTTGTCGTACGATACCTTTAGAACGAATTAACCGATATGAGTGATTTTTGCGGCGATCGAAAAGGTATACCAAGACTTAAATCTAACTGAATTTTGGAGTCAATCGATCAAGTAGTAGTTTCAAAGTTATTCAAGGAATGAGAATTGAAAATAACATTTTCTTAACTTGAAAGGTTTGGGCAGGAAGTTTTAGGTCTGGCCCATCGTGGTCAGCCGCATTTTTTGTCTTTGTTTTGCCAGATTCGTGTTCAACGATTAAAAAGAAACTCGGATTTACAGCGTTTTTATAACCGTAAATAGAATTCCTTGTGTTATATTGATTACCCATATTTTTTAATGGCTAGTTGATGCAGCTTTTTTGAACCCGATTTCGTATTTAGTAATTTGAAATCCATAAGCATTATCAAGTACTTTCCGTGCTGTATGCAATTCCGTTATTGAACAGTGTAATTTTATGGGCATACATATACAATCCATTCGCGAATATGGCGTAGCTATACATCCAGAGCGAGTATTAATTGAACTTATTTCGAAATGATGTTATCCACTGCACTGCAGTAGCTAATTCGTATGAAAAAGAGGCAGATATTGTCGGAAAGTGTCGTTAACAAACGAATCAGCAAGCCTGAAATTTTGCAAATAATTCACTCGCTCTCACCGTTAGAGGTTGGTCTTAACGAAATGGAATAATTGAATGATTCGATTAATTCGATAACGCAGTCATGTATTCCACCAACTTCAGTTAAGAGCTAACAGATAATTGAAACCGATCAGACCCCCACGGAGTGATAAGAAAATAAATTAAAAATAAACATCGATGGCGTTTGCAGTGATGAGTTTGCATTTTAATACCAAACCGGATTTTGCAAACAAATAGTAACGCAGGATCGCCAATTATAACTGAACAGAACAAGGTTTAAATGAATGAATACAATTAAGTAATTTCTATTCAATGATGAGAGAGGCGACACAGTTCCGCGGGCTCCGTTTCAAATTTTGCAATAATCGTTGTATTGCAAATCTATCGAAATAACTAATCCGGAACTGATAGTCCGATTCAAATCGATCGACTATCCGTGCTGTAACAACTCAATGCAAGCGCATCTCATCGTCAGAGATCGCTCAGAGGTGTCCAAGTAACATAGAGGATGAGTCTTATCAAAGCTCCAACCTCAGTTGCTATAAGAGCATGATCTTTGGGAAATTAAAGGTTGGGATTCCCTGAAAGTTGGATGCACAGGAGCGAGGCATACACAGTGTGAAAGTTACGTTTGATTTTTCAGTCCCGAGTCGTTCGATTAGCCGAAAAATTGCATTTTTGTACAGCTAAGTGACGCCCATTTTAGAACTTTGATGAGACTCGACCTTTGTATGTGAGACAGAGTCTGGTTTGAGATCACCATTTGGCAAGCCGAAGTAGTTACAAAATCTCGTCAAATACAACCGTCTAAACCAGTATTCAGGGTTTGACAAAGGTTCGAAAATCGAGTGAACCCCTCGAAATGTGTTCGACGCGTAATAACTCGATTTAGAGACACGTGATCTTGACTTTAAGAGATAGTCGTGAAGAAAAAAAAATAACTTTTCAACAATTTCAGATATTCAGCTTAAACATTTGCATATTCAGCTTCGTGTCAATCCGGCTTTTGCTCCATATACTCGTTCACGAGGCAGGTATGCTCAGGATCACGTTGACGAGGCGAGGGTCAAATTGGCCAACATGTTTGCCCGGCGTACAACGCCTCAGGCGTCTTAAAGCTGTATATGAAGCTTGCTTCCATAGCCTCGTAAACTGCAGGATACCGCTTGTTTAGCTCCTGCCAATCACGCTGGGTACAACAAACAATCATGGGATCGTTTGGACCAAAATATTTTCAACCAACGCTGCAATTCGTTTGTGTACTTTGCACGTTTGATTTGTGTGGAAATTTCATGCTAGAGTTAGTATCGAAAACTGAACTTCGATGAAGAAGTTGGACAGAATTGGTTCTGCATTTTTGGATTTGTGGATAGAAAAGCAAGTATTTTTTTTTTCTTTTTTATATATTTTACGAATTTTTCAAGGCGTCGTTTCTCTTGTCATCGTTAGGCATCCGCCACTTGCAGTTCCTGGATACGTAGCATTTGTAAGCCAGCGAACCGTGTGATTTTAAAGCGAAAGAGCAGGGCTCGTTATTTTTTTTATTTTACAAGTTTCACTCGTCGGGTGTGTTCGGTAGACAAGTACTTTGTTCGGGGCATTGTCAACCTCGGGTGAAATACATTTTTTTTATGTAGAGAATAAAATGAAATAGAAACGAACACAAAACGCGATGATACACTTGCCAAATACTAATTGGAATCCATCTCGTTGTCGAAACTTGCAATTTAAAGCCCCCAAGTACTTCAATCCTGTGTCAAAATTTAAGCGTTTGAAATTTAGAAAAAAATCACCGATAAACTATGAAAAAATATTCTAGTCTCGGTTTTTCCAGCGTTTTAGAAATCAATTTTTAGAAATTATGCACAATTGACATTAAATAGATCGCATCTACAGAAGAAAGAGTGATTGTCACAGTGAGGCTACATGATCGTCGCATCGTTCATCAAAAATTGTTGAAATTTGCAAAGATCATTGCAAACTGATGTCAATTCGGGGCAATTTAATAATCTTCCATCGTTGAGAGCACAAAAAATCTATGTAAAGCGAAACCCAAAAAATTTCGAACGAATCACGAATTCTTCAATTCCGAATAAATTTAAAGAAAAAAAAGTTGTCCTTGTTATTTTGATTCCGAACGAATGTCAAAGCGGGAGAGTCGCTTAGCGGTTTCATCATTCAGCATCACACCTGGTGTGCATTGAGAGAGGAGTGTGCTGGAGTGTCTCTTAAAGACGTCACTACAGGAGGCGTCAGCCGGAGGATAAGAGAGATAAAAAAGAGTAAGCAAGAGGGATAAAAAGAGAAAAGGAATGAAAAAAAACGAGAATGTACGAGTTGAGATCCTGGTGAGTTCGAGCTCGACGAACAAGTTATGCATCGCCGGTTGGCCCAAGTGCAGAAGATATCGAGATATCGGAATATCGGGATAACCAGTTGCGAACTTCGTCCATGATCGTTGGCTTTCCGAACCATCGCACCGTATCAAGAAGGTTCTTGTTAGGTATACGAGAAACTTCTAACCTCCGCCCACAAAGAAGACCTCTATTATATATCCACATGTGTATGTGTACTACAGTAAAGTATGGCCATAACTGAATCGCAAAACTGAAACAATTCTACCGCGTATAAAACCATCGTTTATCCTCTTCCTCAAGATGTTGATACTATCACCAGTATACTATCATTTTTATTATTATTATTATTATTAATGTAGAAAAAGCTCTGGCCTCTACCGACCTTTATTTATCGTATGTTTTAAGATCAAGAGACTCGGTAGAGTCCCGCGCCAAGTACATTACAGAGAATTTTCAACGCACGGCGCGGGATTTCGTTATACTCTCTCTCTGTTTTTATCACTTTCTGTAACAAAGTGCATAGATAAAGATGCATATCCTTCGAGCATAAAATACCTGTAAGTTTCAGGTGTTATGCGGGGTTAAAAGGACCCTGAACGCTTGAAGTCTGAACTGCATTTATGAAAAATATGTGCTGTACCTAACTGACAGATGCTCGAGCAATACTCTTTAGTGCTTTTATGCTATACGGACTCTCGTCAACAAATTTGTGCAAAAATGATCCAGGTTTGATCGATGATGGAGCCGACAACAAAGCTCTGTCCGATGAACAGGTAACTTTTTGATACTGCAAACGTGACTCGGGTCATCAATTTTTTACTGCAAAAATTTTCAGCTCCACAAACTTTTGTTTTGTGCTGTTTTTCAATATTTCAGAACAAAAAATCACCGTATCAAAATGTTGTCTGCTCGTCGGATGAGGGTATGTTTTTCAAATACCTAAAATTCAAGCATCGGTTGATCAAAATCTATGCATTAGGTGTTTTCACTTTGACTGTATCTAACTCTGAGACCCGATGACTCGTAACTCAAAACTTTCATGTAATTACGCTCGAAAAGACTGGCAAACTTCTGTCGCAAAACTAGTTGTTTGCAAAAGAAAAAAAATTAAACTTTGGACACGCGCCAGTCCATCAAAAATACCCCTATGATTCAAGATGTATACCTAACCCCTTGATGCAGATATATGTTTTACGGAGAGTCGTATATCGAAAAGTTTAGAAGAAACAGAACGCAATCACTTTTTTTTTATATCGAAACTTGAACAAATATTTTCAAAACTCTGTACGGTGTGTGTAATGTCGCCTAAAGTTTGTCCACGATAGTGATTCCAGAGGTATGCTACAGGTTTATACATAATAAATATTTTTATACCATTCCAAGCCAGCAGGACTACTCACGATAAGCTTGCCAATTACCATACATTTGGCTCTTCGGCTATTTCGCGACTACTAAAGCTACGAGTCAGAGATACTATCCGTTTGCAAAATATAGACGGAAGAATTGGCAATTTTTTTTTTACTGGAATGAGCAAACGAATTGTTTAAATCGGTCGGTTAATATCGCAAACCTGAACAAGCATATATAATAATTTGAAAATCTGGACGGAAAATCATCAATCACAATTTGTAAACTTTTTCATTTTTTTATTTTACGATCCCACTGCGTACGTACAGCATTTCCCTCGCTTCGGTATTATATGTTATCTTGCAAATACATAAAACAGTCTGGGTAATATAATTTAAAACCATATTTTGCCTGGTAGGAAACCAAAGCTGGGGATCCAGAGTTCAGAGGTCAGAGGTCAGGTTAGATAGCTCCTTCGTACGAGGTTACTAGGGTGAAAGATCTAAAAATAATCATGGCGCAGGTGGTGCTACTTGCTGAAAGAAGGTAGGAAGGGTCAAGTAACAGCAGATGATGCAATGCGAAACAAGTAAAGGGGTTGATGTTTTAGATATGGAATGAAAAATTTTATAAACATTTTCCGAAGAGCTATGTACGTATATGAGGTGTTCCACCTCGTTTTGAATGGTCGTAAAGTTGACCGATCCCAAAAAATACATAATTTTGTTTTATTACACAAATATATCGAAATAATTTATGTGAATTTTTTCAGAATTTTTGGATCGCATTTTTCGAGTTTTTCCAAATTCCAACTTTTTTCTACGAACCTCCGTATCTCAAAAGTATAAGATCATACAAGAAAATTTATAAGAGAAAAAAGTTGCAGTTTCGAATCAACATTCTGAAAAAAAATTTTTGGGAATTTCTCGAAACCCAAAAATACCAATTTTTATCAAAAATATACAAAAATATTTTTTTTCAACCAGAATGTCACTTTTGATTTGCCTCAAAAATCTACTGAAAATACTCTCAAGTGTTTACAGCAACCATATATTTTTTTTAAGATGGTTAGCTCAATCGTTTGGAAGCTATATTTTTTTTTCGAAAAGCTTCCAAAAAATTGGTATTTTTGGGATTCGAGAAATTTCCAAAAAAATTTTGTTCAGAAAGTTGATTTAAAACTGCAACTTTTTTGTCTTATAAATTTTCTTGTATGATCTTATACTTTTGAGATACGGAGGGTCGTAGAAAAAAGTTGGAATTTGGAAAAACTCGAAAAAATGTGATCCGAAAATTCTGAAAAAATTCGTATAAATTCTTTCGATATATTTGTGTAATAAGACAAAATTATAATCTTTTGGGGATTTTTCGGTCAACTTTTCGACCGTTCGAAACGGAGTGGAACACCTCATATGCAGTGCAGAATTTTATCAATCCGTTTTTAGGTAGAATAAAATCGATTTATCAAATAAACTTTGGGATCTTTACGAGCTGGTATTATTCCGGATTTTTTGTGAGCAGTTTTTTCGGCTTTAGTAACAGTCAAAATAAAAATAAAAAAAATTAGGTAATACCGTAGAGGCAGTATACAGTTCACAGATCCAGGAAAACAAGGATAGAAATCTTATCATCTGGACTCTTACTCAGTGTGCTGACCCAAGGTACTATAAAACCGTTTTATGACTGGATTGACGAGTGACCTCCGAAATGAGGTGTCGTGAGGAAAGAGCTGGGAATAATTTGACGTACCTACTCGTAGGATTCGTTTAATAAACTTCAAATCTTTGTTTTCTTTTTTTTTATTCACCCGTGCCCGTCTTTGCTAGAAGTATTTCTGTGTCCATGAATCAGTCGAGCTTGACTTAAGCTCTTTCAGATTCGCGGGAAGAGAGGAAAGAGAAAGGCGAGATGCAGATCGAACAGGAAATTCTACGTCAAAGTCTTCGGTCTGGCATTACCAAGAGTTTCTCAAACTCTGTGCAGTTTGTTATGCCTACTTCTTATGACGATGTTCACTCTGAGAGTTTCACCCTTTCAGACTCGGTCCGAGAACTAAGTGATTTCTTATGTTCATAAAACATTAGTTGAGGATCTGGAAATGTCGAGGGAAGACTAGCTACGGAGTTTCAAGATGAGAATATTGAAACATTAACTGAGCTGCATCTCGGAATTGTCGGATAAAAGGAAACACTAAACACGCGCAAAGGTATTCTGGTTACCGAACATTAGACTTCTTTTATAGCGAGTGTACTAACCAGTAAAGATGATCCTTCTGAGAAAATCGCGACTTCTCCTGTTTCCGGAACTCCCTATAAACTCTGAAAGCGAAATTTCTGCGCTTCACCTGAAGGCTTAGGCTATTGAATGTATGTACCTTGAACCTTCCCGAAATATCCGAGCAGGGGTAACTCTCAAGTGAATTCCTTCGGAACCTTACAGCGTTATCGGAAGAGGATGGAAGGGAAGAATTTAAAAGAGGTGAAAAGAAGTGTTACACAAAGTCTTAGGTGGGAGAAGGACAGCACGGTGAGCTTCAGTTTTTGCTAATTTACTAAAAGTCCCTCTAATTTGTGGCTCCGGGACGCTATTAATTTACGGGCAGATAAAGTCACCGCCTTCTGTCTCGGATTTGGTTTTTCAAATAGGTTTGAGCGCTGATTAATCGCGTTGCGATCTCAATAAATTGGTTTGTTTGGATTACCTCTAGGTAAAACAGCGAGTCTGGATCTTAATGGATCACCTAATGAGGGTAATCGTTCCCTTTACCTTAACCGCTGCTACTTCTCCACGACGCAGACAAATCGTACAAAAAAGTGACAAAAAGGTAGTAACGGGTCTAGGGTATACTACAACACTGTAAGATCGGTTTCGGCCGATAGAACAAGATTTATGCCTCGTTCTAAACCAGCCAACTTACATCGTATGTGTACACCATCCATACAGACATAATACATACTAAAGTATACACCTGACGTATTATCGGCGCCGGCGATTTCTCGATGTACTTCGAAATTCCCCTCGGCTCTACTGGGAGTCGTTATGATTAATACGAGATAGGGTGTAAATTGTTTGGGGCACTGGTGTGTTGTAGTACCCTATCAAACTGTGTGCGACGTATAAAGTGACTATACGAATGGGATTACCTCACCCATGGTGAGGTGCATAAATTACATAGTAGTGTGAAACTACCAGAGTCGAGTTTCACTATATATTTTCATTTTGTTCGCGGCCAAATTGTAAGCAATGACCAAAAATTAGTTAACCAAATGTTTGAAAAGCACAAATTCATATTCTGTACACTGAAGGATACGATTCACCGTGAACTCGACACCGATGACAAATCTTAGGATACGGATATATAAGAGAAATAGTCACATACGCTGTACGCGCATCGAGCGTCATTTTTCGTTCAATAGATCAATTCAGCGAACACATCTCGTGGAAATTCCCTCGGGCTATATCTAACGTCACATATGTGACCCAGGACGGTGAAAGGGGCAGAGAGATGGAAAGGAGGAAGACTAGTGGAATATAACGCGGGAGTTAATTGAAAAACAGGAAATTAAATTTTCGCAATTCCCAGCGTGGCACGGTCTGACGGATAACGGGAAACGAGGAGTGTATATGTACAACGGGGAATAACTTGGGGGTGAATTATCGATGCCTTTAATCATTCGATATATAGCCGAGGACGTACATACTTTACCATTCCTTGAAAATTCTTCTTGCTCCGCAGCTCGGAACGTGAGGAGGAAAATTTATGACGAAAAAACGTGTTTCGCTTCGTTTAGTTACGCGTCAGGTTTTGCCAACCTCTAATACGGTTTAATACTATACCTCCGAATCAATTCAATTCAATGATTAATTATTCTGCTTTTCATTTAAAAATTTCTGGCAACATTCATCCCAACGTCTCCGCCCGTAAGATTCCCATCTTTCAAGTGAAATGATTCAATCGTATCGTATCAAAATCTATGAACTCAAAAAAGAACTGACAAGAATCTCAGGTGTTTCGCCATTCTGAAATTTACACTACTTTTGCACATTTTCACAAATTCCAATGTACTTTAAAGATTTTTCTTTCTCCAGGTTGTGCCTGCGTCGTGTACAGCAGTTTGTATAGCCCACAAGGTGGTACCTTCACGTCACCAGATTACCCAAAACGATATCCAGCCAATCTGGACTGTCTACTTTACACATTCACTGGACAACCGGATGAAATCATCGAGATAACTTTTAATCACTTCGACGTGCATCGACTGCATCCAAAGTAAGTAGAACAGTTAATCCTTTCGGTAAATTTTGGATATTGTGCGACGATGAGAATAGAATGTCCTGTTCATTCGTGCTAAAAATTTGACTCGTGTGTATGCGACGTGATTCCCTAGTTTCGTTAATGATTTATGGATCAAGGCTGTTTCCTTGGCTTGCAGACAACTCATATCTTAACGATATTAACTCGTTGTCGGTTTTGCGTACAGAATAACGTAGACACTAATGGCAGGTGTGTTAATATTTCATCTCAAACTAAGTAATATACGATGAAACCCTTGCGAGAAGTACGAGGAGGTGTAATAACTCAGATTATACCGTTATCGCATAACGAAGAGTTAGCTATAATACCAAACAGCGAAATTACACGTGTGTAAAGTGAAATTGTAACGTCGTTCCACGAGTATGAGAAAAAACTGTTTTAAAGTTGTTCAAGTTTATCACAAGTCCATTGAAACTTAACATTCGAGGCCACGTCAAAACGTGTACATTTCCCATTCATCCAGAGTAATTTTTCCCTAATTTTATGATAAGCGTTCTTTAACGTACTTAAAAATATTAAATTTAATGATCAGTCGATCCTCGTTGGGTTATTTACATAACAATTTTTATCCCCCCCTATATAATGGAGTTACTTTATCCGCAACATCCACTTTATGTTTACCATTAGAGATTGAATCATTAACCGCGTGCCCTCTGGTCTTTGTACATATATGTACATATATGGTATATTCAGACATACATACATACGTAGATACATAGATATAATACGCATATACTGTATGTATCTACATCGCAAACCACATATACGAGCTTAATAAGGATCAGCTTACACGGAGCCTTGCCGAGAACGTATAAGTACTCAGGACTATCCCAAATGATGCTACCCGGGTTTATTATTTTGATAACTCAAAGGTCTTTTTCTTCTTTGGGATTATCCGGAGGTTTTTCGGTCTGGATGTTACTGAATTTACTGCGTAGTGTGTTCGCACAGTCATCTAAGTCTAACAAAATAAACTAAATAAAGAATGGTATATGGTCCATGACTCCCGGCATGTTATCGGGACAGAGACGAAAGAGTTTCCTTGCCCTTGCTGCCGTGAACTCCCGCAACCCTTTTGAGGGCTCGTAAAAGGGTTCCCGAGAGGGTGGTTGAAACGGGCATGTGGTGGCGTCACTCGAGCGTGAGCGGATTCATAATTCGGTTTCACCGTTCTGGCAGATTTGCGATTTTAACTCATTGTTCAGAGGAGTAACTGACAGACCACAAATTTATCGCTAACGTATATTTTCGAAATTTCGGAGAATTGAATTTTTTATTTATTTGTTGATTTTGAAGGGAGACAAACGTTTTCAAGGCCTGAAAGAAATTCAGCGAGCATTTGGCATGCTATTTATCGTCGATATGTATGCGGGGAGATCCGTACCAAATGGGAAATTCGTTGTCCACACCCTTTTCGATTTTCTTTTAATTAGGTGAGTTTAAAGGTTCAGCAGAAAGAAAAATTTCCCCAAATCATAAAAATTCTATCTGCCATAGATTGCGAGAAATAGCAAATCCAAAAATTGTGTCCTCTTTTTTTGAAATCACTGTTCACTCCCCATACCGAGGCGCTTCATAAAAAGTTTCACTTCAAAAAATGAATATGCTATTGAGACGAAGGATTACTAAACCGAGGTGAATGATTTTTGATAAATCGGTCCATCCAGTTTACAAAAAAATGATTGATTTCAGTCGTTTGGATAGACTCCCACATTTGTGGTCAATATTTGAGCTGGAAAATGTTCGGGTTACGAACACAAAATTGCGTTTTTTGATTCTGTTTCAATTTTATCGCATGAAGAATGTATCACAGACTCTGTGACGTATTACCGCTGAAAAGTACATAAAATTATAAAACTTTTGCACTCTTTAACTTTTCGGATCCGGCATTAAATTTTTGAGATACAGTGATTTGAAAAGGAAAAAAACATGATTTTTTGATTTGGTATTTCTCGCGATCTATGGCAGATAGAATTTTTTTGATGTAGAGGAATTTTTCTCTCCATTAAACCTTCAAACTCACCTAATTGGAAAAAAAAACCAAAGGGGTGTGGACAACGAATTGCCAATTTGGCATAGATCTCCCCATGTAATGAAATTAATACCACATTACATCAGCCAAACTATTGACCGACTGCAAAATCGATTCTGCGTTAGTGGAAATCAAATCATTTTCAATTTTAATGTAATATTGCAAAACGTATGAAATATTTCCAACTACCAACAATAACGTTTTGCAGTTAATATTTAAACTGACGGAATTCGATAATTGCTACAGAATGACTGTCTTTATAGAGATCCTTATAAATTTGATTAATTTTCAATACCATTGGAATTTATAAAAGAGCTCCGGAATTATAACGTCGATCAAGATTTTGAACAGAAATACGTTCTCCAAGAAGAAGCAGGGAGCTTTTGCAATTGGAAAATGTATGGCAGTAGCTGAGTCGAGATCGAGGAGGATCAGGTAAGAAAATTGGATTGATAATTACGTACATGGGAATCAAAGATGGCCGGTGAGGAATGACAGCAGAATTTGAATGGCGGAAAGAGGATTGATGGATAAAAGTAAGGCTTGAAGCGAGGCAGAGCGGCTCGAGGCGTACTGTAATAAATTGAATGGTTCGACAGGGGTGGATCGACGAATAGGTTGAAACGTTCGGAGGTGTTTTTGAACTAGCGGTGAAAATGAAGATAAAACAAAGTTAGAACGTGGTTTTCTCAAAATAACGTTCACTCCTTTAAAGCCGAAGAGTTTCTACGGAGATTTATAGAGATGGACATCCGATTATAGGCCTGTGTAAGGCCTATCCCAACAAACGTCGATCAAAGCTTCGTAAGTTTTTATACGAGGACGCGTCGTCGACACCAAAGGAATCTGGGAACTGGGGGAAAAGATCGATGACTATAAATGACAGGAATATCAGGGTTGGCTTGAAACAAAGACTTACTCAACTATTTCGACTCGGACGAGTGACAAGGTTATCCTGAAGGGGATAAATCCTTGTTCCCTTCATCTTAGTCTTTCTTTTCTTTTTTGTTATTTTCCATTAAAAATCAACGAAATACTTTATAGCTCTTCTGATTCTAAATTCATCTGTAAATTAGTCCAGCAAAAGCTTGAGGTCCGTAATAATAAATCTTAGAATCTCAGGATGACTAAATTAAGGTTTCATTAATTTTTTCACAAAATATCACAAAGTTTTTTCTCCAGTCAAAAAACTTCGGTCGTTATTAAACCGATGTAATATTATGTAGGTGATAATTAATGAATCTTAGTTACACGACTCGTTTCGAAGGTATAAAGTGTAGTGAAAATTAACAGTTGTAATTCGCAAGGGAGTAAAGCCAAAGCAACCAGCCAAGGTATTTCCTGCTGGTCAGGAAAACTCGTTAGAAGTACTTAAAAGTAATCGAGATTTAATGTAGCCGTGGCAACCAGAGCGCGCATTACTTCCAGTATAAAATATTATTATATTATTCAGAAGATTATCTCGGAAAAGAATAATAACACTTTCACACCATTGCGTGCAAAATTCAACGAGCTCCATAAATGTCCGTGTGATACAACCGCTCGCAGTTACAGGTCAGATACATCGTGGAGCGTGGTGTTGCACGCTACTTTTACCCAGGATGTTAACCAACTTTTTAGTTTCTTTTTTTTTTTTTTTTAAATCGTTCATCTACTTTTAACATTATGTTAATTCAAGGCACAGGTTGCATGCAAACTGATCTTCTGAACTTTATGTACAAGCCAAACAGTGCTACCTACCCACTTCCGAAGTCCTGACACTTACATATTGCTATAATGCCACCTAACTCTCGAGCAAGTCAGAGCTGCATATTGAGTTACTTGACAATATCATTGGGGAGAACGGGGAGGTTACTTCTGAGCTGTTCAAACTTTGACCTAGAAGCTTGCGGTCTGGGTGTCAGTGACTGTGCAGAGTATCCGTAGAGTTCGGACAGACACGACACTAGAATATGACTAACCATAAAATTTGACTAACTTTTTCGTTAAACTTTTCTAAGCCAATCATAGAGCTAAGGTGAGAATCGCATGTGTCTTCTCAGAAGTATAGTGAACGTGCAATATTTATGATCATTCGAAGCTTGCAATTTTCTTCGTGTCTTTACGATTCTTTACCAATATGCTATCTGCACCCGCAGGAATTCTCGAGAAGAATATCATAGAGCGGAGTACTTTCGAAGAAGATCTTGTCCTGAAATTTTTGCTTTTTTTTTTAAGAAACTTACAAATTTGTCGAAAATTTTCATCCCTCGTCTTTTGAAGCATTACCAAATACCGAGTAAGAATTAATATCTTTGAGCAATTGCCTCTCATAGTTATATCAGTCGGAGTGAAAGTAGTTGTCGTTTGTATTGTAAAAAATTAAGAAGTATGCCAGAAATCAATGTGTAAATTTCAAAAACACAACATGATACTGTATCGAAGGATGGGTAACTTTTCGAACATATTCTTATAAATATAGCGTTGTTTCAGGTCGTCTTCAAAATTGAACAGCCATTTCCCCCGAGGTCATTGGTATCATTTCCCTGACTTCCCTTATTAGTAGTAAAGACAATAAGCGATGTTATCGCATATCAGAACCGACATTCGAGAGATAGATGAAGGAGAGTGAGAGAGAAAATTAGGATTGTCTCTAACCATGGCAGTAGATAACGTATGCCAGAGTAGCTAACAAGGCCAGGCTGTCACCCTATCCAAACACCATAGCCCGTTCATAATCCCCGTAGGGCAAATCGAGGGTCGACAGCTTGTGACGTTTAGCATTACCCGATAACGAATAGGGTCTGTAAAACTGTGACAAAGTCAATATGTGACTGTCATATAGTCTTCCGAACTCTAGCTGGTACTAGATAAAATTGGCACGGATGTAACGCAGAATGTTAATTGACATCTCTATTAATTTTTATTCACTCTGATATCTTCATCAAAATAAACTTCAATATTTTTTTGAATATTGATAGTCAAATTTGCAAGAAGTTTTAGTATCATTTATGAACCAGCTCTTTTTAGCTCCAATATAAAATGGTTCATAACTATAAATTGAATTGTAAAACGAATGTAATATGCATTATACATATCCTTCGTAATTCTGTACAGAGTTTTAGGCCCTGGTGTGCCCAGATGAAAAAGTTTTCTATCACAATAACGAGTATCAGTATTGAAAAAAAAAAAGAGAGAGACCTTATTGTGCGGTTGTCAGTCACAGAAACCATCACGCTTTGGTGCTTACCCCTTGACATTTAGTCAAACAAATGCATGATTTGAAGGGTAGTACAAAGTTTCACACGTGTCAGACCAATTTCAATGTTTCGAAACATAACATGCGGTAACACAGTAATCAGCAGTCGTCTTGGTTAATTACAAGCCCAGGATCTCTGGACCACGTAACCGTGATTGCACGTAGTGTTACAAGGTGTGGGTGTAGGTACACTGAGGCAAACTATAGTCAACTATCTTCTAACTAGTGACACATGGGAGTTTGTGCCCATTGACCTGACCCAGAGGCCAAATCTTCTCAATTTTGAGTCCGCCTGGTTTCAGAGAGACTTAGCTCTCATCACCATAATCACAGTTCACTTGTGGTAAATTATTGGCTATTTCCAAAAATGCAAACTGCATATTTAGAAATGTGTACGAGATACATATTTAAATGCGTTTAAATTTGTACACACAAATTTATTTAATGAGTGTCGGCCAATTTTAGTTCATTATCTTTGTCACTGCAGATCCATATTCTTTGAAGATGTATATCTGGGTAATAGGTAGTGCAAGTTAAACGGCTGGTCGTTAAAATTTATGAACCATTTTGCCCCGGCGCTAATTGGAAAAGTATTCGGTGTGAAGTTTTGCGGTACTGAAACCGAGAGACTACTACTTCCGGAAAAGTAGCCTGGGACTATATTACTTTTACAGATAAATTATAACTACCATGCTACTTTCAAAACATTTATGTTTTTTTTTTTAATTTTATTTTTCGTTTTTCTTCTTCTCGCTATGCGAAAACGCGGCGTTGAAATAAAGAGTTAGTAATTGGATTAGATCATATATATTTTATATATTATATGTATATCATAAGCTTTTGATCCCGAGATATGAAACGTCGCGATTTCTGTTAATTATTAAATTTCGTCCAGTACCACGCGAGTTTATAATTCACGTTATATTTAAAATTACGATTTTATCATTCTCATACGAAAAGGGTTATTTTAACGAGTACTAAATATCTCAACAGCTCCGTACAATAACGATCAATTAATTAAGATTTCTCACTTGAGATTAACCAGCCACGATTTGGTGTTGCTTAATTATATAAGCATTCATATTTTAATACACGATAAAACTATATACTCTGTACGTGACTCTCGTGCAAAATCAGTTAGTACAAAGGAAATTTCTAGCTAGTATACCAGACAAGAAATACTACAAGGGACTCAAGAAAATATTAGCGGTTATAATGCAGGGCTATTATATAACTATACAAATACGTATAACAGGCTAGTAAGATATGCGAGAGGTAATATACCTCGAGTTTGTGGACTTAATATTAATACAAAGGTCACATTATTATATGCTTGACATGGAATAATTCACTTTGACCTTTTTCTCCTTTACGCTTCGCTATTTTCATTACTTCCACTTTATTCCAAGACAAAGGATTGATGGATTGGATAAATATATTAAAGTGGTGCAAGCTAATGACCGTGTTCACTCAGGCAGGCGTTTATAAATAATTTATATGTCTACTTATTACACGTTTTCTGTCTGTAAATGACATGAAATTTAACGAGTAAACTTTCTTGGAATCATTTAAACTCATCATTGATGCGGGTATATTTTCGAAGGACTGGCATGTGGCCGAATTTTTGTTCAATCAATCAGTTCTATCACGGTATATTAATAAGCCAATCCCTTCAAGCATAATCGAGGCAAAGTTAGGATGCTTTGACTCAAGTCATCATTTTTTTACTGAGAAATTTTTTCAAGTTTAAAAAATTTTCTTGGCAGCTGTCATTTAATTCTAAAAAAATCAACCCACAAAAGACTCGTCTAGTCATCGGATAGGAGTTTGTTTTATGAACAATTGGAAACCCTAATATCTGAAGTTGAGACAATGATTGTTCCGAATTCTTACATTAAGTGTTTTTACGACTCAGAAGTCCTGACTTGTACGTGATTATGCTTAAAAAGATTGGCGATCTACTGCAATAAAACTGGTCGATTAGAGAACAATTTGGACACATGCCAGTCCGTCAAAAATATACCCATTTAAGAAGTCGGTATGTCCCACCGTAACGAGTTTCTTTTTTCCTGCATAATTTAATTTTCAAACTTCTACGGACTTTCAAATTTCGACAGAAAAGTATAAGGTTAATATTCTCCACTCCGCTCCAGTGCACAGTACATGATGTATGCACGGTTTGTGTATAATATTAAATGCGGAGATTCCATTACCAAAGGTTACTGTTTATTCACCGGACCGGAGAGTAGGACGGATATATTCGCGGCTCGTGAAAACTCGTACGGATTATACATGCATAATGCATATCACACCGGGCTATCATGCGCTATTCAGGTTGTATAGGTATGTTACGTAGGGATTTGAACATTAATTTTGGACATGCGGGGTTTTATACCGGTAACCCTGCACACGATGAAATATCGAGTCAAAAATCGTTATGGAACAAATTTTTCGCACTTTTTTTTTCGTTCTACAATTTTATATCATTCCAAAAAAAAATATATATATATATATATCACTAGGGAATATTTCCGATGAAAATCTCGATCCAGTAACCCGATTTCACAGCTGAGAATACTACCGAGAAACATTCCCATACAGATAACGCGTGATATAACGTTTCACGTCGAATCTCAATTTCGCAATATAAATTTCAAAAAAACGCCCAATATCTGGATATTTTTGTTTTCTTTTGCTCCAAAACTTCGCTATACCATTCAACGGCACGAACAGCGGTATACACGATGGCCAAAATTAACATTGAAATCCCCACGGCGCAACTTGCACAGCGTGATCACCGAACACACCACCCATACACATATATGCAATACATATATTCTGAGCCCAAAGTTCCCAAAGGTTGACAGCATTGTCCGCGCATTGTCTAGAGCCCAGACTATATCTGGACCCGAGATTCTATGATCTACTAAGTAAGGACTTTGACGTTGAGCCTGTGGTAGTTTCTAGAAACCTGCACTGCAGGAGTATGTCTGCAGCACTGTAGTAATTAGTAGCTAGGGCGGTACCCTGTTCCTTTGGGACTTCAACTTTTGACGTAAAGATATACTATACTGCGGAGGCGATGGTTCACCAGGTTCCTTCAGCGATATTGAATTCGATTTACTTATTTGCGGCGTTAGGTCCGGTCATGGGCGCGAAAATTCGCCAACTAAAATAAATGAATATGAATAATATATTCGCCGTTTATCATGTAGCGAGGCGAAACTGTGCGGAAGAAGCTCAAGCAGTTCGTCATCTTTATTAAATTATTTTCAATATACATTATACTCGGGACCGATTAATGCTGTAATATATAGACCAGGAGTTAATAACTGACTGAACTCTGTGAATAATATCTCAGTTCCCCAGCCGCAGAAACTTTGCGTAGAGAATGCTGCACGCCTTCGGCCCCGCAGCCCCGCAGCCTCGCGCATCCCTTACCCAGGTCCAATATCCTTTTCCATCCGAGGCCCCTTAGCCCACCAACCAGGATCACTGTTAAGTCGTTACAGATAATCCACCCGGCCGAAACTTCCGACTCATACCTCTTCTATTCGTCCCTCTTGGATATATAATTCCAGAAACCGTCGCGGTTAGATTTTTGTTTAAAAAAAAAATTAATTACCTACCCTCGGGAAAACTTTAAGAGGTTAACTATCATCGAGATATTGGAAGTATCGGAAACTTTAACTGATCCGGATGGGTATATGGATCTCGGCAATTCAAAGTTACGAGAGGGAATTTAAATGAATATTCATATTGGCTGCGGTAACTGCCGGTATTTCCTCACTGATATTCCTTTATGTTCGAAGACGGCTAAAAGCTACAATTCGAGATTCACCCTCAGTCAAAGACTGTGTAAGCCATGAGGTTCAAAAGCGGATGATATTATGATTTCAAATTTATCAAGGGCCGTTCAGATTCATTTTGTTTTCATTTTTATTCTCAAAGCCTCGTCTCTTGCGATTATTTTAAGCCATCGTGATAGCTAGAATTTTTTAAAATGGGACTTCACGAGAATATTACGTGGAATGGCACGAATGTAGATATACCGGTATCCATGCGCTCTGCAAATATAAAAAGTTGTTGGATATTTTTCTGTATTATTTTCACTGTCTAATATCATGCAGATTAAAAAGACGATGAAGATTTTATTACAACTTTACAGTTTATCAGAGCTTTAAGGGCACGTTAATCTGAAAAATTGTCATTCGTTTTGTTCTGGAAGCCTTGTCCTTGAAGAATATTTCGAGCTATCGTGAATTGGAAAATTTGCGAAAATGGAATTTTAGGAGAATATTATGAAAAAACCAAATACAAATCTAAGTCCCTCTTCTCGAAATTAATTTTTTCAACTTTGTCCACACGGTTCCTATCCGGAACCACTTGACTTAGGATCTTGAAATTCACAGGGTCTTTTCTTATCACGTTTGACTATCGAGCCATTCACGGAAAAGTTAATCGGTAGATGAAAAATAATTGTGTTCGAAACTTCGATGAATTTTGTAAGAACTCAATTTTCACTTTTCATCACCTACGGTGATATAAGAAAAGTATATTGGTTTTGGTCGAAGAATGCTTTTGCTAATTTTAACGAATCTTTACGTTTTCGACCCTCTAGAATCCGAAAAACTGGTTTTTAGAAAGATTTCGGGCCTGTCTGTCGGACTTTTGGACAAACTCGCGCGGTGATCTGAAAAACGGCTCAATGGAAAAGTTTGAAATTCACAGGACTTTACAACCAAACGATGGGCATGAAAAATTGCCATATCTCGTTTAATTTGAACTTCCGGTTCTACCGGAAATCAATCGATTTTCGATGTTCTATCGACAAACCTATACTTTTTCCTCCGTATTATCTTTCTAAATGAACGATCATGTTCTTCCGAGTTGAGTTATTCATTTTATTGTATATGTATAGGGCATTCCTTGCCAATGACAAGAAAAAAAAAAAATACAGTACCGTCCATAAGTTCGGGATCACCTTCCGAATTTTCGATCGAGACAGAAAGTTGAATATCTCGGTCAAAAAAAATCGTAGCCAAATGATTAAGGTGGCATTTGAAAGTGGAAAGAACCAACTTCATTTTCCTTTTTTTTCAATTTTCCACGATTCTTTCCGCACTCACTAGATAATGTTAAACATGACCTTTTTTTGTGATTTTCATACTTTTGAAAAGTCGCGTGTAATTCTTTGGGGAATGACTATGGAAATTTTTTCTCAGAGGGACTCGAAAGTGTTAAGATTAAGCTTTAAGTTGGTATTTTGAAAAAAAATCTGCGATTTTTTTTCGTCAAGTTACCCAACTTTTTGTGCGCAAAGTCAGTTTTTAGAAAATGCGTCGTAACTCGAGAACTGTGGGGTTTCAAATAAAATTTCATGATATGAAAAACGTGTATTTTTGAATTTCTAACTTGTTCAAATTCTTTTTTTTTTTCTAATTTCTTTCACATGAATAAGTCCGACATAAAATTGACAATAAATATTTTCATGATATAATAACAAAGGCATCACAGAATTGTGTGTTGTACTTTACACAGTATTGGATTTTATATAACAAATCATTTGCAACAAATGAAATTTGCAACAATATTGATATCAATAACAAAAAAAAAAAATAGAAAATTTGTTATATACGAGTTAGAAATTCAAAAATACACATTTTTCATACCATGACATTTTATCTGAAACCTCACAGTTCTCGAGTTACGACGCATTTTCTAAAAACTGACTTTCCGCACAAAAAGTTGGGTAACTTGACGAAAAAAAATCGCAGATTTTTTTTCAAAATACCAACTTACAGCTTAATCTTAACACTTTCGAGTCCCTCTGAGAAAAAAATTCCATAGTCATTCCCCAAAGAATTACACGCGACTTTTCAAAAGTATGAAAATCACAAAAAAAGGTCATGTTTAACATTATCTAGTGAGTGCGGAAAGAATCGTGGAAAATTGAAAAAAAAGGAAAATGAAGTTGGTTCTTTCCACTTTCAAATGCCACCTTAATCATTTGGCTACGATTTTTTTTTCACCGAGATATTCAACTTTCTGTCTCGATCGAAAATTCGGAAGGTGATCCCGAACTTATGGACGGTACTGTATATCCAAATCGAATTGGGATGAAATGCATTGTATAAAATTGTTGCTTGCCAATATATAGGGCGTTCCTTGCCAATGACAACGAAAAAAAAAGTGATTAATATACCCGGATTGAATCGGGATGAAATGCACTTTACGAAATTGTTGTTTGTCAATATAGCGCGTTTTTTTTCGTGAAATTTTTAATCTTAGTTATTTTTGTTTTTTTGTTTTTCATCACTTTTTTTTACTTTTTCTTTCCCTGACAAATCTATACTTTTCCTTTTTGATGAGAAGTACCCCGAAAAACTGTTTTTCCGGCTTGGTATTTTTGGGGTATATCGAGTCGTTTATATATTTGTCCTATATCGTATTAAATTAGTTAACCAGTCGTATCCTCTGTTTGTACTCGATGCTTATTTTACGTGCCTCAAACTCCCATGTCCCCTTAACGGCGATTTTAATGACACGAATTGTATTTGTTGAACAATTGACAAAGTAGAGATAGTAAGAAATCGTAATTACTGCTGAAGTTGAGTTTCCGAGTATGAATTATCAGCGGTACAGTTCCACTGTGAAATTACTTCGGCAGTTACTTCGAACGCTCATAAAGGTCAGAGTTATACAGTCTAAGTTTACACGAGAGAGCAATTGAACGCTGATCAGCATTCATCTATGACCGCAAAGAGAATCGCGTGAGTGTTTCTTATCGGTAGAAACTTCGAACACTACTATAACAAGTCGATCGAGAAGTGAAACACACAGAAATTTTCTAGCACGCATAGCGATTGTATTTTCGCGAGGTGATTTCAAACATCTAATTAAATATGATGACACGAAATTTCGTTTTTTCGGTCGTGAAAATGTCTCTCTCGTTCCTTTATATCCTTGTACCGTACATCTTTGCAAATTCTTTGAAAACAAGAGGTAGGAAGAAGGATGATGAGAACTGAGCTCGTCTAAGGTCTTTTCATGTACTTATACTTACTTTATCTCAGCTCACGATCTTCCCGGAGCAATTAATTACGCCGAAATGTTTACCGTGCTTAATAAACAGAATTTATTTGTCTTCTGAAATTTCGTACGATAGGTAAATACCCGCAACAACGAAAGGGTTATTTCCGTCTTGTTTTCAACCTCAACGATACACCGCTATAATAAAACCTCCATAGTCTTCGAGCCAATTAAGACGAGTTGACAGATTTTCGTGCCGAAAATTGACGGTGAAAATATTTAGGTATAATATATCGACCGGTCAATCATCGCTTTCGGTTAACTGGCTAAAGATTTACTGTTGCTTGTATAGAAGAATGATTCGTATTTGCTGAACAATAATCCTCATGATTATAAGTAGGTACAGCTGCAAAGGCTGCAAAAACTGAATATTTTTCACCATAACAACTAGGGTGAAAACATTTTTCATATTCCTATAGATATCTATACAAAAAACAAATGAGGGTCAAAGTCTGGATTGAAAAAAAAACCAAAAAAAATAAAACAAGGCAGAATGAGCAGTCTCAAGGTACTGTACTCAACAGGCACTAACGATTTATCAGTATCATAAGTATCAAGTTGATAGAGGATAAAAAATAGCGATATTTATTTTCGTAGGAAAACAATCAGAATAGATGTCATATCCTAAGATTTCTTGCCAGGGGCATAATTCCCAATCGAAATGAGAGTAACGCTCCAAAAGACTAGAGTTTTGGGTCGGTGCAGTAGGCTCGAGCAGTCCGGACGGACAAAATTCGTCCTTAGGAAGGCAAATTCATAAGGCACTCCAAAGATATACTTCATATCGACGCCCGATACGAATAAGAGCACGTTTCAGATTCCGGGTGGAAAAGAGCACGTTCCAAATTCCGGGTGAAAAAGAGCACGTTTCGGTTTCCGGGGGAAAAAGAGCACGTTTCAGGTTGACTCGAATACTAGCACGTTTCGGGTTGACTCAGCTCACTTGAAACGTGCTAGTATTCGAGTCAACCTGAAACGTGCTCTTTTTCTCCCGGAAATCGAAACGTGCTCTTTTTCACCCAGAATTTAAAACGTGCTCTTTTCCACCCGGAATCTGAAACGTGCTTTTATTCGTATCAGACGTCGATGTATAAAATGAGTGCCTAAAAAATGCTCCATTGATTTATTTTAAATTTTATATGGTGAGTACGAAAAGTAGTAACTTCAGTTCGAAAAGTTAAGTTTCCACCTTAACAACTACTAACTACTATGCAGGACGTGAAAAACAGGTGCATATGAAACTGGAGGGTCAAGTTGTAAGTGGTTGAGAAACAAGCTGCACTCATTTACATTTCAATGCTGTTATGTTGCATTGTAACAGTGGTTTGCTGGGAGCCAAGCAACCTATGTATTATATATACATGACGTACGAATGTTATGTAATCGTATGTAAATTTAGGGTAAATTACTTTGCTAATAGTTCTGTTTAATACAGGGTAACTAATTAATTATATCATACCTATAATTTTATCGTATCAAAAGTTTCGATAACAAGTTTCTGTAGCATGATACGATTTTAACCGGGGAAAACCCTCTTACATCAAACTACTGATTTTGAGTTCTTAGTACAGTAAACGAAAAGTTGATTATCGATTGACAAAGTTTCAGCTAACATATCAGTATCCAATTAAATTAGATTCAACTGACTCTGATAATTTTATCATCGTCATTTCAGTGTTGAATGAAAATAATTAATAGCAAAAATTTGTACCATGTGCGAAAATCGGTTGGTTGAAAATTGTCGGAGGAACGACGTATGAATATTCTTCACAATGAGTGAAATCACTTGAGATACTAAGATTTTTAGCCGGGAGTTTCGATTAGGTTTGAAACGAAACGTTGCAGTAGTGTAGAAGCTGGAAGCCTCTTCGCATCGAGCTCGGGTTTCTAGGGGTAGTAAGAGAGGAACCAGAAAGTGAAGGAAATAGGGGTGGAAGTGGAAATGGAAGAGGAAGAGGAAAAGGAAGAGGAAAAGGAGCCGAAGAGCGATTGAATGAATAATAAGAGGGCGGAAACATGAGGGTAAATAACGACGAAAGAAAAAGAAGACCTTAGGTTTCACCAAAATACGCGATATGCCAGGCATTCGGTCTGCGAGTTGAAGGTTGAATGCTAGAGATATTATATCAGTTGTATCAAATTTATATCACTTCTTTTTCATCCTAGCTAAGAAATGCTTGTATACTGAGCACGGGTATTTTTCATTTTCTTATTTTCGGCCGCATGAAAATCACGTTCTTAGTATTATTATTATTATTAATATCGCTTTCAAAAACTGTCATTTATTAAAGCTCGCACCTCTTTTCACCTAAGAAGAGCACATTTCGTATTATTACAAATTCCATGAATTCAACACTTGCTCCATATGCGTATAATAAAATATATTGAAACTATTTTTACTCTGCACTTTTTCCACTTCTTCCACCCTCGACATTGCACATATATTCGATGGGGATCTTTATAGACAAATATTTTAAGAAAATGATAGCTAAATTTATGTAATTTACGTGTACCGCACTAAGCGTCTACGTTGACGCGACGATGATATCTGTATAGAATACCTTTTCTTCGGGATAATGGGACAGAGGTATAAAGTATGGTGAAGCTGTACCTAGGGGAAAAAATTCCTTTCAGATCCTCAAGAAACCTTTTTGCAACTCTTGGGTTTTTTCGGTCTTGTTGGTTCGCATGAAAAGCCTCTTGAAAGGATAAATGTACGACACAAGAAAATATATATCGCAAAGGACATTTTTTCCCCCCCTCACTTATTACAACAGTGTGCAGCAGAGCAAGAAACAAAATCAAAATCAAAAATGCGGCTGACCACGATGGGCCAGAGCTAAAACTTCCCGTCCAAACCTTTCAAGTTGAAAAAATGCTATTTTCAGTTTTTATTCTTTGAATTACTTTGAAACCACTCGACTTGAAATTCGACCAATCGACTCCAAAATTTAATCAGATCTAAGTTTTGATAAACCCTTTCGATAGCCGCAAGAATCATTCCAATCGGTTGATTCGTTTTAAAGATATCGTGTGACAAAAATTTGTTTACACATCACACATACGAACGTCCATCCAAAAACAGTCAGAATAGCTTCCTAGGGCCCCAAAACGTCGAGATCTGGTGAAAATTCGTTTTTCGAAAATCGGACCGAAACCAATAACTTCCCTTTTTTTTTAATTTTCAATTCTCACAGCGGGAAGTTCAAAAACAAAAAAGAACAAAAAAAAATTGAATAAACAACAAAAATATCATCAATAACAACGACGTATAAGGTTGACAGAAGAATTTCACCCTCGGAAAAACTAGGTACACACATATACGTTTATTGATTCAGTATACAGTCTACTAATTACTTCGTCTTTGTGACGGACCGTTGGCATGTTATTTGCACAAAGATCGACTATTTACCTCCATGTTTCACCGTGGTTGAAGTAAAGGGTATATCCTCGACCCTAAAACTTAGTTTTCTAACTGGTTAAATTCAATTTAAATCCTTCGGGTGTGGTTCTGAAAAAAAAATTTTTTAGCAAAACTGAAATTCCTCGTTCTCATTAAATCGCATTAAATGTCAACTGCACGGTTCCGCAAGCTGAGTTCTTGAGGGAAACCTGTTATACTGATGATTTTACCGAAATCCGCAACGAATTAACCTCCGAATTTCGAAAAAGCTACGCTGATATTTCCCAATTCCATCTGCAAATGAGCCAGAAAAATTTGAATTTAAAAACTTAATATCTGTGTTGCAAGGAGTCTTTGGATTATATTTCACCCATATTTGAAGTCTCAAAAAGCTCCCTGCGTTGAAAATTTCGAGTTCTTTGGTTCAAACTTTTCATAACTTGGAAGAAAAAACAAAAAAAAAAAGAAAAGCAAAATCGTTTCAGGCTTTCTCATGGTAAAAATAAATTCACAGTATTGGCGAAGTAATCTGTGACGGCTGCGGTTGATAAAACTGAAATTAACGATAGAAGAGCTTACTTAAAGAATAATGTTAGCCAGCTGATCTTGCCACGAAGTTGTTTGCCTGGATTCTTTTCCCGTTTCGAACACACATGAGTGAGGGTCCTCGAATTCAGGAGGGTAATGTCACGCGAAGGGGCAAGGGAGACGAGAGGGATAAGAATGTATATTTAGCAAAGTAAGAAATAGACCGGAAGAGTATAGAACGAAAGGAGAAAGCGAAGTAGGGTGAAAGGAGAGAGGCGGGACCCTCTTTGGATAGAGGAAGGGTGTGTATAGGGCGAGACCTTCTGAATAATTCATTGAAAGCAATGAAAAACCCCTGAAAAAAAAAACTCCTGCAATCAGAAGCACACAGTTCAGTTAATTCGTGTTTCGTGCCCTTTTTGCCGAACGGAAACAATGACAACCTCACAGTATATTCGCACACGTACTTATACCTATGCGAATATATAGGTATATGTATAGTAAACGGCCATCAGTTCAAAACAGAAGAACGGAGTAGGTAATCACCGCGTATGCGCTTCACTGACTTTTTACTTCAGACAAATGGAATAGAAAAACCAATAGCAACGGATGAATACAAATTTCAGTAGAGACCCTAAGCAGAATATAAATAGGGCACGTCGGTACAAAATGAGAAAGGGAGAAAATAATGAGAGACTGGTGCACGGATAAAGAAAACGAGAGAGAGACGGAGAGAGTGGAAAAAAAAAGAATATAAGTATAAGACAAAGGAACAATCGGAAGGACGATTTACAGAGGAATCACAAGATTTCAAAACCTAGTAGGGGGGGTGAGTAAAGTCTTTCAAAATATTTCGAATTCTGCGCCAAGGGATCCCAGGAGATCGTCAAAGGTCAGCTCGACAGCTGAAACCCCTACGTTTTCTTTCGTATTCCATTCTCCCTCTTTTCTTAGGTCAGAAGAAAATTGTAGGTATGTATGAAAATTTGAATAACTTGGGCCCAGCAGCATATTCAAAAATAAATGTGACCTGATATATATACGAATGTGATATCGCACGATGATTTCGCAGACTTCTGGTGACACCTCGTCTCATCTTTCATTCGACTGTTAAGGGAGTTCTTTTATGAGTAAGAAGCGGAGGAACAAATGACAGGAATTCCTATCCTATATTGTGGTAATAATATTCTAAAGTGGATATACCTAATAAGAGGATGATAAAGGAGGACATTTTTCACCCCAGAAATAAAAAAGGAAAAAATAAAAAATAAATTTAACTCCCATCGTAATACGGTAGTGTACGGAATTTTTTCATTTTTTTATTTTTTGTTGTGTACATATACCTGTGAAGTTTGAAGAACTTCGAATCTTTAATTTATATAATAACAAAAGGGCGAGAATGGGAGTAATAAAAATGAAAGCAAACTAGTTATTAATTATGAGTATAACCAAACTCGAGCTATTCATGAAAAAAAAAAAAAAAATTAAAAATGAAATAAAAAAAAACAAGAAAATTCTCAGTGCTCTTTGTACAGCATTATACAGGTCAGCGAATACCGCTATATGAGTATACCTCTATTATAAATATGAAACACGCCAATCTAGGTATAACAAACGCTACCTTCGTTCTGTGAGTTTACTTTTTACCACGCCAGCACATGAAATATACCACACCGCTTTTACTTCACTGAGTTTTTCAGTTAGGAAAATAATACTGTAATAACGTTATGCTGTATTTATTGTGTATGAGGTGTTCTACCCCGTTTCGAATCATCGAAAAGTTGACCGATCCCAAAAAAATCATAATTTTGTCTTATTACACAAATATGTCGAAAGAATTCATGTGAATTTTTTCAGAATTTTTGCTTTGCATTTTTTGAGTTTTTCCAAATTCCAATTTTTTTCTATGAACCTTCGTATTTCGAAAGTATAAGATCATGCAAGAAAATTTATAAGACAAAAAAGTTACAGTTTCGAATCAACTTTCTGAAAAAAATTTTTGGGAATTTCTCGAATCCCAAAAATACTAATATTTATTAAAAACACACAAAAATATTTTTTTTCAACCAATATGTCACTTTCGATTTGCCTCAAAAATTTACAGAAAATACTCTCAAGTGTTTAGAGCAACCATATATTTTTTTTGAGATCGTTGGCTCAATCGTTTGGAAGCTATGTTTTATTAATTCTTTTTTCATTTTGTAAAATATAGAGAATAGAAGAATTAATGAAGCATAGCTTCCAAACGATTCAGCTAACCATCTTAAAAAAATATATGGTTGCTGTAAACATTTGAAAGTATTTTCTGTAAATTTTTGAGGCAAATCGAAAGTGAACATATTGGTTGAAAAAAATATTTTTGTGTATTTTTGATAAAAATTGGTATTTTTGGGATTCGAGAAATTCTCAAAAATTTTTTTTCAGAAAGTTGATTCAAAACTGCAACTTTTTTGTCTTATAAACTTTCTTGTTTGATCTTATACTTTTGAGATACGGAAGTTCGTATAGAAAGAAGTTGGAATGTGGAAAAACTGAAAAAATGCGATCCAAAAATTCTGACAAAATTCACATAAATTCTTTCGATATATTTGTGTAACAAAACAAAATTATGATTTTTTTGGGAACGGTAAACTTTCACCGTTCCACGGAGTGGAACACCTCATATAGATGCCGATTCATATTCCATTCTATATCGACTTCGATTTTGAAATAATCGCGAGATACCTATATCTAGAAATTGCGTATCTGAAAACTAATCCATCAACTGATTCCCACAATTGGAATCAGCTTATTGAAAAACTGATTATCAGTAGTATACGCGAATGGTGCATATGTTCCTTTTCCCTTCACCCTTTTTTTTTCTCTTTTATATCACTTTTTTATATACCTATAATACGCTTTGGAAAAATATTCTACTGACTCAGTTCGTCCACAATTGATTGCTTGATTGTATCTTGAAAAATAATTCAAAATCATACAAAAAGGTTGGATGAACGATGCGAGAATCAACTTTTCTTTCTGTAGACTCAATCTATGTAAGGGAAAGTCCGAAGGATCCTGAATAACTTTAAAATATGTATCAAAATATTGGTGATCCGTTGTGAAAAAATGTAGATCCGTACATAAGATATTTTTCAAAACGTATAGAATTCGATGATTGTTCATTTAAAGCTACTGACGCTGCGCGCGAGCGTTATACTAACGTGCCTGCACGCGGGCGCCCTGTACCTGCAGTGATACGGAGGAAATGTATTTTTCTGATAATAATGATAATAATAAGAAGAAGAAGAATGAGAAGTAATCCATAGCGACTAACAATAAGGCAAGACTTCAAAATTGACGCCTAAAGGGTCTTGTGGATAAAAGGGGCGTCGTCGTGCGGGCAACGAAGCCAGGATAGTCAGGGAGGGTCAAGTAGGTAGAGATACGAAGCTGATGGTCATTGCATGTCTCCCCGAGGGGTTACAACCTCGAACCCAACCCCCTGCCTTAGCCACTACCCGTCTCGTCTCATTTTATAATACCATTCCGCAAGAAATGAGGATCGCAGAGAATTTATACGTGTACCTATGTATACATAGGTAGGTAGGTATACCTGTATGTATATGCATTTATGTAAAGGCTGTATGAGATGCCGAGCGATATTATATGTAACACATTCGCTTAATTCAAAAAACAACCAGTTTTAGATTCAATATGTCATTCTGTCAGGAGCAGATCTGTATGGTGTATGAAATTTTCGTTTCCAAATCCTGGGGTAAGCATATTCGATATTAAATCATACTCGGTTATTTTCTTTCCCTTCCGATTTTCACTGGTTTGTTTCGGTTTCGTATTTTAGCGTGCAGAATCCGAAATTTATTACGATGAAAAAACAAAAAAAAAAATATGTATTTTTATGCATTTTCTGTATCGGTTCGATGAACAATTGAGCTCAAATAAATAGAATCGCAATCGTTGTATCCAGCCACTTGATTGTTTCGTGGCTTTATAATTGCCAGATCAGATTCAATATCGGTGAATATACGTTGCAGGTAAATTGGAAAACGGGGTTAACAAGTACTCCTCATACTCGAGATATACTATATGTATATTCGATATTTTTCATGTAGTCGAACTAACGAACTCAGAATAAAAATCTCTCGTTCAATTTTACGAATCAATACGAAACGCGTGTGTGAACGAATTTTTTTGGTCATCATTCACTACCGTCAATTACACAATTAGAATTGGGGCTACTCTTCGTTCAATAACGAAATTAGTAGCCATGTTACATGTTGCCAGTATAAGTTTACCGGTTATCCCAGATATGAGATAAATATTATACACAGTCACAAACACGAAAAGTATTACTGGTAGTTTAGTCATCAGGGAGCCATTACACTGGAATTATCTTGTGATTTAGGAGTTGGATGCAATCCGGGCATGCAACGAGATATCAGGTTTCGAAATAGTTGAGATAATTCCACCATCCAATTTTTCGTAGATATTTCGAAAATCTTCTTTTCAAGCATACCTCGTCACGATACCAACTAGACGTTCACCGCGAAGGCAAACATCACCGATTGAGCAAAATAAACTTCTAGAATATCAAGCGTATGTCCTTATTGCAAAAAATTGCACAGAAATTAAATATTTTGCGTTCAAAAACGTTATAGGAAATCATTGAACTGTTATTTTTCACGACGAACAGCGTACCACGAATCCGAACACTGGCATACTCTTCAACTTTACGAATCAGATTTTGGGAGATCGTATATAGTAACAGGGCTGGAAAATTGTGTGCAGAGGAAATATTGTGTTATCATTTAATTGGGAATTACCTACATACGTTTCCAAACCAATTCATCGTCTAGTATACTTTTCATTGCGTGCCCTTTTTGCGGAAATCGCAGTAAAGGATCATTTCAGAGTGTTCATCGGATTCGAGTAGGTGCGTTACGTTTTTATGAGTTGCCCTTCGAATTGTTGCAATAAGGGCATGATGTTTGCTCGACGTGCCCTCATTGCACGCAACTCTTCAGTGATGAAGAATTGTTGGAAAAAAAAATAAACTGACATCCCAATTACCCTTTACAAATCCTTGACTTTAATGTACTTGGTTTCAGTAACGCTGATTTTCTATTTAATGACTTTTATAAAAATCATTGCACTCGAGGTGTTTTGAAGGTAGCAAATACTCAACTTTTTAAGTACGGAAGTAGAGGAAACAGATTGCGATTAAAATTATATCCTATATATATAGGTAAAGCGTATTTATAGCAGTAATATTTTGCCAGGCTATGAAACACGACGAAAGCAATTTCAACGTGAAAATTGTACCGCCTTAGAAAATAGACTGTAAGATATTTTTCGAAGACGAATAGAGGCCCCAGGCTCTATTCTCGATAAACCTTATATCGCTGTTCTGCAGTTTTATTGGATAAATTTCTAGGAATAAAAAAAAAGCGAAGAGAAAGAGACAAAATAAAAAGACAAAAAAGCTCTAGTATCCGGACTTAGAATTAATGCATATTATGCATACGTACGGCGAAGATTGGGAGTAGCAATTTACATTTGCATTTGGCTTGCAGCTCGAAGCATTTATTGTTGCATTACCCGTATATAGCTATAGCTGAACTGACACATCGAGTGCTTCGCGTGCAAGTCTTCCCTCGCATAGTATACCTAGCCTGCAGCAGAGAATGAAGACTGCGTGACATTAGAGTCTGGTAAAATAACGACCAAAGCTATGAGGCCGATATTTCACACAGAGTTCGCGTTGCCTTATACGTGTATCCACGTGGACATGGGGAATTCAGCGGTTCATATTTCGACGCTTTTTTACAACCTCTGCATCATGGTAACCGAGAAACATCATTCGGTTAGCTTTTTCCCGTCCGTTTTCGGGCCCCTCGAACAGTTCCATTACAAATTTCAGGGCTTAAAGAAGATCCTAGGGTATCATTAAAAAAAATAATGATAATATTCGAGACCAATATAGCTGGGAATTTGAATAGAAGAGAAAAATTTATATCTAACGTAGATTTTGTGTACCAGCTAACAGTCGGAATAAATCATCTCGAAAAAAGATACCTTGCCCCGTACGTTAACGTTACCAAAACGAATTATTCGGATTAAAACACACCCAGCGAGATACTGAAAGTGGGTGTAGCAAAATTTACATTATCAACAGGACCACGTGTCCTCTGTTAAAGTGACAGCGACGAGGGTGTATATACCTACCTTTGCAAATTTGGGCTACAAACTGACACCATCTCTTAAAGCCCGGCATTATTTAAGCACGCGAAACGTGTTCAGATTTACAAAGAATATTCCGAGAATTCTCGTTTATTCTTCTCCCATTTTTTTTTTTTTTTTAAGCTGAAGAATTTTTTTCGAAAATATCAGGAAACCGGTTGACCTGTAGGTCGGCCCTAAAACTTCCCGCTATATGTTAAATACGTTACAATAAATTGATACTATTGTGTTTATAATACATCGAAGAAGGTTATAAGTATAGTTAGTTTTCCGTATACAAATTTTTTTCCGTCTGATTTTTAATCAAAAATCGAGTTTTTTCACATGACAACATTTCTAGCTTTTAGGGAGTTATATTTAATGCCAGAAGATATCGTTCAGTCTAAATTAGATTTAAGTCCTGGTATACCTTTTCGATCGCCGCAAGAATCATTCAAATCGGTTAATTCGTTCCAAAGGTATCGTACGACAAAAAAAGAAATTTTTATCGTGCAATATCTTTGAAACTAATCGTTCGATTTTGATGAATCTTGCGGCAATCGAAAGGGCTATCCGAGACTCAAATCTGATTAAGTTTTGAGACTAATCGCACGAATAGTTCCGGAGTTATACGCTAAAAACATGAAAAAAAAAATTTTCAATTTTTATTTTTCGAATAACTTTGGAAATACCCGACCGATCGACTCCAAAATCTAATCAGGTCTAAGTCTTGATAAACCCTTTCGATCGCTACAAGAACCATTCCAATCGGTCAATTCGTTCTAAAGATATCGTACGACAAAAATGTGTTTACACACACACACACATACGGACGTCCATCCAAAAATAGTCAGAATAGCTTTCTAGGAACCCAAAACGCCGAGATTTGATGAAAACTCGATTTTCGAAAATCGGACCGAAACCAATAACTTCCCTTTTCTTTTGAAAATTTTCAATTTTCATAGCGGAAGTTAAAAAAGGTTGATAAAAATCGATGCATGTTTAACAAAAAATTTATCAATGATTCGGAAGGTATTAATTATTACCACTATATAATTTTTCATGATATCTTTTGCGAAACTTACCTTCAACGAAGCAGCAATAAAAAAAGCGCGCTTTTGATGCTCTTTCCGCTGCAGTAGGTACTCAAGTTCTTATCTATGCTTTGAAATTCCGTTGAAAACTATTTCGCCTATCAGTAATTACGTGGCCGAGGATTTGAGGATCACGTATACAGAACCTAGATTGAAAAGCTTGTGGTCAAAGTTGAGAGTGATGACCCGGTATGTATAGATATATCGAGTATATGTACTCTATGTATAGAAATCTGGTGAGTAGCTACCATCAGCTGTTGGGAGTTGACCAAGTTTGAAACTTTCGTGCTTGCTATTCAGTTCAAACTACGTACTTTAACTTGGAAACAAGTTTCACTTGTCTCAAGTTCAATTTTCAAACCTTCACTTGAGTATAGCCTGGGGCGAAATTTTATAATCTGGAAATGAACAGCGTACAAATAGTGCCGCACCAGATAGATTTAACAAACGGGTATAGATTTTCACCCTATTTCATTAATATCACAGATTAATTATATTTTCCAAGGTTTCATCTGTCAGTAAAGAAAATATTACGTTACGAGCAGTCCGCCTCCGCGTTTGTATTCTCCCAGTTCTTAGCTCCGACTCGGAGGATCCCTATTCTCTTTATTAACAGATCTTATTATTCTGAAAGGATCCCAAAGCCGTTGTGTTCACCTTATTTCCTGCCATTCCCTTCTGTATCATTCATCCACAGTGAATTCACCGTGCAAATATTTCGAGCAGTTAATTGGAATATAATTAGCGTAGCTTTCGATAATAATAACAAAAAAAGAAACCCCGCTAGCGGATCCAGGGTACAGAGAAATCAATTCAAAATTTGATGTTGCTGCAGACAGATACATATACCCTTGTTTCAATAATCGGAAAAACGATTCAGAAGAAATTACCACGCCTACTTGAGTCCAAAGAACACTTTGAAATAAATAAAATTCAAAAATATGTTGGTGTTTGGATTTCCTAATGTATCGAACGCCAAATTTTGTACTTCCATGCAATTGATCATATTCCAAAAATTTATTTCGCTGTATGCTTTTATTGTATGAAACTGTTCAATTTGAACAAAAATCTATTCATGTGAGATCGAGATGAAAAAAAAGTTCCGTCTGATTCGCAGTAAACTTTGACCTCTGCAGTTACATACGTTTCGTCGAAAAACGCACCAATTGACCATTTAATCTGGTCGAATATTTTGATTAAACGAAACTTACGACCTCAGCTAATAGTCTTACCACATTTCGTCGACGTCGTTATTCACGAACCTCATTTCGCTCCCTGACAATAGAAGTCTATATCGATACGTGTTCTCCAAAGAGTCTCCAGATTGCTGAGACGGCAGCAGAGCTATCAGAGGAGCCTCTGTGTGTCCTGCAGCCTCCTTTCCCGGACTCACAGTATAGCCTCTTCCTCAGGTCTAACTTCTTTTCGCTTAAAACCATCGAAAGGACAACGATTTTATCGTTTCTCAACGTAACGGGGAAACGGCTGAAAGTACCATTCAGTCAGATTACTATATGAAACGCAATAAGTTGAAATTGAATTTGAAAATTTTCTATGATCTATATCAATATCACTTTACAACTGAAAAAATTGAAAGACGATTAAATTTGGCTTTATATCGTAAAGAAAAATTTTAGCCTATAAACTGAAATATAAATGGAAAATATGCTGGTCTCATTTCGACATTGCAGTGTACCATCTACGTGTACCTAATAACGTATGCAAGCCATATTACGATTGGTCGTCGGTTGTGTTGCAAATTCAAACTTTTATTAAAGCAATATTTTCACGATTTTTCATCGGACTAGAGCTTTAAAATCTGAACGGTAGATTGCTGAACGATCAAAGATAAAGAATATGCAGCAACTTAAAAAGTACTTAAAGTGACGTAAGTCATCAGTGCTTTGTATCTGATTAAGTTCTGTCCATTCTTTTTCTTTTCTCAATTTCTGCTAGATTTGTGTGCTTTATTATCATTTATGAACCTTGAAATTGCTCCGAGGGTAGGGAGCTTTATTTTTATTTTTATTTTATAAACACGTCCGTTTCCTCATTATTTTTATCGAATATAGTATATTTCAAAGCTTTCGGCTCTTCGAAATTTTAAATGGAAAAATGTACAGATATTTTGAATAATTTTGGTACACGAATCGTTTTGTTTTGAGATTAAAACTGAAAGTTTCATTCGTCCTGAGTATTTCCTGTTTTGATTCTTTTTCCCAAAGCTTGTTTAACTTCCCGCTATGAAAATTGAAGATTTTCAAAAAAAAGGGAACTTATTGGTTTCGGTCCGATTTTCGAAAATCGAGTTTTCACCAGATCTCGACGTTTTGGGGTCTCAGGAAGCTATTCTGACTATTTTTGGATGAACGTCCGTATGTGTGTGTGTGTTAACACATTTTTGTCGTACGATACCCTTAGAACGAATCAACCGATTGGAATGGTTCCTGCAGCGATCGAAAGGGTTTATAAAGACTTAGATCTGATTAGATTTTGGATTTGATCGGTCGAGTAGTTTCAAAGTTATTCGAACAATACAAATTAAAAAAAAAAAAATTCATTTTTTTTAGCGCATAACTCCTAAACTGTTCGTGCGATTAGTCTCAAAACTTGATCAGATTCAAGTCTTGGATAGCCCTTTCGATTGCCGTAAGATTCATCACAATCGAACCATTAGTTAAAAAGATATTGCACGACAAAAATTTCTTTTTTTTTTTGCTAGATGTGAGTTGATTTCGAATCACTCAATTTCGAATCTGTCAAATTGTTTAAAAACTATCGAAAATTTCGCACATAAACATACAGACTGAATAATATCTTCTGACAACTAACATCACTCCCTAAAACCTAGAAACGTTGACATTTGACAAAAACTCGATTTTTGAAAATCAGACGGAAAAAAATTTGTATACGGAAAGCTAACTATACTTATAACTTTCTTGAATGTATCATAAACACAATAGTATCAATTTATTGCAACGTATTTGACACATAGCGGGAAGTTTTAGGGTTGGCCCACAGGTCAACCGGTTTCCTGATTTTTTTTTCTTGAGATTTCTGATGATGCGCAGATATCAAAGTACTTTCTTTCAAGTGACTAACGCTGCTTGGTCCCTCATTTGAAATTTTCCAACTAATAGTTCAAGTTTCTGTAAAAGATAGATACATTAAGGAAATATCCGGATCTCGTTGAAGGGAATATAAACTAATGCATTCATATATCTCGTAAATATTTTAATTTACAACGAGCTTATCGTGAAACCAGAGGAAAAGTTTTCTATACTCCTGAATAACTAACGTGCATTTTGAACTCGCCTTCCATTTACTAATTAGTGTATAACATTGTAAAACTTCTGCTTTCTTATCGCGAAAAGTGTTGGAAGGGACATAACGCTTCCCCTAAGACCTTATTGGCAATATATATCAACGTACCGAGTGTTTGCAAGCCTTATACCTATGCTTAAGAAGGATTTAACCACTAATGCAAAATACGTGATTTCACGGCAAAATCACTTTGCGTTAGTATTCGGCCTTTCAGAACTTGGAGTTTAGGTATAATATGAGATAAAAATGTGAGAATACTCGTCACCATTAATCCGATCAAATGTGTACGTGAGTATTACTTCAGCGATGGAAACCGATATTCTCTGAAAAAGAAAATGAAGAAAATGAAAAACTTCACGGTATAAATAATCCCGGGTTCACTTCCGATCGACATTTTGCATTTACATCAAACTTTATACGATCAAAGCGTAAATTGGTATGGAATATATGACAAGCCCATATACCTTAACGGTCGTAAATCTATATGTAAAAATTGTATTGAAATGTAGCTGGTAGATATTCCGACAAAAGTATAACCGAGGACAGAAATATATACGAGATAGGCTACGAATACTCAATATTTAAAGTCTGTCAGTGACAGGAGAGCCCCATTTTTACATGTTAGAAATAATTTTAACATCTAACCGCGGCACCTGGCCATGTGGCATATCAAAGTCACATCATTTTCGTCGAGCCAGCATGTCTCTTCTGTCTACAGCTTTCGTAGTAACGATTTAAAACGAGCTTGCGACAAAGCCTGAGGAGAACGACGTGGGTATATCTACACGTGAACGTGACTAGTTTAGAGTGTCATTCTTTTTCAGTCAAGAAATAAAGGACCTAAAACTTAGTTTTCACCAAAGAACTTGACTCTGTTCCACCGCAAAGATCGAGCTTATCTTGTTCTTATTTTTTATACAAGCTTTTCACGACCTTTGACAAACGAACCTCGAAGCTTTTCGAGAAACAGAAAAGTATCGAAGCTGTAACTTCGATAATGATATAAAAGTAAACACTCACACGATCTGAATCTAGAATTTTTCCATAATTTTTTTGAAAATATTTTTCACAATTGCAAACTCTCCGGATGTCGGAAAATTGCAAGGCCAACTTTATAGAACCACTCCCACTGCGTTAGAAAGAAAGGTTTAAAAAAAAGCGTCTGGACGTAATAATTGATTTAAGAAAAAATTCTTTTCCAGCTGGGATATCGCGAGCCGAATGACGACTGTAATAATAAAATTAACATTATGATTTGATTCTAACTCCTAGCCACTTACGTTAGACTAATAGCTGGCTTACCAGAACTTAATTATTGGCTCATAGGATTAGCTGAGATGCTACAGTATTGCCATATACATACATGTATGTTTATCGATCGATGAAAACAACTCGGATAAGAATTGATGAAATAAAGTATCTGTTACAGTTGATAATGAGGTATAATTGATAACAGAAAATAATTAACAAAAGAAAAAGACTTGGAAATCCGCACATCAGGAACCTCTTATGTGCAAATTATCACGTATTATGCGAATAAGCAAAATATATACATATACATATGGGTATATGAACTATTAATCATAAGCCTGCTTAGAACAATGAATTAATTACCGTCAAAACATCCTACATTTAATATTCCATATCCGGATCGTCGTAACTTCAATCGTGGGGATATTTCCGATAAAGGTCGAGCTAAGCCAGGGCAACCATATTCATGGGTAATTTAATCGGGTTTTGCCTGTATGGTATGGTAGTCAGGGATTCGCGAAACTCTCTGATGGTAGGGGCACACGACCCGTCAGACCAAGGCGTAGGAATTTCATCTTGCACATAATTAATCTTGGCATTTACACAGCCGACAAGTATAATTATTCTACTACGTAACAGTTGTCGTTTACGTTCCAACGTACATTTATGTATTGTACATGTGAATTTGTGGATTATACATTGTGTAGTACATTATACAACCTCGAACACAACTACTGATCAGATGTCCAGAATCTACTGAGGAGATAATTATATTTAATTACTGAAACAATTCACAGCTTCGAATTAGTTCTGATATAGATCGACCCCATCGGACAAAACGTAATTTTCGCAGTTTATACTGGACGCAAAGATGTTATTTTCAAAATTTTGTCTATGTCTCAGTACGGGAAAATTGTGTGATTATTTCGATATCCAATGTAGACGTTTTTGAAATGAACGTCACGATTCTACAACCCGTCTATACGTATACGTAGTTCCAAAAGTTTGTCGATTATTCTCCAATCTGAACCACCAAATATTACTCATGTGAATATAGGTAGGTGTATGTACCAACTTTCGTGCTTGTGCATTATTATGCATGATCCACACACGACTCTTATGTCTTTCGGCTGTACACGACTATCGCTTCGGAATATATAAACAGCAAAACCAGAGAGAGTAAGCAATAATTGTCACGTTCCCATTTTGGAGAAAATCCGCAAATCTAAAATCCAGTGATTTGTCAACGTTGAATGTGTAGTCGATTTTACTTTTCATCACTTTGAAGATCTAAGAAAAGTATCGGTTCCGGTCGAAAATGACTTTTGCCAATCTCAGCATCCGAACAAGAGGTTTTTATGGTTGAATGATCTCAGATACTGCTCGATAAACAGAGATCAAATTTACAATATTTCACATTCAAATGATACGCATGAAAAATTGACACATTTCGTTCAATTCGAACGATCGATTTTACCGGGAAAAAAAATCGATTTTCAATTTTTGAATGTCAATTACCTGTATTCTCCGCATACTTGACGGTAATTCCGGTGATTACATAGGTTTCCCATATAAGATGACGAGAAATTCCGCAAAAAAAAAAAAAAAAAAAAAAAACGTATTTTTCAATAACTTTGGAAACATTATTGCGTCTATCAGATATTCAGTGTACATATAGCCGTTTACTTATCGATGCGCAAAGTGGTCAGGTATATCACACGCCTAACTGATGACACGGTAGCAGCTTGGCACCCTAACGTCACGTACCACCGCGGCGATTACCCGCGTGCGCGGTACGGGGTGGTCCAAAGTAATATGTAGTAACATATGCGGGCGAGACACCACGGGATGTCAATCTAAGTTGAAAATATTTTCAGAGATTGGTGCAGAGTCGATGCGTTATAAACGCGTGACCGCGTCAATTTAAGGAAATTTTTTTTTTTTTTTTTCGAAATGGTTTCGAGAAAGAGAATCCGATGGGTAGAACTTTTATCATTTGGGGAACTGCTTCTTTACTGTATTCAAAACTTTTTCGCAAATGCAACGAATGCAGATTCTATATAAAAAAAAACAAAAAAAAAAAAAAAACAAAAGAATTTAGCATCCGCGGGAATATCGATGCGGATTAGCAAGTTTTTCTTGTGCCAACAGCATTTCGTATTCAACGTTTAAACTAAGCAGGCAAACTCCCAATTAGCGAGTAAAATAGACGGGTTTGTGTTAAAGTTTTCGAGATGATTTTGAAACGTCAGATAATTTGGTAAACATGAGACAACTTTTCAGAACACGTGTCAACGTAACTTCTCTCTACCTCGAATTGACATAGAACACCCTGTATTGATTATACGTAGACCCGATTTCCTCCAAGGGCGGTAGTGGGTTTGTAAACAGAAGGTGCTGCTTATAGAAGGAGCCCTCAGGAATCGAGCGTGCCTGGCATGCCCATCGGGCGTTACTCCGGTGCCTGGTGCCCCGTGTTTAGGTTCTCAAAATATTGACGTTACGGCGGTCTAGGCGATAGGTAACATCCTACCAATGAAAATGACTTCGTCTAGCTGATACAACCGGCAAGAAAAGCCGCTTGACGTGCCAGGGAAACCCTAAAGCCGTTTCCCTGCTAATTACAAATGTCAATAGCTACATATTTTTTGTTTTTCATTATTATTTCTGGGAATTCAGTCGCGAAGTACTCAAAATTTGACTTGAGAAATTGAATAGAGTGAAAACTTGAATCATATCAGTTTGAAATTCTGACCGTGAGAAAGACTGCTTAGACTGTGCACTGATGGAGTGAAAATTTTTGGCTGTTTTGGGAGCCCGAATAGAACAGAATTTCGATTCATCATAATTTATTCGGCCAAGCTGAAGGTTGGGCTAAGTTAGCTAGAGTTGACTAGCACGCAAGGAAATTGTCTGAAAATTGCTCAAAGGCTATCGTGCAGAATTGTGGAACGTAAGACCAGAGAAATAACTGCAAAAAGTCGAAATCGTGTCAGAGAGCATTGTTGAAACATTTTAGTTGAAGAAATTGAGAGGAAATGATAAGATCTTAAATCAAAAAATGGGCACCGGTCGCATCGTTCGTCGAAACTTAAAAAAAATTGGAAATGATATTTTGGAATGATGTCATTTGCGGGCCGGGTCAAAGTCCTGCATTTCAAAAGCTCCGAACGGTCAAAATTACGAATTCATTTGAGACGATTTCGAATTTTCGATAAAAGTGAAGAATATTAACAAGGCAGAATGAGCAGTCCCATTTTTATGCTGTCAGTATAATTGACAGGAAATGTTGAATGACTATCAAATGCATCAGCATAATTGTTGGGTCATTTTGAACGTCCTTTTCACGTTTTAAATCAAAACTTCTAAAAGCAGGGCATTTGATGAGCCCGTAGATTTATGATTAAAGAAATCGTTGATCCCCAATTCCACGATTCAGGGATCGTCTGTTATTTTTAAATCCATCGTTTCTGAGGTGTGAGTGTCGTGTTTGGAAAAAATTACTTCGGAATTGTGTTAAGTGCAAAAGGGCTTGGCCAAGAAGGAGGAGTTTAATCTCTTGATGGCCACAGTTATATAGACAACTTATTCTCCGAGGGTAATCTTTCAGACACCTATACACTCTCGTGATATTACGAATCGATTTCACTCGTAACCGACCTCCACCTGCAGCCCACGGTCAAATATCCATCTGCCAATGGACAATTCATGGACTTTCACAACGAATATCAAAGCTTAACGAGAATTTCAATGTTCGGCCTCAAAAAAAAAGTCCGCGACGTATATAGGGAAAGTAAATCGAACTATTTTATATTCTACAACAAATCTTTTCACCGTATATCTAATTCTATTTTTTTATTCATAATGGCAAATATATCGCAATGAACATACAGAAAGAAGAACATTGCGGTATGACAGGGTATATAATGAAATAGGAAAATATCGTAACGGTGTGAATAAGTGTAACTTTACTTTTATATCATGATTTATTATGCTAGGAAGCATTCATTGGATAACAATATAGTTAGAGAGTAGGATTTACCAATCGATAACAACGAACAGAATCAGTCGCGGTCTATTAACAAATTCGCAGTGGCAGTTTTCCAATAGCGTATCACCTCGATTCTACACTCATTTACCGCACGTTATACACTCGATGCGGTATTCCGAAATTCTAAAAATACATACATATACGCATCTGTAAATCGACCATATTCCGATGATAGATTCCTGGCGAATCAGCTGAAGCTTGAAATGCAACTGAAGTATATAAAACATACAATTTAAAAATCAATAGGATACCGAGAGTTATTTTCGAAACTAATTTAACGGATTGTTAATGTTTGGTGATTTATTGATAAAAATTTAGAGATACTGTATTAGTAATTAGAAAATCCTTCGCAAATTCTGCCGGTCCTTAAAGCAGATAAATTTTTGCATAAAAAGCCTGGCTCACCTCCGGTGAAACGTTCTTTTGCAAAAAAAACAAAAAAGCGATAATATCTCTCGTTTACAATAGCGAGTACCGTCGAGTGCGTAAGGAGCCAGAGAAGGATCATTAGTCCTGCAACCAAAAAAAGAAAAAAGAAAAACAACATTCTGTCGAAAAATAAGAAAGAGAGAAAGATAAAACGCGATTTTACAGTATAAGAAGAGTAGTCCAGGCAAAAAGAACAGAAGATATAATAGAAGCTCTTTACTCCATCAGCAGAGTGAATAATTATATAGCAATTACACCAGGAATCACTAACTCATATATATGTATCTGCGCCTATACTTTCAGGTACCTATATACCTAGTTATCACATTTAGTACCGACGTTATTTTCCGACAGTCTCTCTGAAAAGAGGGAGATTATTATTTTTATTATTATCATTATTTATTTGATTTTTACTTCATTTTCTATTTTCAGTAGTCAGCTCCCGCAGTCGTATTTATTTGATTGACGTTTGATCCGCGGGAGTTTAAAAAAAAGTTATATAAGGAAATTGGTTTATTGGTGAATAACGTAGGAACGACACGCACCAGGAATGAAATGTTCTTTCCAGCGAGAGAAAACGGAAAGAGTGAAGAAGAAAAGAAAAGAAAACACAAAAAAAAAAGAAAAAAAAAAAGATAAATGATCTCAGCGTGCCGGCAGTTTGGGACAAATATGAGACACGTAATCTGAGATGCTGCAAACGCGACTATACCGACACACAATTCGAAAATGTCAAAACTGTTGTCATTTAGAGAGAATGCTAAAAGATTACTTTAGCCGTTATACTTATCACGTGGCACTGGTTTATTTGAAAATATTTGTAGAATCTTCGATGTTGAAAAATTCTCGTTTTTTTTTTTTAATACTTGAATCATCGAAATTATTCAATCTCTTCCACGGTGAAAGTATATTTCTGATTATTTTCTTGAAAATTTCTGGATTACTCTGAAGACTGTTAAACTCTGAAATACTTTGCATAAACTCCCATAAGCTCCGATAATTATCTTTACAATTATTTCGTAGAAATTTTCAAAATTGGAACATATATGTATACATATATATTTCAAGAGATTTTTGAGAAACATTTATAGACAGTTTCACTAAAATTTGAGAAAAGAAAGGAGAAAATCAATTTTGTCGATTTTTCAAAATTCATTCGAAAGAGTTCAAAAAAGTTTCGGATAAATTATAATGAAAACTATACACATAAATCGGGATCACATTGTAGGTACCTAAATCCCTAGCGGTAAGAATTCACCATTTTTCGAACTAAAATTTTTGAACTATTTCGAATAAACTCTAATAAATCTGAAAAAAAAAATTCTTTTTCTTTCAAATTTCGAAAATCTTTTAGAATATAGATCTATAGAAATTTATAACAAAAGAGTAATTCATGGGTATTTATTTCAGAATTTTTTTCATACTAATTGTTTGAAATATTTTTATAATATATTTTAGATATCTATAAACTATTTCCCCAATTCCGTAGTATTTTATTTCTACTACAAATCGTGAATAATTTGATAAAAAATTTTGAAACCAAATGTATTATAGTCATGAATGCATATACCGAGACTAGTCTCTTGAAACCAACTAGTCGACAGCGCATGCGTCAAATAATTCGATGTCATTGGTCGGCGAGTTCGTTCTGCAATGATATTCGAGCCTGTGATGTGAGCCAGGGTAGCCAACTTGCACGAAATTCCTCTATCCTCGATTCTAACCACGATTCTCACCTCTGAAATCCGAATCAACGCTTAGTCGCCAAAAACAGAGCCTGACAGCTAAAACTCGGGATGGCCAGTCTGCATTAGCAGACACTGAAACTCGCGCTTGCGTCGTCGACTGGTTAGTTTCAAGAAACTGCCTCGGTATGTACTTACACGTTTATGTGTGAGTTTTTGTCATCTTAGTCGAGGTTCCACCGATGCTTTTATACCAATAAGCCAAATGTGACTTACAACAGTCTTAGATCGTGTAGCATTGTACGTCTTCGGCTGAACACTTTTATGCTGAGTACTATCGATTCACAGCTATAGCAATGGCCATTGTTGGCTATATTTCTTTGTATAGGAAGTTAGATACAGTACTGTGAAGAATGTGCACCATTGAAGAAATCTACATCGATAGAATCCGAACATTTCATTGTCCGCTTATAGAGTCCGTATTATCGTGCTGAAAGATACGGGAACAACGGATTTAATGTCGCCATAAAAAATGATGATAATAATAAACAAAAATGAATGAAAAAAAAGGAGAAAAAAAACAATCGCCGTTCTCAAACAAAACATTTTGATTCCAAAACTAGAATACGAATTTCGCTCGCAGGAAGCTCGGTGAAACAAGATGAATGGCTCGTAAAAATTCACCTGCTGGATATTAAAATACAATTTCAGATTGTTCGCCGCGCGAATTGAACCCGGCATGGCAATGCAAACAACACGGTAGCGCTGAAGTGGCTCGGAGTTTTGTTCCATGGGGACCGGTGGTGAATGTCCCGTATATGCGGAACTGTCGCCCACAATGCTTATTTATTTACACAGTGTATGATTTATGCTGTTTTCTGATGCACAAATTGCCCCCCTTGGAAAAAGTCCACCGCCAATGTTGCAAACCAGCTTCAAGTAGCTGTGGATATAACTACCAGACGTATCCACTATACTGGTTCTAGTACTGGTCATAAAATTCTATCTATACAGGCCATCGCCCGATATAAGTGACAGCATATGTCCTACTCGTCTAAAGTCCTGCAAAAGTTATACACTGCGTTATCTATTCTGCATATTAAAATTTCCATATGAGTGTATCCGCGTCTCACGCACCCTCAGAGTGTGGCGAATTTCATTTCTTTGCAATTTACCAATGAGCAAACTGTTTCGCCAAAAGGCTTCATTTTTTTGTATGAAGCACGACTAGGCGACGATGAACCAAGAGGAAGCAACGTTTAAAGAGCATATTCGCACGTCGTCAACGAATACTCAATTTGTCATGAAAATCTTAGTCTGCGTATCAAACTTCGTTGAGTTATCAAAATAAAAAGTAAAAACTGCAAAAATTACGATTTTTATGAAAGTTTACATGTCAAAAATTTTGGAACCGGAACTGGTACTGAAAAACTTGTCGGCACGTCATCGCGGCGTGGGGAATATTCTGTAAAAACTTTATCCGAATCGGTTGTGCTTTTCGCCTGGATTCGAGGATGAAAAACTTGCACGTAGGTACACATTATTCTTTTTTTTTTCCTATATTTATAAAATAATGGGACAACTGAAAAAAAGCGATTTGTATAAATATTGACCCAGGTTATATACGAGGTGCAGCAACTGTTATGGATAAATAAAACATGACGAACCTTTTCACGGGTTTATCTGAGTCGGATTTTGGAAATGGCTGACCAGAAAGCTTGACGAAGTAATGTAAATTCGAGAAAGTTTTAATTACACTTCCTCTTGAACTTGGCACCGCAGCAGTCCGAGTTCTGAACTCATGAAACACTCGTACGATGACAAAGTTCAGACATCGTGGTTAAATTTCAAACGGACAGGTCAGCATGCATACCGTGTCACCATACAGGATGTTACTTGGATTCCTAGCCAAGAACTAAGAAGTTTAACTGGCTTGTCCAAGAAGTAAATATATCTTGTCTACCATTTTTCACAGAGAATTCTTTCGGTTGAGATTCTGCAACCATTCCGAGAATATGTATGTTATACACCTCGGAAATCATATTTTTAAAATCACTGGTACGCTTTCAAGAAACATTCCATCGACTAAATTTTTTCCACAGCTGATTACTCGCATTTTGAGTCATAATTAGTAATTATTTCATTGTCAGATTTTATAGACTTCACAACTTTGCATAGATTGATTCCAGCGAAGAAAAAGTGGTTGTCGTAGGGTACAGGTGATCGCATCGTGCATCGAAACTTTTTTACATTTAGAGGGAATATTATAAAATGATGTAATTTCGGGGTAAACGAAAGATATGTAGAGAACACATTTTTTTGTGATTTGGGATCAAAAATTTTTGTATTTGAAAATTAAAATCATCGAATTTTATTGGTTTTCAGCAAAATTACATAAATGTAGACCATATTCCCGCAAAATTTGAACGAGTCTGCTCACTCAATCTACCTCAAACGAGTTTGTATAATGTGCGGAGAAAGAATTGCAATTATTCAGCACATAACGCGCGATTTATTAATCTATCAATCGCCTTGGCATGCGAAAGTTTGTCGGCCAGACTTGGACCCATCGAGGCGTGCATAGTTCTCGTCATCGTTATCATAATTTAAATTTCTGCTCGGGGTATTTTTGGTGTTTTGCTTCAATGCATGTATGTATACGTATGTATACATATATACATACGTATATGGCCATTGTATCCGCCTCCCTTTATTCAGCTGAGTTCTCGTTCAATAAATTTCGTTTTTACCCAAGCAACATTTTGTGAGATATTCTGAAGAATTTAAAGCGATGTAAAAAGTCTTGTTGGTTATATGTGTGTACCTACAGCTTACACCTGCGTCAAATCAGTTAAATGAAGTATATCCGGCTTTCAAAAACAGATAACAACCCCCAGATTCCCGGCACGATACCAAAATTATTTCGGGCTAAAAATAACTTTCGCTAAATCCAGGATCTTATCCTCGCAATTTTTTTTTTTTCTTTTTTCCTATATATTCCACAACACACACCGCAAAATATACTTATTTTTTCTCATACAGGGTGATTTTTTTTAATCGCCCCAGGCCGATATCTCGCGAACTAATCACGATACGAAAAAATACTTGGAATGAAACTTGTAGGATATCGAAGGGGAAAGAACATGGTGCAGCATCATTTTCAGTAGGTGGTGATGCCAAGGCCGGGTAAAGGTCAGGTTTGTTTTTTAAATGGAAACCCATATTTTTCATAACCTAATTTTGTTCTACTTAAAAACTCAAACGACTTTTGTATGAAACATTTTTTTTGTGAGACATCAATTTTTCTTGCTATTCAGCTGAACAACTAGAGATTAAGAATATTGAGAAGAATTGTAAGAGATAGAAAGTGCGTAATTTCATGCGAAGATTCTTGGAGAATAATTGCAGATTTTTTTTTTCATCAATTTTTGATTTTTTTCACGCAATTGAAGAGGCTGCAATAAAAAGTTATTGGGAAAAATTTTGCAATTATTCTCCAAAAATCTTCACATGAAATTACGCACTTTTTGTCCCTTACAATTTTACTCCAAACTTGATAGTTGAGAGATGAAATGTTCTCAAAAGTTCAAAAATCTCTAGTTGTTCATCCGAATAGCATGAAAAATTGATATCTCACAAAAAAATGTTTCACACAAAAGTCGTTTGAGTTTTCAAGTTAAACAAAATTACGTTATGAAAAATATAGGTTTCCATTTAAAAAAACAAACCTGACCTTCTCCCGGCCTTGGCATCACCACCTACTGAAAATGATGCTGCACCATGTTCTTTCCCCTTCGATATCCTACAAGTTTCATCCGAAGTATTTTTTCGTATCGTGATTAGTTCTCGAGATACCGGCCTGGGGCGATTAAAAAAAAAATCACCCTGTATACTTGATACGAATGATTAGTGGTTTTTTCGAACATGGTACGCCGTGTTGAACAATAAAAGTATAGGGTCCCTAAAATCTATAAGGTTATGAAATAACTATAGCAAATTATTTATACTTTAAGCTCACGATCAAACAAGTCCGGGATAACCCTGTTTGTTAATAACGTTATCCACTCAACGAAACTTTCCGCGTTATATCCTCTGGTAACAAAAAAAAACCAAAAAAAAAAAAAAAAACGGAAAATCATTTCCTAGAGTAGAATCTTGAATATTCGCCTGAGCCACGTACGACGTACGTGTTGGACGTGTTGCAATCTATATCACGGTAGGTATGTAAACCTACAGGACGATTCATAATCCGTATTTAAAAATCTAAAGGATTGTCATTATTTCTTATATATAGAATAATTGCTAGCAAATATATAACAATCCCATTCTACTTTTTGTGCGGAAAATTTTCAATCAAGAAAATGATTTTATACTATTTACTACGTTCCTCCGAAATTTAGATATATTATAATCATGAAGAACACATTCAGCTATCGGAATTTATAATTGCACTGCGGTGATAATATTTTTAGAGAATAGATAATTACATTGAAGAAAAAGTAGCTGTCGTACAGAATACAAATCGCATCGTTTATTAAAACTTTCTCAAATTTGGAGGTAATATTCCATATGGATATTTTTTTCCAGGTTATCCAATGAAATTTCATGGTTTTAATTTTCGTATACATACAAAAATTTTCAATTTTGGTCCATTTTTTTGTTTTTTTTGGAAACATTAAGAAAAAAAAATTGTGTTACGTGCTCAGAACGATAGAGGACTAACCTACCCTATCTGTATATTTTATTGGTTTGCTCTGAAATTAGATTATTCTAGAAAATTCTCTCCAAATATCAAAAATTTGGATTCAACTCGTTTACATCGAGGATTGTGAATCTATCTGTAGATGCACCTGCAGTGTACCTATCCAGATTGTCGTTAGATATTTTGCCCTAAGGGTCATACTTGCGCATATACCTAAATGCATATAGGTATGTATGTACCACCCACTGTACTCGTATGTAACGTAGAGTCAGGGGTAAAATGGTGGTAGGAAAAGGAAACGAGGGAGGGGCACGCGCGAGAGTAATCGCTCAAGAGCGCGAGTTAATTCCCGCCCCAACTCTCATTCCCCTTCACCGGGTTGGCAATATGTTATCCAGGATTCTCTATGCGTCTGGAATACATATAGATCAGCTTCATCTTCTTCTCCCGAAGATTCTATACCTCGGATAAACTTTGTAGCTGATTTGTCTGCCGAGGTAAGTATGGGGTATTCCACCTCAACTCCGCGTGTCTCCATGTGCAGACTTTGACAATTTCAATGTTACCCATTTTTTTTTGTACATATATGTAGTCTCAAAACATGTAACTACTCATACGATTTTTTTCGGTGATTAGATTAGTCTCGTCCTTTCGATAGGGCAGAATATTTGAATTTCAGAGTCTTCGTTGACCAGAAGTATTGAAATCGACCAGTCCTATATCGAAAAAATTTATGCAACGAAATTTCTTGTTCTTCGAATGTACTGTTTTGAGAATAATTTTTTACTAAACTCTTGAAGCCCTGGATTAGGTGTTATTTTTTAAGAGATAATCGAAAGCTCTTTTTCAAAGGATAGAACTGCACCTTTGACCTTATTGAAATTTTTAGATGGTATTCTTTGAAAAAATACGGAAATTTCAGGACCTTGCTATAGTTGATGCTGGTAATTGCATCGCTTATTTCCAAAATCAGTCTCGTCAAGAAATTTCTTTCATTTTAATCAATAGCGAATAATGAATGACGGTTAAAAACTATGCATTTGGGACCTAATTTTTTCTCATTTTTTTCTTCGACGTTATCGTTCGATTTTTAGACCGTTTCGTTCCGTTTTCGGCTCTTGCTGCAGGTTTTAAAATGAATGTAACTTCTGAACGAAGAGCCTTGCCATCTGCTGCAAAGTCTGGAAATTTGCATAATTTTTCGTAGAAAAATTTCAACAAGATCAAAGGTGATCTATTCATCGAAAAACAGCTTATCAATATTTCCTTCAAACTTAAAACCTGACCCGAAGTTTGAAGAATTTTGGTACTACGTGTAAAAAAAATTAGCGACGTTGAAATTGTCAGTCTGGAGGCACGTCGAGTTGAAGTGAAATATTCCATGTGAAATATTCCGTCAGTATAGAAGTTTCCCAACGTCACTAAAAGAACAATATTTTTTTATTTTTTGAAAATAACAATCCCGTTATTTCACGAAGGAAAGTTTGAAAACTACTCGCCCCAGCTCGGTAGGCGTAACCACTATTTTATTTATACTTTTCTGAAAATACACCAAGTGAGGAACGTATTATAGAGATGCGTACGAGTGGGACCGAAACGTTGAAAGAAAGAAAATAATAATATTTCCTTACTTTCCGAAGAGGGCTTGTGACGTACGCAAAGTAATCGTTTTTTCTTCGATTGGAATGTTACGTTGGAATAAGTATAAAGAAACAAAAAGAAAGAGAAAAGAAAAGGCCAAAAAAAAAAAAAAACGGAAGAAATTCTTGCTCGCATTTCCTTGCGGGAAAATGCTTAAAAGATACCGAAACAAAATTCCTGGGGGACACGTAACGTTCATCAACTGAAATGGAATTGTTTTTAAAGCCGGAGGATTCGAGATTCAACGAAATATACATGTTATTAAGGTAAAAACAAATTTTCTGATTTACCTCAGAGAAATTCAACTCTTCAGTGGGTATACAGGTACGCCTATAACACCGGTGTTATATCTTTATTTTGCCTTCCGATAAGTTACGCGAGAGAATCTTTATCGCCGGAGCAACTCACTGAAATCAAGGGTTTAAAGTAGTACTAACATATATACACTCGCATGCGAGGATATACGCCTTGTACGCCTGCCTGTAACTTCTTCAGAATTATTGATCAAGCCGAGAAATAACTTTAGAAAATTGGGGATGAGGTCTATACATCAGCTGGTGCTTTTAGTTAGGGTGGGGACAATTTTTTCCGGTCACCCCCCAAATCGAATCCAAATAATTCGAAAAATGTCCTTCAAAAATTTCAGCTTTCTATCTCAATCCTAAACCCTCCCGCGAAGGGGATGAATTTCGCTATTTAAAATACACACGTTTTGCAATGCTTTTTTGGTAAATATTTCATTTCGAGGTTATTTATTTGCAAAAAAAAATTGTAATTGGCAATGCCAACCCGCACGAGTTACAAATACTATTTTCCGAAATTCCCGTGAAGGAAGGTTCGATTTGAGATGCACGTGAAGCTAGCGGAAAGTAAACACTTTTCCGCACGGCTCGGGAATAGGTCATTTTCCGCACGCTTTACGTGCATCGAAGATCAAGCTTTCCGAGCGCGTGTTGCAAAACAAGAAAAGGGAAAAGGATAAAGGAAAAGCTGCACATTTTATTCTCCAAATAGGTATATCAACTTTACGCCATTGTCGAAGTAACTGCAGCCTAATTATACGTAAAACTACGTGAATTAGAACCAAATTCAAAGTATCAAGTGATATTATATTACTTCAGTATATCCTAATTTGAGATTAATTGGGCCGCAGTAAGTACGTCCACGCTTTCATTTAAGTTGCAAATGTTATTCAAAATCTAGGTTACTGCCGCTCCTTGCATATATGTATAGATATATATTTTATACCCATACCAACTTTTATCAATTCATTAAACCTGCGGTAAGGGAGGCTTATTATGTCGAAATTATAATTCTACACGGCTCAGAAAATGACGTGAACCTTGGAAATAATTTCCTTTCAAATTACTGGTACTTACATATTCGAAAAGGTACTTACGTCAAAAATTATTTGAAATTTTTATGAAATTTTTGCAAGCATAAATCGATCGCACCGAAGCCTCGCATCGTTCGTCGAAACTTTTTCAAATTTCGAGGAAACATTGTACATAATTGATGTAATTTCGGGGCAAAAAAAAGGCAAAAAATGATATTCGATGAATTCAATGTTTAGGTACGAAATTTTCTTCGTTTCAATCCATTTGTTTGGTGAAAATTGAAAAAACTGGGAAACAATATACAAAAAAAAAGCACGTCGATTGAATGGAATAAAATTTTTGTTATTATAGCCATCGCAACGTTCGCGGGGTTCGAAATTTTTCGACGCTGCAACTATGATAGCGGAATGGGGAAAAAATCTATACATAAATGAATAAATAGATATACGTCTATTGTTTGTGTATATACGGTCACAGGGCAACACACATACCTACGTTTGATCCTTCCCGGGAATAGGTATGGGTATGATACATCCATATTATATGCGTGCGGTGCTAAAAAAAGCAATAAAGCCCTTAGAGACAGCTGCGTGTATCGCGGACTATGAGGAATGAGCTGCTCGCGTAGAAAATGAGATATTCGGTCTATCATTCGCGAGTATATGTGATGATATCGGCTATAGTCGAGTGTCAGAACCAAGTGTGATTACACCTACAATTTTATATATGAAATTCGCGGAAAGGAGAGGAAAATTTTTAGCAGGTGTCACTTTTAAAGAGTAAAGAGAGAAACAGAGCGAGAGAGAGATGAAGAGGAATATGCTCCAGATCCGCAGATATATAATATAAGCGTATATGGTATAAATGTATTTGTATGTACACAGAACGGTTGACAGAGGGTAGGAAAACCTTTCTAAACGAAATATTTCTTCTGGCAATAAAACATTTTCCATACCAATATATGTATATACCTATATGTATACCATTGCAGATCCGAGCGTGCGTGCCATCACTCTGCAGAACAAAAATAGAATTTACTTCGGCTATATAAGTTTCTAAATTTTTTACTATTTCCCTTACGAAAAAGTACCGAGACTCGGCCCTGGCGCTAACGCGCCTCGGTCCGAGCATCCTAAATTTCGAAAATTTATTCTCATATACCAGCTCGGTGGGTATAGAAAAACTTTGTTTATACGTATAGATACTATGTGCGTAACTGCCACATTTTTTTTCCATCCTGTTTTTTAAGATCGTTCAGATTTGATCTACAGCCAGAGTATTCGTTCGCTGATTTTTTTTTTGTTTTATTGCCAAAGCTGAGATGGTTTTTATAGTACTTGTTCTTTTTATTTCCAAAATACATACCTGTACTCATGTAATATCGATTAAGCTCCTTGGTCGATGGAAATGCCGACAAATCACGATCAGTTAGGTTTAAAATCGAAAATCTTCGTATTCAAATATTAAATTCATTGTAAAATCATTAGTTTGCTCTGAAATTCTATTAATGTAGAATATTTTCACGAAATTTGACGAATTTTTACGAAACAATAAATTTTTTCTTCCGTGCAGTGAATTACTTTATATGCAAGACCAAGTCGTAAAAAATCTCGAATAATTTTCAATTGTGACGATTAAGATACTTATATAGTCATCATTTACGAAAACCCCGAGTCTGTAGAATATTTTTTCAGGGCATCTCAGTAATTTGAAAAAAAAAAAAAATTATTTTGCATGTTTATCGTGTAGCCACTAAATTCTTGAATTTAGATGACACGTTGATTATGATTTGCCGTGCAACCTCGGATCTAACATTATTAAGTAATTGAACTAAATACCAAGCTTGCATCTTGGATCAAGCGATATCGATTAGTCACAACACTCTGTACCAAAGTTAAAGCTGAATTCTGGCAGATGAAAGAGCTGTTGTATTCTAAAACGGTGCATTGAATGTGAAAATTCTCCCGAGAAAACGGGGAGCTGTGTAATGGACTGTGCAAACGTTGTCACGAACTGAGGTGGCTGAAATGATTTTTTGGTTCATGAAAAAAAAAAAGGAAAAATCGAGGATTTTTTTTTTTTTTTTTATAATACAGAGACTGCTCCTGACAGAGGTCGGAGTCATATATCAATTCTGTAAAAGTAGAACTTGATTGTTAGACAAACCGATGAGAGTTACGAGGGATCCATCAATTTTTAGTTCGATTATTTCATGGTTTACACAGACTCGAGTGCCCAGAACTCAAAGCTCCAGTCTGGATGCATGGAAATGAATAATAGTAAAATGTTACGGTATTTATGCAACCCATGAATTTTCAAGATATTGGAGTCTTGGAAAATTGAAGAGAATCGAGATAAGTTCTATTCTTAGGGAAAGAAGGTCTGATGGGTTTCACGTACGTGTATGTAACCGAATTCTGCATCATAATAAATTACAGCTGATCCGATTAACCCGAATGTAAATTTGACGAAATTTATGTTTCTTCGTTAATCTTAGACCAGCAAGAAAACTCAGTAGAACAGATTTACGATACGATTATCTCTTAAGCGTGTCGTTAAAAAAAATCCTGAAAACTGTTTACAACAGTTTGAACAACAGTTTTACTGCGAATCGTCGAGTGAAATTCTTTTCAGACAAACTATAATGTAAGATAAAAATCTTACAGCTCATTGTCAGACTTTGGATCTAGTTAAATCTTTGGCAATAAAAATGGTTCACTTTGAATTTCAGTATCGAAAACTTATTGCTGCTGTTCATCTGCGGTATACAATTTTAGTTTACGGTCGGTTTTAATTTTCAACGAAAATTTCCAATCCTTATTCGGATGAGATCGCATTTTATTGCGTCAAGGAAACCATCGTTGAGTTTCGAACATCCTTTTACCGAATCATTAATGCGGTACCCCACAAGTATAAGATGAACGCAACAACCTTTTTCTCCCTACTTTAATCTCAATTGATTCGACGGGCTATAAGCAGCCAGTCCAATTGTTTCCGCAATAGTAATCGTCTTATTAAAGCAAGAAATGATTCTCGATTAAATTCCGTCAAGATTGTTTTTATTCTTAGGCACTCATTTTATATACGAAGTATTATATCTCTAGAGTGCCTTATGAATTTGCCTTCCTAAAGACGATTTTTGTCTGTCCGGACTGGTCGACACTACTGCGCCAACCCAAATCTCTTGTCTTTTGGAGCATAACTCTCATTTCAATTAAGGATTATGCCCTCAACAAAAAAACTTATGATTTTCTATCTAGTCTGATCGTTTACCTGCAAAAATTCATCATTTTGTTCAGGCTTCTCGTCCGTTCGGACTGCCCGAGCCTACTACACTGACCCAAAACTCTAGTCTTTTGGAGCGTTACTCTAATTTCAGTTGGGGATTATGCCCCTGGCAAGAAATCTTAGGATATGACATCTATTCTGATGGTTTAGCTACAAAAAAAAATAACGCTATTCTTTATCCTCTATCAACCTGATACTTATGATACTGATAAATCGTTAGTGCCTGTTGAGTACAGTCCCTTGGGACTGCTCATCTTGCCTTATTCTATTTTTAGTGATTATAATTTCAAATTTGAGATATCGCGTGTAGACTATAATCAAAAGGCTCCGTTCAATGTATCGTCAGAAATAGATTTTATGAATTTTCACTTGGATGAATCGTTTGATTAAGTTGCCGGGCATAAACCGTGACAAATTTTCAGAGAGCGAGAAGAACTTTTTTTTTTTTGTTTTTTGTTACGTTTCATTTCACCACCCTATTCTGGCCTTTTGTCGTGTAACAAATTTCATTAATGTCAACTTGTTTTTCTGCCTACTTTGTTTCTCTCGCGTTGTTTACTTCTGACAGCTGCAGCATATCCCACTACACCCCGCAAACGTAGCTGTCGCGCATAAACTTACTTTTGCCAGAAAAAGAAGAAAAAGAAAAAAAAAAAAAAAAGAGAAAACAAGAACACCACCAAATTTTTTTCGCGCGCGGAAAGTATCACCTTCCTGCGCGTTGATAATTAAATATACAAGCTGTTATAATCGATAAAGTTTATCCATAATCAACAATTGTGTCTGCAAATATTTTTGCGAACCGCACACATCGCCATAGATTTAAGGTAAGATATATTTTTATGAAGTATTCAAGATAGGGAGAATAATAATATTTTAAGAAACGGTATGACGTACGAAACGTAAGGCGAACTTGGTCATAAAAATCCGTCGTTCATCCACGCGCGGTACCTTTCCTCGAACAAATTGGCAACGAGCTACGAACACCGCGCGAAATTTCCTGTAAGAGATTTTTATGCCCTTAGACGGACGAACGTGTATTTCCAGACAGTTGATTTCCACCATAAAACATGTCAACATTTTCACTACTATAAAATTTCAAACCCTAAAGATAAGTCTGCTCACTACAATAATCCTTTCATCAAAAGTACTTTTGAATGATTCAGGACCATTTAATAGGACCAAAAAGTACCAAGATATATTATCCACATTTTTACTTCATTTTCCGTGGTGAGCCGGAAACGGCGAATACCCCCATTTTGCTAACCATAAACCCAACAAATCAAATCTCCTACAATTGAGGAATTGGATGCAATAAAAGCACATGACGAAATATTACGTTTCGAAATAATTGAGATAAACGCACCATTCATTCAGTAACGGATATTTCGAAGCGATTTTTATTTTTTTTTGCAGGCATTCTTCATCACGATACCAACTAGACCTCGTGTTCACCACAAAAACAAATATGTATCACTGATTGGGTTAAATGAATCGTCGAAACATAAGCTGTATGCCAAATTGTCGCGAAAAATTGCAAAGAAATCGTTTTTTGTTTTTTTAAATTTTTTGTATCATCCTGCAGATTATTGTAATAAGATCATATCTGCTCAATGTACCCTCGTGGCATCCAACTACCTGATCAGATTTTAACTCCCCGCTATGAGAATTGAAAATTTTCAACAAAAAAAAGGGATATTATTGGTTTCGGTCCGATTTTCGAAAATCGAGTTTTCATCAGATCTCGACGTTTTGGGGTCCTAGGACGCTATTCTCACCATTTTTGGATGAACGTCCGTATCTGTACGTGTGTGTAAACTAATTTTTGTCGTATACGATATCTTTACAACGAATTGACCGATTGGAATGGTTCTTGCGGCGATCGAAAGGGCTTATCAAGACTTAGATCTGAGTAGATTTTGGAGTCGATCGGTCGAGTAGTTTCAAAGTTATTCGAAGAATAGAAATTGAAAAAAAAAATATTTTCATGTTTTTAGCGCCTAACTCCTAAACTGTTCGTGCGATTAGTTTCAAAACTCAATCAGATTCAAGTCTTGGATAGCCCTTTCGATTGCTACAAGATTCATCAATATCGAACGATAAGTTTAAGACATATTACACGACAAAAATTTCTTTTTTTGATAGACCTGAGTTGATTTTAAATCACTCAATGTAGAATCCGTCAAATTGTTAAAAAAATATTGAAAATTTCGCACATAAACATACGGACTGAACGATGTCTTCTTACATCAAATATAACTCCCTAAAACTTAAGAATGTCGACATTTGACAAAAACTCGATTTTCAAAAATCAGACGAAAAAAAAATGTGTATATAGAAATCTAACTATACTCAGAACCTTCTTTAATGTATCATAAACACAATAGTATTAATTTATTGTAACGTATTTAACACATAGCGGGAAGTTTTAGGGTTGGCCCACAGGTCAACCGGTTTCCTGATTTTTTAGAGACGATAAAGCAGCGTTCATTCTTCCCGTTGCATTATAAAAATGTAACACATTCACTCCGTAAATACAAGTAGCATATATATTTTGCATTAAAACATATTCGTGGTATACCGTACGTAGGTAGTTATGAGTTATGCTTCTATTCATATTCGTGTATGCGATTATACCCAACATACGTGCAACGTATAACGTATGTAAAAGTCATTTTTTGGCCTTAAAGCGAATCCCAAGTCGCTGCACGGAGCTTTAATTAATTTGCAACGCGACGCGTCTTAAAGGTGACCTATTCGCATGCCCTGCAGGGCTTGTCAGTGTATAACTAGAAACTTTTTACCAAACTCTAACGGTTTTTCAAACAATTAATTTTTGTTTTTTTTGGATTTTGGATTTTTGTTCTTATCCTCACTATCATTAATATGTAATTTTCGGTATCATTTTTAGTATCATTATTATTATTTTTCTCTTGATTCATATCGACACGTTATGAAATTCGGGAGTTAAGCTGTAAAAATGGAAAAGCTTTTCACCACAAAAAGCTTCAAGCCTCAAATAACACGTGGGCAACGTTTTAGGCTTCTATTTGAACTTTAGATCCAGGAACTTTTTACGAAGGATTTTCCTACCCTCTGTTTTCATAGAAAATCAGTCTACCACGTCCATATTCCCATATTCCCAAAGTCTCTCAATTTCTCCTAAATTTCACCCGAAATATCGCTCAGAGATATTTTGTTCGGAAAATAAGAATTTCTACGATAACGTACATTCACTCTGAAGTTCAACCGTTCGTAATGAAACTGATAGCTAATTTTGAACTTCGAATCAAAACACGTCGTTTTATATCCACATAAAAAAAAAAAAAAAAATGAAACTGTTACAACAGATAATTGACAATATTCTTAGCTTGGGTGGCTCTTAACGAGTTAATAATTGGGCGAAAATTGCACAAGCTTGCAGGGTCAAAATTCATCTCAGATTAAAATCCAATATCCAGGTAATTCGAGGATCCACCAATCACCTGCTTCATGGTTTAACTGGAAATGAAATTTTAACTCGAGTAAAATTTTCATCTTTCCAACGCTGCAGACCATATTCAGAATCATGATTGTGCCCGAAGTTCGTTGGTGGAATTTTTTTGAAAATTTACCTTATCTAATCGAACTATCACACAGACTTTTTTTTTTTCTTTTCTTTAAAGCACACTGAAGGCGACGGGGACAATCATTTCTTTGGTAATGCTGCCCGACGTCGTTATTACTACATAGGTCATATGAACGGTCCATCATTCAATCCAGCGTGCTTAACTGCGGCCTACCGCTTTCGGAACATCATCGGATTGTATTCAGCATGACAATAGAGATTTATGAATGCAAGCTCAGCTAAACAATGGAGCTTTATGAGAACGTAAAGCTACCACAATGGACGTCGGCCGCTGCGTGTGTAAGGATCAATGTTTTAAGGTGGCTTTTCTTCTGACTTTAGCCGACGTATACGGTCTTCCGTTTCTCCCACATGCCTGCCTACCTAGCCATGCGAGCTTTTTACCTACACATTGTGGTAGGCGGCACCGAGTTTTACAATTGCGATGTAATATGGCAAGCTATGCGCCGTTTCGTGCTGCCTCATACGTCCAACGAGGAGACGAAGTTTTCAACGAGCTTTAGGGATGATAATTCATTAATCGTCGTCCTCTTTCATCGTATCATCTACGTAGAATTTTCTATACGTATGTGATAAACGTGTTGAACTTTTTTGTTGTTCATGCTTTTTCTTTTGGTTTTGCCACTTTTACAGCGCTCCTTATGTTGTAAATGTGATTGGGTCAGTCTACTGAACGTATAGGTATACGTGCAATGTCGTTATTCTGAGCACAACTTTAAGTCTACGTCGTTCGCGATACGTTATGACGATACTTGACGCTGGTTCCTACCCATATACGTTTGAGAACGTCCCTCGGACATAATCCGAGACAACAACGTGCTGCAAGAGCACCGTTTTAACCCTTCAGAAACACCGGGTCGTAGAGTTTTTCTCGTCAGTCACGTATATAAAGATAGTGCCGGCTAGGTTTTAAAAGGCGAAATTTTGATGTCGGTATAATGTTTATCCAAAGGCATAAAACGCTACTAACGTTTCAGACTTTTAACGGGTTTTATGAAACACGGCACGGTCGTGTATACTCGCGTGTATAGGAGAAAATAAAGGACGGGTTGAATATATCTCGATTGGCTGTGAAAGTGGTATAGCTTTTGATTTATCGCTTCGATATTGAGACGTTTTCCTATCCGGTTCGCGTGGACACAGAGAGACCATTTGTCAAAGTACCACGGTAGCGTGATATATTCGCGACATTACCAGCGTTTAAGAGATGGAACATCCTTCTTCTAATGCAGATTGAACGAAGTGAGGTGGGATTTTGTGCTTTCCGCTTTTTACATATACACATACGCATATATATTCCCCTTTATACGGACATATACCTATATACGTATATACGAAGGTTCTGCGGAGCGAGCCGTTGCGTGACGGTGCGAAGAAAGATGTGAACTCTTTATTGCAGGTGGTAGGAGATCGAAGGAGAGTCTGACCCTTCGAGTAACAGATCGAACCCCGGGGATGAAATAATCATCAAGGGTCCGACGGACCTCTGGCAAGTTCCCATTTTCGTACAGGAGGTTGCAAAGTCCGCTAAAAGCTCAGGACGCATCCATATCCTGTGTCTGACTCGCGTGACAGTCGTGGCGCGGCTCGTCTACCGCATCCATGACTATTTCAGTGCGACAATTGATCGGCTCGGAATGGTTAAACCGCGGATTCGTACAGATCGAAATGACGACTTTTTCTTCGATAAATAACTCAAGAAATATATAGATATAGGTGCAGCTGGACGGACTTCGCGCATTCGCACCCTCTGCCCTCATAATGGAATTCCTGTCGCGTACTTAATACTCAACTTCAGGCGTTGGCATCTTCTAAATTGAATGTAAGCACAAGTTAATTTGAACTTTAAGTACGTGAGTGGTGGAGGCTGCCTTGTATTTCGAGTGTTACATGAGTGTGACCTATTCAATTATTACTAGAGAGATAACAGCGTATACATAGTACATAACGCGTTGTACTTATGTATATAGGCGCTGGCTGACTACGGCCTGGTATTATTATAAATGATCTTATCGTTAATACCAACGCACAGTTTTCCAAATTCCACCTACATCAGCTGGGTAAAGTTTCATTCGAACTTTGCCATGACGGATTTACAAAGTTTAAACACTTTTAGGCATGGCAGCCAACGAGACCCGGGTTTTATTTCTTGAGGGAAAAGAGACCGTCGCGAATTTTGATAGGTAAATTTTTCAGGCTACCTAGATACGAACAAGTACAAGATCAAGTATTGGTACGTTACAGAAAACTTAAGAATTACCATCGAAATAATAACGCGCTATTTAGTACAGATATACATAAGGGCGTGGTTCTTATTTGGGGTATTTTTGAATTGTCTCTAAGTAGATCGAAAAAAATTCCGGCTCTCCATCCCGATGGCAACCGATATCAGTAAACACGTGCCTATTTCTTTGCATGGTAATCCTGAAAAATAAAAGTAATTTTGAAAGTCTTGCAATTCCAAACTAATTTTAACCTACTACAGCAGCGCTACTACGTCGAACCAACGACAACTCGATGCTGTTACATACCAACCAGAATTTCCCCCGAAAAAATTCAGTTATTTATTTCAAGTTAATGAAAAATTGACTGACCGGTACTACCCCATCATCTTCTACCAAAACACGCAGTGATTAAAATAAGATGATGAAATAACGTGAATTTTCATCCCCAAGTCACGATCGATACTTTTTGCTAAAACTTTACAGGTTGGGATTTTTTTTGGTTTTTTTGTTTAGCGATATTCTGGACAAAAGTTTCGCATCATTCCGCCTTACTCCAAGGTAATGAATCGTCTCGATAAATTTCTTGATAAATATTCACTGTTTCACCATTGTTACTCTTCGCAGAGACCCTCGAGTCGACTAACTACGACCTTTATACTGGGAAAACAAGAAAGTAATTGAATTCTCTGTAAAAGCTTGCTCGACGGAGGTCGTTGCTCGGAACGAATATTGTAGATTCCGTTGGATGAACCGAACGGAATAGCTGTTCATACATATACTATGTGACAAAATAAACAGACAGCTCTCTTTTGTCGATTTATGAATAACACGTTGTTGGTAGAGGCGGTGCGGGGCCTCAGATGAAATGTAATCGCGCTATTTAAATATATTACAAAGCATACAACCCACTCAGCACGTTTCGGGGATTAACGAATACGCGCTTTTATTGCTTGTCACGTGTGACGGAAATAATATATACCTATAGCATATATATCGTTGCTATCCGTTACCTGTACGTGATTCTGAAGGTTTGATCGTTATAAAAGCGTTATTCAACGGGGGAATATTAGACGTGACAACCTTTGACCCTGTCGGGTTGAGCCTTTGAGTAAATCCGTACCCACCACCGGTGCGTCGTCATGCAGGATTGAAGAATTGATTTTTTTCAAGATATAAATGATCGTTGTTTGTCACCGATGATGAGTTTACTCAAGGCTACCGAAGCTCGCCGGTCGAATTTGACAGAAAAAAAAAAAACAAAAAAAAAAACGTTGAAGTTGAATTTATTTATTTTCTTTGCTGACGGAATACGAGATATCGCCTTTTTAGAGAGAAAAGAACCTTGAAAACGGAAGTTAGAAAGGCCAATATAGTGGGCGTAAGGAGAGTTCGAATATAAAATAGCGAAGATTTTACTAGCCTTGGGCGATAACATAGAATTTATATTGTATACCTACACGTGTATACATATCGTGTTTAAAGATAAAAAAAAAAGTAAAAAACGACTCGTGAAGCTATGTCTAACATCAGAAGAGCACTGGTTCGGAAATATTAAAATATATTTTCCCTCTCATGTAGCAATACGATCTTTCTGTAATGTAAAAACAGCATTGGAATACTGTAACCAGATCACTTCGACGTAGATAATGATCTAGTGCGTTTTGATATTTTATATTCTGGTATAAAATGTCGATTCGATTTTTTTTTTTTTTTCAAATCGATGCAGTGATTATTGAATACTCATGGTAACGGTGATCAGTAATGAAACTCCCGCGATCTTGAAAATGTTGGATTTCCAGCCAGCGAAGCATGTAGGTAAAACTTTTCACTTGTAATCACAACTTCGGTTCTGCGCTATACCCCCTAAACGACCGAGGCCATTTGCGACTCTGGAATTCGAAGCAGAGTTTCCTCTACACTCGAGACGATACCTACCAACGCTCAAAGTATCCTCTCGTCACTCGCGTGTAAGCGTGTTGCGAACCTTCGCGAACCCTTCTCGCGTGCGAGCCTACATTTTAGCGGAGGGTCGATTTGCTACGATTCCATTTGCCGGCATGACTTGTTAGAAGGTTCTCAAAATTCTTCATTTCGGTGCACATTTGGGTATGTATGTATGTATGTACATACGTGGGTGTTTTTTTCATCAGACGAACACTTCGTCCCGATACGAGAATTACAAACGCATTTGAACCTTTTCATTATTCATATTACAACGCGGGGGATCCTGAACCGATTCCATCGCGACGTGGAAGCTAATCTATTTTGCAGCTCGAATTATCCTGCGCCTGTACATCAATCGTTTTATCATGCATGCACGTCGCATGCATTGGAGTGGCGATAGGAATTCAGTTCATTTGATGAACGAAGGTGCAAATTGCATAGAGAACTCGAAGAATTAAGTGGATCGATCTTATACATGCCCTATAGGGTGGTCCTTATTTAGGGTGTGGATGAATTTTTTTGCAGCTGCCCCCCGAATCATCTCCAAATAATTCGAAAGACAACCCTTAAAAATTTCGAAAGCTGAAATTCCTATCAAATTGCAAAATGGATTTATAGATTATTTGAAGGATATCTTTGGAACGACGAGGTTTACAGAAAAGTGACATGGGACCTTTTTTGTAACTCATGAAATTCTCTGTAAAAATCGTCTCCTGCTGAATTCTCCCAAACCTACTTATTTCCGAGATTTTTGCAAATTACTTCAGATCTATTCCTCTCACTAATCTGGTTGCTATTTCATTAAATGATTTGACGCTTAAGATTAAAAAATATGCCGGTTTTCGGATTTGTGATGCGCCATTCTTCGTGAATATTAGCATTGTTGTGATTTTCTAACGTATTGGACCCCAAATTTTGTATTTTTATGCAATTTTTCGCCCATGTATAGGCATACAGCCTCAATATTTCAATTCAATTCATTTTATTCAATCGACGATATTTGCTTCTGCGGTCAACAAAAAGCCTAGTTGGTACCGTGATGGAGTGTGCCTGAAAAAAGGATTGCTTTGAAATATCCATAACTGAATGATTGGTGCGTTTTTCTCAATTATTTGGAAACGTGATAATTCACTATATGCCTTAATTTACTGTATCCAAATCTTCAATTATTTTATGACGATATACAAGTACGTATATTGATGTTTTTCAATAATGTTGAGTAAGCCGCGTCATTGAAGAAATGAAGGATATATTTTAGAATAATTTCGCAATTCAAATGCGTAAGGAATGAGCAATAACGTAGGAGCCAAAACCAATCTAAGACATTGCCGATGCAACCATAAAGTTGAAACTTCTTGTACCTTTACTCTCTCGAGCATAATTTAAGGAGATAGAATCACACGCGAGTGTCCAACTTTGGTAGATAAATATAAGAAATGTTCGAAGAAGAATCTCGTAATGGTCAAGTAACAAGAAGATTCGGATTTAAACCACAATGCGAGATAGTATTGAACGTTTCAAAAGCCACCAAAGATAAAACTGAACCACTTTTCCAATCTTTTTCACGATCACAGGCGTGTGCTTGTGTGTGAAAAGGTTTTCTTCGATTTAAGATTTTAGATTACAGGTACTTTTTACCACGTATAAAAACTCCTCTCGTGTTATACCGTTGCTTTTAAAACTTCGATGTGGTTTATCTGTAAGCGTACGTGTTCACACGTACAATTGTTAATCAGCGTGATGCCAAATAACTTTACAGTTATCAAATAAACCAAATTTTAATCCGATTCAAAGTGTTGTTCGCTTCAGGAGGTTTCTCGCAATTACGGAGTACGTAAGAACAAACGAATTCACACTCGACCCATATCAGCCGCCTGCAGTATACAATTTCCAATTGCAGGAGCAAATCCAATTTTCGTCCACTGAAATTTTTGGTAATGAACTATACCTCGTACTCCTCTAATGTCTGCCTTTTAATCATGCACGAAGGAAACTTTATAGGCTTTGAACGAAATAAGAATAAAAATTTTCAAGCGGAGTGCAGCACGTGTAACGGAACAGCTCTTTGATCATTGAAGACCAGAAGCATCATTTTATTTTATTTTCTCTCTTCAAACTTAATATCTTGCTTTTTATGCAAAGGGCTCGTTAATTACGTGAAACTCTCAATCTCAAGATGATTGGTTGCGAAAATCTCCTTGGGAATCACGGCGAATAAATTCCAAATGTAATATTCCAAAAACATTTTTCACCAGTTGTCCCTTGGGCCGACGACGTCTGGCATAACGCCAGTCACAGAAGCACCCTTCTCACGCAAACTGAAACCTCGTCGACAACGAACCCCGATGAGCAGCAGTCTTCTTGTGAAAAACTTTTTAAACTTTCTCCGCTCTCCTCTCTACGCTAATAATAATTTCTCGTCTAATAGCCACTTGAGCTTGACACGCTACCGCCTATTCACTTGACTTGCATTTTCTTCCACGTAGCAAAGGACGCCATAAACACCCTTAAATGAAAATTATTGAAAATTGAAATAGCTTCCAATTCAATGAAAAGTATGATTTTTATTATACCCATTCGTGATCCAAGAAAAAATTTACGACTTCTGAAGAAATGCGTACTTTCATACGTAGAAGTACAATTTGAAAATTGAATGACTTGAGATTCAAGGATCACTTCAACGTTTAATTTAATCATTGAACTCATTTCAGTATATTTTGAATTATGGAGAATTTTCTCGAAAACATTGACAACAATTTCGACTAGAACAGGCATGAATGTGCATAATGGGATATAATGGAGAGATTTATAATTTGCTGAAGCTCCTTAAACTGGGTAAATAAAAATATCATGTGAATGACTTGAGGGAAGAAATAGCCTGGTGTAAAATGAGCTAAGATTATAACGTAGCTACCAGCGTGCAAGGCTAGGAAGCTCGTATAAATCTTCGTTCAGAGTTGCAGCCCTCTGCCCTGCCCACCCCTGCCCTGAGAGGATATAATTTCACACCCTCAGGCCCTCGCTGGCTCCCTTTTGGTGTCTTCTCGCCACCTTCACCTCAGCTACTCCATCGTAACGTTCTAGGTAACCACCTAACCTCCTCCTTGCCCTCCCTCGCCTTATCCTCATCCCAGTATACGTACCCGTCCATATCCTACACTCTACGGTATCCCTATCTTATTACACGAGATGACAGCCGTTCTATTCAAGAATTCGTAACTCTGTAACTAGCGGCGACAATTTATGCGGGGAATCATTGATTCTCGGAGTAGGTACTTTATTTCCTAGTCAATTTTCCAGAGACTAGAAGCAAAGTTGTAAGCAGAAACGCGTCCTTCAGATTAATTAAACTTCACTAAAACCAAACGGGATGTTCCTGGCTAAGACTCTGTAAAACGTGCACTATCATATGACGCTCTGCGACATACTAACAGGAGAAAAAAAAATCAAAATGATGAGGGTCTCGACCAGGTCGAAGTGGTCTGTAATGCCTAATTTATAACTTTTGAATCGCAATACCCGATTTCTGCGTCTCTCTGCAATTTAATTCCACCACTACGAATTTGATCATTACATATTCCTTCGCCTCGAGGCAATGGTAAGCGTAACAGTTTTTGCACTATATAAGGTAGCTAAGTATCGATCGACATTCTAAAGAATACTCAACAATCTTGCGATACCCAGTGATAAGAATGAGCCTGATGGAACAAAACATAGACAACGTTAGGATCGAATAACGTGAATTCAAAAGTGAAATTTTTTTTAATCATTTGAAAAGTAATTTCCAATTTTTATTCTGGTGACTGTCGATGGTGCCAATTATAAACGAAAGGGTCAAAAACAGCGCATGCTTCCTGAACTCGTTTGTAAAATTTGTGAATCAAATCGCGTGAAAATACTTCTGAAAATAACCCGAGTCCAAACTTGATCCGCGTTCATGATTAAACGAGAAAAGATGTTCCATCACACGCCTCAACTCCTAAATTAACGCTTTTTAATTAGAAACTAAGAGTCGGTTGCAGAAGCCACCATGCTCCGAGAATGGATCGAGGTGGGATTCGGGAGGTAATCGAGAATAGCCAGCTCTAGTACCCTATAAGGTAGATCTTAGTAGACATTTTCAATATATAGCACCAGATCTCTGACCCTAAAATCATCACATTTTAACTTGGTACCGAGTCCTAATCAGCACGTTTCAACATTGAAATTAACCGTTCAATTACCCAATCTGTTTGGGTATGCTTGTACGACGTGAAGTATAGAGCTTCTCCGGGCAAGGCGTGGTAGCCCAGGATGGTAGAGGGTGGTAGAGGGTTGCAAGGAGTCGGGGACAATTGGCCTGTCGGAGAGATAGATGAGGCTGACCCGGGAGTCACGGGTTCGGAAATCCCAACTATCCTCCTGCCCAGAGATTATAGGGGGCATCAGAAGCGTCGAACGACATGTATACCCTGCTGTGGCCAGTAGCCGTTTGGATAATACAGGGTGTTTAGAATAACAAACGAACCGGTGATAGGAAAGCAGATAACGTAAATTGCCGAGTCAAAAAACAAAAATTTTTCGGCTAAGCTATTCCATTGCCTTTTTTGTTCGAAAGGCTAGAGCCTTGAAGATATGTAATAGGAAATAATTTGTTGCTGAGATTGTTGACTGCGATCATAAAAGATGCATCGGTCGTTATCATATCGTGTCTACGCCTTCGGTTGCATAGAATTTTGGAATACCCTGTATAAAACTATTTGTACATAGCTGTATGCGAGCATTACCTCGTGGTATGGATTAGGGCAGGGTTTACATAAGGTGTTGTTAGATAGGAGAGGGTGAAAGAGAAAGAGGGTTTATCTCTGATAATTGTAAGCGAGAACTATACTACCGTAGTGTCCTGGAATGTAATACGCTTTTATTGATACCCATAAAAAATAAGATTCTACAAATATTAACTGTAACTGATCACGTTGTATAGGTAGAGGCAACGATCGGAAATTCGTCTCCATTGTCACAGTTGACATCACATTTTAACTTTTTTTTTTTTTTTCCCTCCCCACTATGAAAATTGAAAATTTTCAAAAAAAAGGAAAGTTATTGGTTTCGGTCCGATTTTCGAAAATCGAGTTTTCATCAGATCTCGATGTCTTGGGTTCCTAGGAAGCTATTCTGACTATTTTTGGATAGACGTCCGTATGTGTGTGCGTGTGTGTAAACAAATTTTCATCGTACGATATCTTTAGAACAAATCGACCGATTGGAATGGTTCTTGCGGCGATCGAAAGGGTTTATCAAGACTCAGATCTGATTAGATTTTGGAGTCGATCGGTCGAGTAGTTTCAAAGTTATTCGAAGAATAAAAATAAAATAATATATATTTTCATGTTTTTAGCGCCCAACTCTTTAGGGTTGGTTCACAGGTCAACCGGTTTCCTGATTTTTTTTTTTTATAAGACTCGGCTGTCTTTCCTCGGTCGACATCTTTTTTGATCGTTGTGTCTTACATGACAGTACTTGCCAGTCATCATCTGATTTTAACTAGACTCAACAAGATTCTGATTACAAGAATGATATACTTGATCGCTACCTTCATCCAAAAAAAATTATATACAATTACAATTATCTGGGATCTCAGATCTTTGACTCTTTCAATCAAATAGCTGTCCAAGGCGAAGTCCATGAGGTTTCAAATAATTATGAATTACTTGTCAAAATCCAAGTTATCATATTTGAAAAAACTGAGCCAATAGAGAATATTTCTTCTTCAGCGTATACCTACCAGTGATTTGAAAATAAAATTATTTCCACGATGTATGTACCCCTCGAATATTCGTCTACTTTGACACATTTTGTCATGCGAGTGACTCGATCGGTGTGTAAAGTAAAATATTCTATATTGATTGATTGAAATATGCGTGGGAACTGACGTAGAAGTATGGCATGCCTGTGAGACTTTCGTCGCTACCATCATTATACGTATAGATATATTCGCTAGGAAAAAGCGGCGGAAGAATTCGTACTCCATTATTATTAAATAATTGTCAAATACGTATTGAATGTTTTTTGTTTTATCGAATTTTATAAGATGTATACCTACCTATGTGTAGACCATCAAAGGCCTGATCTTATTTATCTACTGCCATTCGCTATATATAGTTTAACGACGAGTTAGATTGAGTCGAGAAGTCAACCGCAGAAAGCTACGTCATGGCCATGCCAGGGCGTATTTTCGGTGAAGATTCCTGAGGTAGATAACCCGTTACAGAGGCAGGGCAAAGTGAGAGTAAAGAGTAAAACTCAGAGTAAGAAAACGAGAGAATCGAATGGAAACTTTATTGAGTCTTATTCGCGGGAAACAGAAAAGAACTAGATAGACAAAAATAAAGCCAGACGAAGAACTTTGTTTGATGGTTAGGCAAGTTTAGTCAGAAAGTATCAATAATCACAAGGCGTTGATTCGATTATGGCGTCAATCACTTAATTGCATTCCAGTTATACGAACCTCGGAATCACGTAATTCCTCTGCTAATTTTTGTCCTGCTGTACTTTCCAATTACGTTAAAACTGCGAGTGCCAGGGATTGTTGAGGGAGAGAGAGAGACTAGAAATAAAAGCACCTGAAGACCACTATTGCGATTTGTAAAGCTATAACAATCCTTAACAACAACAAAAATCTATCGTCTTGTTTCAGCTGTTCCCAAGGGGATTTTCTTAAGGTATTTCTGCACTTGGAAAGTAAGGGCGTGTCCGAATATACACCCTGGTCAGGACTTTTATGCGGAGGATTGGGAGACATTCCAGCAATCCTCTACAGCTCTGGACCAGTGCTTATCCTTGAGCTGCACACAGAAGGGGCTTCAACCAATGCTACCGGCTTTACGGGCAGTTTTCGTTTCATCGACAGACGTAAGTTGTGTTTCAAGTTTTTTATTATCTGTTCGGAAAATAGAGAAACAAGTATTTTTCACCTGCTAAATTGGTTTCATTCAAAGGATCATTTTTTACCTTATTTTGGGGCAGACTGATAATATATTATAGAAATAAGATTGGTCCGATCATGTGGCACCTTTTTTTCTCAACATTCTGGAAAACAGAGCTTCAAATGAAGAAAATTTCTTCATCTAGAAATAGAATCCATCGAAAATCCCTCAAAATTTGAAGAAGTTTCAATGAACGCCGCGGCCTGTATCTACTCTGAAAAAAATAAACGAAAAACTTTCGAGCACTAACCTGGACGAACTTCTGTATAAAATTCTTCAATTTTTCCGAGCATAATTTGCCACGTCAAAAACAGTGAATACGTGCTTCATAGCGGGACATTACTAAATAGCAAATCGACCATTGCTATTTACTAGTCTAATTACCAGTTAGTTAGATATTCAGGAATGGAAGTAACGCCAACCAGATGACCATTGAAATTGCACTGCTCTGAATCACATGTGCAAATGATCCCATTGACATTAGTTAACATTCAATTCAGAGCTATATAGTATATGTAGCCAGCGATCATTAATAAGCTTCCGGTATATGATCCGACTGGTATTAACCCTCAATCAGCTGGCCACATCAAGTTACCGTACCGTACGTACCGTACGCCTCCATATATTCATTTACAAATGGGGAATTCCACGTGAACTTGACCAGAGTTTTGCAGCGCCATTTTTAATTTCATTGAAACTTTTTTGGGTGATAGTATGACACTTGAAAAGATGAAGAAACATCCCCCTTTTTTTTATAATCGACCCCTTTTTGCCTATGTGCTACAAAACCTATCTCAAAAACGCCCCAACCGATTTTGATGAAGAAATTACGAAAACTTACGGCTTTCAAAATGAAAAATTATCATCCAAACTTGAAAGTAGCCCGACATTTTTTTCTCCATTTTTCATCGTACTTTATATCTTTATGCAGGATATTGTACGTTAATAAAAAGCAATTTTTTAGATTGTATTGAACTATTATTTCGAAAAAAATTATAAGAATCTGTAAAATAATATAAAAAATTCAATTTTCGAAATGATAGTTTAATACAACTTGAAAAATGGGTGAATTAACGTACGATATCGTGTATACAAATAAAAAATACAACGAAAAACAGAGAGAAAAACGTCGGCCCACTTCGAAATTTGGATGACAATTTTTTAATTTGAAAGCTCAAAATTTTCGTAACATAATAGAAAGTGACATATATTGGTTGAAAAAAATATTTTTGTGTATTCTTGACAAAAATTGGTATTTTTGGGATTCGAGAAATTCCCAAAAAATTTTTTTCAGAAAGTTGATTCAAAACTGCAACTTTTTTGTCCTATACATTTTGCTGTATGATCCTATACTTTTGAAATACGAAGGTTCGTAGAAAAAAATTGGAATTTTGAAAAACTCAAAAAATGCGATTTAAAAATTCTGAAAAAATTCACATAAATAATTCTTTCGATATATTTGTGTAATAAGACAAAATTATGATTTTTTTGGGATCGGTCAACTTTCCGACCGTTCGAAACGGGGGTGGAACACCTCATAGGTATACACCATTCTTCACTCAATGAAAAAGTTCGGCAATTTTACCATGCAAATCTTCAACGGTATCACTTTATTTAGGTAAAAAAAATTTGCCGATTATAAGGCAATTAAAGCTTCAACTAATTCATGTAATTAATGAGAATGAAACTACAATTCTCGAGGACCATAAGATGGACCTACCGATGTATGTTAGTTTATTATCAGTTTAAATTACAAGGTTCCAAATCTTAAGAGGGGCCTGTACAGATGATTTAATCGAAAACGTCAGAAAAGTCAATTTTCGTTTTTCTGTCTTACAAAAAACAATCAAATTTCAAAAATCCCACGTTAATTTCTTCAGATTGTGTTCATGAATAAGCCAAAGAAGTTTGAACTGGATAACTTCACATTTGTAACGCAAGGAGCATTTTGAAATTTGGTATTCTTGACTCGATAAATATAAATGAACCAGCGTAACTTGGGCATTACTATTTCGAATGAGTTTATATTTGGTACAATATTTTCTTCTTAGATAGTGAACATTCTGTGTTAATTTCAATTCATTTGAATTAGAATTGTAGAAGTTCTCGTTTTGAGTATAGGCCCTCCTTAAAGAAATAACGCGATTATCTATACATTTTTATATCAGAAACAGATATACGATTACTGGCGTTCCCTGCGTTGCGGAATGAAATTGAGATTCTGGAAGTGATGGTTTTCCCTGTATCGGAATTTAATATCGAAGTGGTCTCCCTTCTTTTACATGTCAAACGATATCGTTACGCATTTTTCGATATAAATTCACGGTCGCAGATTGTCGCTAATAATAAACCCTATAAATGCGAAATTTTCAGAGGTTTTCGGACGAATTGAACATTGATGAGTATACAGGAGTGTAAATTCTTCTTATGACTTTTTTCTCTAAATTATAGAGCAAACGAAAATAATACGATCGAAAGTAGAGGCTCTTCGGGTTTAATGCATTCTACTACCGTTAAGCATTGTGTAATAACGTGATATTTATCCTGAAACGTGACAGCCATATCTATTGTGCCACTGGAGCAGATGCTCAGCCATTAAAGCCGCGCGATCCTTCTCTTTGTACGCAGGAGGCTGGTAGGTATACCCCATACCCCACGGCGTAAACACGTAACGCGTAACACGCAACGCGTGAAATGAATTCGCGAATGAAATTACGGTTTGCAGTAGCAGAGAATTGGACGATGAGAAAATCGCTGTCGTACCGTTTGAAATAATTCTTCAGCTAAAGCTTTCGAGGTAAACGCAGCGACAATTAATATGCAGCTTCTTAACCCAAGACGGTCACATGGGGTGTGACACATCCCAGACCATTTTCTAGCTACTTTTTGAAGAGTTTTCAATAAAGAAATTGTCATTTTACATAAAAAATCATCGACATCTTGTACATCATTTTGCAACTGAAACCTGCATGTTCATAGTGCAAAATAAATATACTATTTGGAAAACCCACAAAAACTAATATAGTCATCAGAAAGAGAATCCTTTCAGGAATCAGACCCTCCTTGAATTTTGTCGATATGTCAAAAAACAAAAAAAATACAGCATTTTTTGTAAAAAAAGGGCATTTTTGGGAATTTTTTTTTACGAATTTTTTAAACATACTTAAAACTAAAATTTTCGTTACATTCTTGGATAGGTAATAGAGAAACGTTTGAAATATGTTCTCAATTTTTTTTTGGGCCCCCAGAATAATTCTACGAAATTCTACAGCGCTTCAAAGTGCTTGGGGTGTGTAACACCCCATGTGACCACCACGGGATACTCATGAGGTGTGACCGTCTTGGGTTAAATAAAATGAATCCCATTATTTTCGCCGAATGTTTTGAAAATTTTTCAACCCTGTCAATTGACATTGAAGAACGTGATACTGCCGTTTCACAGTGTCCAGGTGGTCCGAGCATGAATCGGACCCAGATCGATTGTGGAATTATGAAATCCTGTAATAGCTATACGCTAGCCGCTATACTCGCCTTAAACTGAAAATGCTATGATGCTGGTTCACGAGGGCCGTTTCAATAAAGGGGTGCCCTCGGGGAGTCTCAGGATTTAATACCAATATCGGTCTCCGCGTTCCTTATTCTTCTCCGTCCTTTTTTCCTTCCTCTCTGGATCTCTCTATTCCCTCTTTCGGTACGATTCTTAACCGTTTTCCGGCCACTTTTCTTTGAAGAATACGAGCCAGGATTGACCCCACGGATAAACGATGACCACCAAATTTTCAACGCAGTTATGTTCCCTGGTCATGAGTTTTTGTCACCGGGCAAAATTGACCTCCATATAAAATAGAGTCGAGTCGCCTTCTACCCCCTCGAACCCCAAAATTTTTGATTTGACTGCATATTTCATTTCGCTACATCAGCTCGGACCACCTTTTAGGAACCCAATTTTTTACAAAGCTTTATGGTACAAGCTGATCCAGTCGGTAAGAAAAAAAGTAGTACCGAGGTTTGGTGAAATATTGGCTGATCGTTAAACAAACGAATTAAAGACCTTGAACCGGAACTGTGCCTATATACCTGCTCTCCTTATTTCCATCCTTAGTATACTCGGAAGATGGAGTACTCGGCGTGGATTACTCTTATACAAATTGCTTCGATTCGTAAAACACCAGATTGCTTTGATAGTATAAAAAAAAAAGACACAAGAGCCCTTCGCTGCTCCTTAGTCTCCCAGCTTATACCCCTATAGTTTACCGGTAAATCGTGATTTCTAGAAACGTATAAAAATTAATTACAGCAATTTAGGTGAACAATTTTTTTGTTTTCTTAACTTCCCGCTATGAAAATTGAAAATTTTCCAAAATAAGGGAAGTTATTGGTATCGATCCGATTTTCGAAAATCGAGTTTTCATCAGATCTCGACGTTTTGGGTTCCTAGGAAGCTATTCTGACTATTTTCGGATGGACCTCCGTATGTCTGTGTAAACAAATTTTGTTCGCACGATATCTTCAGAACGAATCGACCGATTCGAATGGTTTTTGCGGCGATCGAAAGGGTTTATCAAGACTTAGATCCGATCAGATTTTGGAATCGATCGGTAGAGTAGTTTCAAAGTTATTCGAAGATTAAAAATTAATGAAAAAAAATTTCATGTTCTTAGCGCATAACTTCTAAACTGTTCGTGCGATTAGTTTCAGAACTTGATCAGATTGAAATCTTGGATAGTCCTTTCGATTGCCGCAAGATTCATCAAAATCTACCCATTAGTTTAAAAGATATTGCGCGACAAAAATTGCTTTTGTTTTGATACACGTGAGTTGATTTCGATTCACTCAATGTCGAATTTGTCAAATTGTTTAAAAAGTATTAAAAATTTCGCACATAAACATACAGACTAAACGATATCTTCTGACATTAAATATAACTCTCCAAAACCTAGAAATGTTGACATGTGACAAAAACTCGATTTTTGAACATCAGACGGAAAAAATTTTGGATACGAAAAACTAACTATACTTGTAACCTTATTTAATGTATTATAAACATAATAGTATCAATTTATTGTAACGTATTTGACACATATATAGCGAGAAGTTTTAGGGTTGGCCCACAAGTCAACCGGTCTCCTGATTTTTTTTTTTTTTTGTTTCTTATATATATCCAAAAACTAAATTACGTGAAGGGTATGAAATTTATAGCGGGATCCGTATACCTCCTCTGTATAGATATACTGTATATCGTCGTGCAGAAAGGTAGATGGTATGGAGGTGCATGATTATGCAAAGTGAGAAGCGAATGCGGCGGCTACACTTCAGTTGAGTTCAATCACGGCGGAGCTTGGTAATGCCCTTAAGATTGCGAGCTTATCAGCTCTACTCTCTCCGACCAGTAGCCAAGAAACCGCAGGAACCAAGACTATCCGAGAGGAATAGCTACGAACCAGAAGGTACTTACAATTAGTTTGTACGTATGACCGGCTCTGTATTCTACCGGCAGTAATTACAATATCTATTTACAAGCCAGGGTTATATTAAACTATAACATTAATCACAGTGATTTTCAACTCTTAGGTCATTCGATTACTATCAGCACTGCGTCAATCCGTAGAGATCGATAAAATGCGTGCAAATAAATACTATAATCACGAAGGGAGGGTAACCTTCCTCACAGTAAAGACACAGCTATCACTAATTACACCCCCTTTACTGCGTTAAATGTGTAGCTATGTTTCTGCCGCGAATTTTGGTTCACAGTAGGCCAAAAAGCTGATCTTTCAACCTTTGAGATTAAAATTTGTAAATGAACTTACCCTGGATGTTAGATGGGTTTGGAGTATAACCGTGGATCTGATTGGCACCGGAATTGGTAACACTTTATTTTGCGGGATTGGCTCACTTAGCATCTAATGTCCTGTATATAGGTATATTATATCTGTGAATTGCACGCATAGGGGTGTTAGTACGGTTATACAAGTTTTTGTTAGACAAGAGATTAGATCAGCTAGGCCGAACCGTGCTGAGTCCTTGACCCTCGGAATCTCCAGCTTAATCTTTGGCCAACTTAAATTGGATTAGTAAGTTCCTCGGATCGTTAGTCCTGTCGGTGACCAGTGGTGACTCCACAACAAACTACAGTTTCTAAAGCCTCGGTGTCATTCCTCGAATGACCGGTGTTAAACTATAATACTCCAACGGGAGGAGAGAGATCTCGTTACGGGGCCTACGACTCGAGATTCAAAAAATAATTTCTACTATCGGAATGAAGCTTTTGAATTTAAATAAACCGCGTTGATATCTCCAAATTACATCTACGAATTGGCCCAGAAAAGTTTCAATTGGAAAACTCCAAATTTCTAAGTCGAGAAGCATTTAATTGATCGCGTTTCGAATACCTATCAAAGTTTCAAAAAGCTTTCTCATAGTAAAAAATAATTTTACAGTATGTATGGAGTCATCTGTATCTAGACCTGTATGTGAGGACAAATTTTGCACAAGCTGGATATTGCACTGTTTTGCAATGATGTTATCGGATCAAGTATACAACAAATACGTGTAATCCTAAGCCAAAGCAAACGATTTGAGGATCGCGTCTGTCGTTGAAAAAAAGCTTTGAATAAACGTATTTGTGCAATTTATTGATTGGTGGGAAATCGCATCGTATTTGAGAGAAAAAAAAATCAAAAAAAACCAAAGTAAAAACGAGAGAAAATGGATTGGAATATCTTTGACGAACCTTCCATAATAGGAAGAAGGATACAGACCAGGAAGAGACTGAAGGTTTAGTGAGTAAAAATTGATGACAAAGTAGGCGTGACCTGCGTCAGGGGTTGACCGACTGGTAAGTTGGAAGTTGGAAATTCTCGGATTTGTTGAGGACAAATGTAGGAAGGAGCTATTTGTTCATCACTAATGTAAGCTCGAGTGAGCGGCTTGGATTCTCCGTCGCTTGATTTATTACCGGACGAATCCTACTAATGATTCAAGACCATAATATAAAGTGGGTCTAAGTGCTGGGACAAGAAAATTGTAGAAATTCCCAAAAGTCCTGAGTAACCCGAGTTTAGAAACATCAATTTACATTTTCCTTGATTTATATATATTATTTAGTCTTGACAATTTTGTCATACTCTTACCGCATAAATATATATACATTGATAATTTATGAACTGCAAATGACAAATTTTGATATTCGAATGAAATATTGAACAATTAAATGCATGTTTATTGGAGTAACAAAGCAAATTCATCTAAATTTATGCCATATACCTTATCTGATTTGATTTTATCATTCGTAAAACGAAAAGATGAGACACAATTATTTTTTGAACATATATTGAGCGACAAGTGAGTGTTTTTTTGTTCAATAAGTATATAAAAGAACAAAATCAGAAGATATACTATTCTTATAAATTTTGTGACCGTAGACGATAAATTTTAGTACTCGTGGAGCGATCAATCACTGTTAAAATTTCGGATGAATATTTTCGTAATGTGATCAAGCATTCTTAGAAATAATTTTTTTTTCTCATTTTCTTATTTTGAGCGACCACTAAATATTCAAATAACGGATTAGAACTTGAAAGGGTCCGTTCGGTATCGAAATTAAAAAAAAAAAAAAAATGAGGGATGTAGACCAGAAATGAAAAGGAACCAAGCCGTTCTCGCTACCACCCAAATGTTTAGTTTCAATTTCCACAAAACTCGAACCTAATTAATGTCATTTACATTTTACAGGACCCATTCAATTTCACTGTTTCTAATTATTGAGACTGTAGCACAGAAGAAAATATCGAAGGAGAATTTTTCATTTTATTTTCTCCTGAATATAGAAGCCAGTTGTATACCTATATGTAGATGGATACGGGCAGTGTATGACGGCGCGAACAGCAAGTGACACAAAAAGAGAAGCTTTAGCAATTTTCTCATTAATTGGTGAATTTTGTGCGGAATTGAGGCCGCAGGCGAAGTAACGTGGTAAATGAATTAGCCTACGGTGGGTGTAAGTCTTCAGAATTCTCTCTCGTCCTGTAATCTCGTTCACCTTCTGTCACCCTCCGAAATTCTATATCCTAAAGATCATCACCTGTCGCCCTTTCGGTCCATATTTCCTGAGCTTTGTGATAAAATAAAACAATTACTTCTCCCACGAATCTTTGATTCCTTATAATGATAAATTACTTTTACGATCCTAATTTTATCATAACAATTCGAAAGATCAAAGTTCAATGGGTTGAGATATCCGAAAGCTCCGTGCCCGTGGGGGAAGAAGAACTTTTCTTGGATCTACATTTCAACTGCATTTATCATGGTAACTGAATATCGAATAAAGTTTCTTCGAAACTGCATCGAAGTATCGATATAGATAAATTCCAAGTTCCGTTTCCGATACTTTATCAAGTGGTAAGACACATAACTATACTCAAACATAATTTCTCGCCAATTTAACCGAGAAAAAGTTATAGAAATGAACTCAATCAGACCGTTATCAGTTACCAATTATTTTATATGAATTTCAGGACGAAACTTGTACGTGACAAGTTTAGACAAAGACCTGAACGAAAGTCTGGTACAATAACTTGAACTCTAGCCCCTATTTTTCTTTTTTTTCTTTTTTTTTTTTGACGGAGGTAGACAATATTTCGCAAGGCTGTCAAACGAGTTATCGGCGCTCTTCACGCACTTGTAAGGCTACGGGTACCCTAACCTGAAACGGTATAACTAATCAGCGATAATCAAGAGACTCGGTAGGAAAAAAGTTAGTCTCCTGGAAATTTTTCCTGCAGGGATGAAATATGATCCGAAGTTCTACAAAAAAAAATAAAAAAATATCTGACCGAGTTTATAAAAATAATTTTTAATTGCAGTAAGATAATCTCAGTTAATTGAACAATACTGCGATGCAATTTAATTAATGCATAATTATATCTGCAGGGAGAGTATTATAGCGAAGCTGCAGGGTTATAAAATTGTTGTGATCATTAATTTGAAGGGAAGGTAGAAATACTGAATGATTTTCAGCGAACCGTATAAAATTACGAATTGTGTAACAACTCTGTGTAGAATTTAGTAAAAGCATTTATGAACCGACTTGTCAATTATTCCAGACGAAGAATCAAGAAGAAAATTATCCATCTCAGATCCGACGAAGATATAGTATTAATCTATAGCGGCAAGTTAAACATTTTGAAGGGTTTTCTCTGAAGATTAATTCGCGAACAAATAACTGCAGAGTTAATCGTCGACAATAATTAATTGAAAATTTGTCCGAATTAACTTGCTTTCGAAAGTAAATAAGTGTAGATAATATTGTTCTTTCAATTCCGTATCCACTTTTGTGAGGAGAAGGATAAAAACATGCCTCATCGGTCCTCAAGCTGACCCTACCAATTTCGGCGCGTAATTCCAATTTTAAACAAATTAACATTATGGATTTGTATTAATTTTCTAATTCTTGTACTCAAATTTGGTGGGAATTTTTTTTCTCAAAGACATATTTTCTTGTAAAAAAAAAACCCTCAGCTTTCCAATAAAAATATTTCTGAATTCCAAAAATGCAGTTGAAGCTTACAAAAATACGTTTTTTTTTTTTTTTTAAAAGCGTGTTTTTAAGGTCGTTGCCCATTTTTTTTATTAAATATTCTATTTTATTAAATATTTTACAGAATCAATTGTCAATTGATATTGTGTCAATTAGAATCGTATGTTGAAAATGTATCGGTTCAATAGAAAAAAAAATTGGCGGAAAATAGTTTGTCTTCGTATCGAAAACGTGAAGACAACTTTTTGAAACAAAAAAATATAATCTCTTGGCAATAATTTTTTTAAAGAAATCTCAAAATTTGGTACAAGCAAATGATTTTGTTGAAGAAGAATTGAACTTCTGTTACCATTTTCAAGATCCGTAATAAATGAACAAATTTGGCAGGTACACATGTGTAAAATGAAATTTGTCAAGTTGAAATATTCGTAACAGTCCCAGATTTCTTTTGTTTTTTTTTTTTTTTTTTTTTTTTTATTACTCCGCGATTTATGGTTATCAACAAAAAAAAAGAATGATGGCTACGTGTCAATTTTGTCGGTAGAGTTGGATTAAGCTGTACGAGTCCCGTTACCGTAATTAATCATTGTGAGAGATAGACAGAGAGAGAGAGAGCGAGAAAGAAAAAAAGATACGGAGAAAGAATCTGGATGACACGCGCCGGGCAAAAAACTTGTCAATTTCGTGATTTCATTTCGCGTTCAGAACCGCGGCGTGTATAGATAGAGAATATAGCAGTCGACTATGGGATAGAAGAAAAAAAAAACATTTATACGGCAATGAAGAGGACGGAATTTCGCTGGCTTACAACAAGAATAAATGGAAGCGAAATAAAGGCCACAAAATATCCAGTATAAAGCTAAAAGAAGAATGTCTCGACCGGGATGTATATGGGGTAGTCCATGCCGTTTCGACCAACCCATGACCCCGACCCCCTCCGATTTTGGAATAAATTTTTTATACGATTTGCCGGTCTTCAAAATGCAACGTCAATTTTTCTCAGATTTTTATTATTTTTGGTTATTTGTTTAAAAATTTCCAAAGTCAAAAAAAAAAATGCCATGTTTTAAAAATCTGAAAAAATTCAATAAAATTCTACGAAATAAGATAATTTTTTCCATATTAATTTTCTAGTGGTGTTCTCGAGGGGACACCCGGGACGGGACTAAGCCAAGGGAAAAAGTCCAAGTCGGATGCTGTATTTTTTTTTTCAGACGTCAATTTTTGTGCCTAAAATAATACCGCATAGTTGAGAATGAAAATTAATTTTTTTTTTTTTTTGCTTTTCTATTTTTTTTTTTCACTTTTTAAAAAAAAATTTTTTCTGAATGAACGTAAAAAAAAAGGAATTTATTTTCAACTATGCGGTACTATTTTGGGCACAAAAATTGACGTCTGCAAAAAATAAGACGGTCCGACTTGGACTTTTTTCCTTGGCTTAGTCCTGCCCCGGGTGTCCCTTCGAGAACACCACTATAAAATTAATATGGAAAAAATTATCTTATTTCTTAGAATTTTATTGAATTTTTTCAGATTTTCAAAACATGGCGTTCTTTTGTTGACTTTGGAAATTTAAAAAAAAATAACCAAAAATAATAAAAATCTGAAAAAAATTGACGTTGCATTTTGAAGACCGGCAAATCATATAAAAAATTTATTTCAAAATCCGAGGGGGTCGGGGTCATGGGTTGGTCGAAACGGCATGGACTACCCCATATACTTACTATGAAAGTATCAAAGTATCCAGTCCAAAGAATTCGGGGACGTGCAAGAAACGTCGAAACCGTCTCAATCTGAGTTAAGTCTGCAGCATCGACTGAAAAGATATAAAGAATAAGTCATGGCTTCTCACATTAAAATTCTCTCGTCGTTAAATCTACGTTAAATTCCCGATTTTATGAAAAGAATTATTCTCAGTTTCATAATCGATAATGATAAGTTGATTAGACTGTTCAAAAATTTCTATTGCCAATGACGTGGTCGGTCTTTGTATAACCCCAGTTGCACATGTTAAGGCTAAAGAAAATTTTTTAATCCCTCGGTTTCGGATCAACGCGATTTAATAAATCACGATAACGAAGAGAAAAAAAAATATATATGTATATATCGAATACAACGTATAAAGTTATCCATAAATCGATACGGAAATATATGAGCATTGATAAGTATATACGCCATCCATTCGAAACTGAGCAACGACGCCCAGCTTTGTCGTCGCGACGCCATCCTGTCGCCAGCGCGTTCACAGAGCGAAGGAGCTAATACCCTCTTAAAGAGGGCTGCTTCACGGTAGACTGAGTCCTTTCGCGTATTCCAAATAGGGGCAGCGTGCGAGTCCTTCGGCACTTCGTGGCTCGGGATGCGGCTCTGCTATACGTTATCCTTGAGATATAATCGACACTTTCTCGATAGGAATCCTATCACTTAATTGTTCAGAAATTAATTCTGTATGATCCAACGGCCCACAGCACAGTCTAGATGCCTAATTAGAGCCCAATTTCAACTCCGATCACTCGAGGATTTTCAAGAAGGTTTTAATTAACGACAGGAATTTATCACTTAGGTATTCCGTACGGAATGCTCGACAGTTTAGCATCGAGAAGCTAATTTTGACGACATGTGATACTCACGAGATAGTTAAATTGATGTTAGCGAAAATGATCAGTCTCGGATAAATTTAGTCATGTGAAAGTCGTTTGACATCGACTAAAGTGAAACGTGACTTCCTCGTTTCAACTAAAAACTGAAGATTTCAGGGTACAACCGTGACGGAGTATGAGTAAACATGAAAAAAAAAATCGAGCCAGCACAGGGTGCCGTTTAACATATAGAACGCGAAATCTAAATTTGATACAATAAATTATTCACGACCATTTCCGGAATAATTTGGAAAGCTCCATTTCCGTACTTGACAAAAAAGAAAATAGAAAGAAAGAAAAAAAAAATGAATAAACCTAGTCTATCGATCGATCTATAAATCAAGTTCTTTGCAACGATTTCAAATACTCACGGAAACAGTTACTCCACTTTCCCCTTGTACGTATACATCTTAACTCCGAATGTCTCAGAACGATTCCAACTAATTTGAGATACTTACTCTAATTTACAAAGGGGTCTAAATTTCCTGTCTTCTTTCATGGACGTTGCAGAGTCTGAACGATAATTGCGATACTGATTTTGGTTAGACCTTATACCTCGAAACGTACTGCATTGAGTAAATTTTGCTGTACCGTAATCACGCCGATCTTTATAGTGAGAACAAAATTCTGAGCATCTTAATAACTGCGAGAAATACTCGGCGACTTTGTCGTCTGCAGTACGAGACAAGCCTAGCTTTCGTTAAGAGGCCGTCAGTCTTAATCCAGTTTATTTCCGGACTGAGCTTTACTCGCTCCGTCACCACGTCAAGCGTTTCCGGGCCGTCTGTGCCTCTTAACAGGCCCAAGGTCCAAGACAGAAGAAAACATTTTCATTCCGTTGGTGGCGAAAGAAATTCAAGCTCTCTGAAGCTTTCGCCGTGGAATAAGTTCGAATAAAAGTAGAATTCAGTCTCGCCCGCGCGGAACGAAGACAGAGAATATTTTCAACCATTAACCTATACGGGGTTCGAAGATGAATTGAAAAATGTCTAGGCATCGACAGAAGACTCCTAAAAGCTTCGAGTGACGTCGCCAACAAAACTCTAGACTTTATACCAGCGACGACTCTGCAGGAGCCAAACGCCGATATAAGTCGTAGATCGACTTGCGTCGTCGAACCGTGAAGCGCAAGTGTGCAACTGACTTTTCTTGCAGCACTTCGGTATCGATGGACCTCTCTCGCGTATCGACAACATTATTATCACCCTGAGAGTACAAGGAATACATTTCAGCATCAGTATAGAATTTCAAAAAAAAAAAATATATATATATATATATATGACATTGACACAACGTTTCTAGACCTGTAATATATGTCTGAGGATGGATTACGAAACGATTAAAGTTCCGGTCGATTTGGCTTCGAATACTGTCTTTCGTTGATCACTGGTCTATCAAATGCCATTTTGATACACTGAAGTCACTCAACTTATGAGCTTTTACAGCTTTCATGAATACGAACACATACAATTATAATTGATTTGTGCAGAATTGCTCTGGCATGTTGTTTTTGTGCAGATTAATAATCGTTTTGTCATACCCATTACTGGCGTCGCATGATATGCAAATTAGAAATTTGCAAACAAAATTTTTCAGCAATCAAGGAATAATTAAATTAACGTTGGTCTGAAAGTCTGAAAAATTCAACAAAAAATTTTTGAATTGTTCGAAATTTGTGAGAACACTTTGTGAGAAATTTCAGATATTTTCGGATACTTTCAGAAAGCTTAATTCAGTCGAAATTCAGATAAAAAAAATCAAATCTTTTGATTCAAAAAGTTCTTCAGAATATTATAGAGGTTTTTAGAAATTTACTTGAGGTTTTTTGAGAAAATATTGCGAAATATTTTCTCTTCCGTTGTGTAAAGGATGAGAAAAAAACAAAATCGACCGAGGTTAGGCAAAAAATCGGGTTTTTTCATTCGATTTGATACGCAAAGCCCCATACGCAATCACACGCACATTTGTCATTTCCTAGGAACTCAAGATTTTCAGAATCAGGTAAATCGCATCGACAGTTAATACCAAACTACTAAGATATTCCGATAGCGTTAGGGGGCGTGTTTGTTGGAGTTTGGAAATCAAAGTCACAGTTTCAGAACTCGGCTAGAAGTTTAGCCGTTCCCCGAACACATGTGTTTCAATTTTGCCAGTTTATTATTAAGCCGGGACAAATGAGACGTTTTCCAGTCCACGTGCTCACTTCTGAAGGAAAATTTTTTAAATTTTAATCAAAGGAACATAATTCATGCCAAGTTTTTCGATCCTCTGAAAGAAGAAAACAAAAAAACATCTAGTAATAATTTTTTTTCGTTTTCACCGACCGTTCGAACGTTGTCTGCGAAATATAAGAGTCAAATTTGAGGAGTGCTTCTTTCTACTCTTGATTTCAATTTTTAACAGCCCATTATTTTTTTCCCGTTTACGCTCCTCAATATTCGCTCCCCCCGTTTCTATCCCTCGAACATAACGGAGCTTTTTTGCCTGCAATCTCCAACGTGTGGCGCATCGCCGTTTTACGAGCTTCTGCACTTAAGACACGCGCTTGAAGGGTACATTTCTAATGAACGTTATCTCCGCCCTAGAGCAGGTACTCATGTGTGAAATATATCTAAGCGTTTATGACATCCAAGCTGTCTCACTGAACCTCCCTGCTTCTGAACTGTTTTCCAAATGGACAAAAACCGGGCCGGCTAATCCCAGTCTATGATAATGGATCTCGGCCAGCTCGTAATATTCAAGGAATAATTACTCGTCTACTTTGGCGATAAACCCTTTCCACAAATTACGTGTGAAGACGGTTAGAAAATTATTTCTCAAACACCAACGTTTCTTAGAATTATTTAATTCGAAAAGCATTTCTTATTTGATGGACGTTATTTGAGCTTTTATGTATCGAGTGCTACAACATATAGGTATACCATATGCATTATGTACGCGGGTTTTTACTTATCGAATTTTCTGACCACATGGAATGAGGAAATTTAAACGATTTAGGCTTTTCTTTGTAAGAGGATCTTCGAAAGCAACCAAGCAAACCAAACTCCCCCGAGAGTTCCCCTCTCTCAATTCCTTTTCCCCGTAACTGTCCATCCCTTGTAGACTTATTTGGACAATTGATAATTGGTGGGCTACCTTTGAGCCCTCTGAGTTCTTCGCCCTTTGGACTAGATGCGGTATAACTGTTTGAACAACCCTAAAAATTGTTCGAGCGTGCACGCTTCGGTTTGTCAAAAATTTTTTTCTTTACCCAATTATTTTGGTTTGATTTCTCGGTACGGTTATAGTCGCTGTCTTTAATAAATAACGACGAATATGTGAATAGGACAATTTATGGAAAAGACGTTTACTGCAGCTGTTAATGAGCCGGAAGAATTCCATGACTAACGATCGCGCTTTGGACCGTTTCAGATTGTGGAATTATTCTTATATTACTATTTTTTTTTTCTGTTTTTTTTTTTGCATTTCGTTTTTTCTCTCCGTTAATTATAGATCTTTCGAGACATAAAAGTGTACGCGATGCGTGCCGGAAATTACAACCATTTGACGATCATTCTTGCGGTTCAGCATCGTCAGCGCAAGCTGTACCTACGCCTGCCTGCCACGTTTAGCTCGAGCTTCTAAATTCCATTACCACAAATTTAAATAAATACATGTATGCAAATAGTAGGTACGGTAGCTGTTGCGACGTTGTGGACTGAATTGCTAACACGTGGTGTTCCCTAACGAACTCCAGTGCAAGCTTTAACGGACATTCCGTAGTCAATTTTTAATTTTTTTTTTTGAATTTTTTCACTTTTTTTTGGACCTTGAATTTGCCTCCGATAGTTTGATCGTGACACGTCGACTGTTTGAAGAAAAATTGAAGACAATTATTTTACAATGACGATCCAGGCATGCACAATATTCGAATGGAATAACCCATACAAAATTTTAATGACAGGGGGGGTGGCAATTTTTTTGAACACAGCAGGATTCTAGCAGACTAATTTGTGAGAATTTCACATTTTTAGGACCATAGTTAGTCCCACAACGAAATAATAACTGGAAAAACTGCGAAACCCAGTGCATTTCAAATGGAAAAGTTCATCCTCTGTGGTCAAGGGTTAAATGTTGAAATAAAATTCTGAAAAAATTAGGGTGACCTAATTACGACCACCCTGATGCACAATCTTCATCCCTTCCTGCTCTCCTGTACTCCTGGAGTCCCATTCTTTCATATTTTCTATCTCACAATGAATTAGGATAATTGCTGAAGATAAGTCTTAAAGCAAAAAATAAAATCAGAAATGAATGAATAATAATTTTTTTTAGAGTAACATGCGCCTCCCAACGATTCCGAAGGTTTAGGGTATAAGGCAGTTGAGTAAATACGACAGATTGGTTTCAAACAAATAATAATTCGTGTCGATCAGAGAGAAGAGCAGCTTCAAACGTACCGGGATATATATATATATATATATATATATATATATATATATATATATATATATATATATATATATATATATATATTTTTACGAGAGAATAAAGTGGCCAATTCAAACCGTTCACGTAAAGGGACAAAGGGAATAAAAAAAAGATCTCCGAACGGTTTACGAGAAAGTTTTCATTTTATCATTTTCACAAAAGTCTCCGCTGAGACTCGGGCGTCATGGAAAGGCACGTTTCCTATATACCTAACTTCCATTTTCGTTACTTTGATCGAAGAAAACCAAAACAAACAGAGCCAGGAAGTAAGAAAGAGAGAGAGAAAAATAGAGGAAAAGAAGACGAAAAAAAAAAAGAAAGAAACAACAGAAAATAAGAAAAGGAAGAAACAAACTCTTTCTCTCTTATAGACATAAATTCTAGGACCTTCTAAGCGAAAAATGTTTTCGTCGCACTAGCCTCGTGATCTTTAATAATTGAATGTAATGAGAAATTTCGTACATGGCTGAGGCTGTGATTGAAAATTTGATGAAACTGAATTTTAAAGTGAGAACTTGGAAGTTGATTCAAGTATAAATTTCAACTGAGGAATCATCCGACCTATCGCGGTGCTAATACAATTTATGAGGTGTGAAGCTGAACGGATTCGGTGCCATTGATTACTATCTTGGGAATTACATTTGCCTCCGAACTTGGCATCGATTTGCTTGTAGTATAACACCGCGTATATCTAGCTATTGAGCCCTGAATTTGCTTTATGGTAGAAATAATCACACCGCGCCGGACAGATGAATCTTCGTCTAAATTTATGAAGAGAAAAAAATCAAAAGTATTCGCAAAGTATCGAATTTACAAATTATTATGCAATTTGTCGCACTTATCGTTATTTATTCATTTATTTAGTTTATTTTTTTGAAAATTTCTGAATAACTTTAAGAATTGCAGAGCTCTGAAATAATCTGTAAAAAGACCCGTAAGCTCTAGTTATCTAATAAGAAACTGTTGTCAAACAATTATCGAAATTATTGATATACTTTTTGAGTATTGTTAGTGAATTTTGTAGGAAATTTTCACACATTTTCAGGGCTTTACCAAAATTTTAGACAAAAGAAAAGTCGATTTTCTAGAATTTTCAGAGTTTATCCGAAAATGTTGAGAAATATGTCGGAAAATCAATGGAAATTCAATGTTACTAAATCCCCGATGGTGAAAATAGTTTTCGCTATATTTCCCAAAAAAAAATTCTGAACATTTTCGTACAAACTTGAAGAAAAAAAAAACCCCACACATTTTTATTTATTTTCTTTCTTTTCAAATATGTTAGTGAAATTCTGAAAACGTTTGAAAATTTCCTGCGAAAATCTTCAATAATACTCACAAAGTGTTCCGATCTCGAGAAACTCATTTAAAATAGATTGAAAAAAAATGATCAGGGCTTATGGAACTTTTTGCAAAGTTTTTCAAAATTATTGCGAAAATTTGACGAAAAAAAAAAATCAAAATAATAAATTCCCAGTATATTTGAACGTTGCTTATGAAAGTTTGAAAATAATTCGGATAAAATTACATACTTGTAAATAAATAAATAAATAAGTAAACGTATCGGGCGAAAGAAGCTTCGCGGTAGAAATCCGCAATGCGAAAATTCGAGTCAGAATCCGTGGAATATTGGATCAACATTCGGGATGAATAAGTTGTGGAAAAGTGGATATCGCCACTGCCTACGTGTCCCACGGTCTACGCGTTGAAGATTTACCTTTGGTGTTGGCTGGTACCACTTGTAAAGAGGTCGTAGGAATTCCCTTCAGCGTCAGACTCATTCTTCGCTGCTATATGTATGCATACATATTATAGAAAACGGCGCTCCACACAAGTCGCGATAAAGCTCGCAGAGGAGAAATATTTCTAAACAGAAAATCTCGTATATAGTACATTCTACATTAAATGAAGATGAACGCAGCTGCGTTTCTGGATCAAATAAAGAGTCAACATTTTCACCCGCACACCTATAAATCTTCGTACACTGAATGGTTCACGCGTAAAATAAGGTGTAAGATAAAGAACATTTCATATCTTTTGTTTATATTCGAATCCTCTGGATAATATTGAAGGTAGCTCTGCATTTCGCAATTCATTCCAGTACCAACGATATATGTGATCTTTTACAATATTTTCGAACTGAAGTAGCTTTTAATGAAGGACTTATATAGGTATACACCAGGGTGGTCGTTAGAAATCAAAAATTTCGGGCCACTCTCCAAATCAACTCCAAATAAATAAAAACTGATTGTGTAATTTTCTCAGAATTTTGTCTTAACATTTAACCCTTGACCACCGAGGATGAACTTTTCCATTTAAAATGCACCGGGATTCGTGGTCTTTCCAGTTATTATTTCATTCTGGGACTAACTATGGGCCTTAAAATTTGAAATTCTTACAAATTGGTGTACTAGAATCCTGCTGTGTGCAAAAAAATTGCCACCCCCTGCCATTAAAATTTTGTATGCGTTATTCCATGCCAATATAATGATAAAATACAAAATGTGAAGAAACCGAAAAACGTCGGGAAACATATATTTTCAATGTTTTTGAGCAGCATTCGATAAATTTGAAAAAAAACATCATCATATTAGCATGGGATTAACCCATACAAAATTTTGAAGGTGGGGAGGCGGCAATTTTTTGCCATGCAGCAGCATTCTAGTAGAGTAATTTGTGAGAATTTCAAATTTTTAGGCCCAAAATTAGTCTGACAATAAAATAACAAGTGGAAAGACTGCAAAACGCCGTGCATTTTAAATGGAAAAGTTCATCCAATGTGGTCGAGGGTTAAATGTTAAAATAAAATTCCGAGAAAATTACACGATTAGTTTTTATTTATTTGGAGTTGATTTGGGGGGCGGCCCGGAAATTTTTAATTTTAACGGTTTGGCCGAAATTGCAGAATAATTTTGACTATGAATATGGAACTTCTGAATTTGAAAAAAAGCTATGTGAATCTCTCCGAATTATATCTACAAATGAGCCAGACAAAATTGAATCGAAAAGCTCAATATCTGTAGCACGATGAGCATTTTAATTACACTTCAAATGATAGATTTATCGAAAAGCTTCTTCCGTCACAAATTTGAAATTATTTCGTTTTAAACTTTTGCATCTCATTTGCACAGATTGACACAGCTTCTTTCCTTAAATCAGTTCGTGCTTTTCCATTATAAAAATTATTTTACACAATTATTGAAACCATCCGTATGTAATACATACATGTATATTAAGATGAAAAAATATTTATATCCTTATTTTCGTTCACCGTTTCATTTATTTCATGCGGCTGTATTCACATCGGAGTTCAGTACCCGACCGGGTATCGTTCGGTGTCGGAGCAATACTCGAAAAGATACGCTTTTGATTATTCAGCTCGGAAAATTTCTCTTGGGCTTGGCGTGCATGTAATAAGCTTTCGAAGGTGGCAGTCATTTCTTGGCGTAGAAAGCGACACAGCTGCAAGAAGTCTAGGTAGGGCACAAGGGGTCTCTCAAGATAGGGCCACGGCGTCGTTATACGAGAGTAACAAAATTGTCTACATTATCGTATAGACCGCCTTGACACAAATTTGGCTACTACCCGGCCACTAAGTATAAACCTTTGGACTGTATACTTCGAACTATATAGCCAACCATGTATAACATACACATATAGGTAAATATGGGGCATCCTATGTGGACTCATTGTCAGCTGGCTAAAATTTCAATTATATCGCGTTTTTCTTTTTCCGTTTTCGTTTCATCTCCAATAGATATCGGGATATGAATCTTCTTATTCACTCATCCTCTCGTCCTTAACATTCAACATGTTGTGGTTCATCAAAAGTAAAAACGTCAAATTATTTGTTCAAAGACAAAAACGTTGGTTTTCATTCAAATGTAGCCAGTCGAAATTTTGATGAATCAATTTTTGTTTTTAATTCTAGACACGAATAAGCATACAAAATTTTGAGATACATTTGATTGTGGAAGAAGGATTCATGTCTGATTTCTTTGTTAGTTCAATTATTGATATTACTTGAAATATTTCAAAATATCTATAGGCAATTCCAGCAATTATTTACCCGGCTCAGGGTCTCGACATCCTCGATTCTCGTTTGACTATAGACACCCCTCGTTCCAATCGCAAAGAATAATTGATAAAATGATCGATCACCCATTAGAACATCCCCCGCTTTTGGTATTTTGAACAGAATTTTTCGATACGTGAATAAATACAAAAAGTACATTTTCATAGCATTTATACAGACATCAGAATAAAATGAAAATATTTTCATACGAAAGTGAGAGAAATTTCGCATGAAAACGTATTCTCATCTTTTATTTTTCATCTCTTTTGAGATTCGAAAAAAATTATTGGATAAATCGGTTTTCAAAAAAGTCACAAAAAGTACAAATTTAAATACGAATTACGATCAGGGATCACAATAATCCAAAAACAAAAAAAAAAAATTTTGGGCTCCTTGTGAATGGACCTAAGAATGTGTAAATTTATAAGAAAATCGGAGAACGTGAGACCCCAAACCTGGTTAATAATTGGTGCAATCGACATTCGATACTTGCAGCATATAAACTTGAAAGCTGCGCTAGGACCTGTCTACGGTAATTTGAGATTGTCAATGTATCGTCAATAATTATCGCCATTTTTCTATCCGATTGAAACGCCGGCTTCTGTTCCTATAAAATACATAACAGGACCGGTCGAAACAGATTTGGTCATTCAATACTTCAAAAGTCAGAAGATGAATGGATTTTGTAATTTTCCACGTTGGTCATATCAATTTAGACGATTTTGACAACACGCGAGGAGAAAAAAAAAAAAACCGAAAACCAAAAACGAAGAAGAGAAAAATAAAGAAAAAAGATTCTCAATATAATATGGGCGAAAATTCATACACTTTGTAATTCACTCAACGTAGGTATTCTGCAGTTTCCGATAGAAATTCAACGCGTATTACATAATGCATGATCTCCTAGGCACAAAGGGGTTAATATAGAGTCGATATAGCGATAGGCATACTACAGTTCCTCTGGTATTTTTTTTCCGATCAAAATTCTATATAGGATATCGTATTGTTTCTGCACGTATACGCAGTTTGCTCTTTTCACAGCTACTAAGTTTCCCGTTTCCCTACTAGGTATATTCTTTTTTCCATTTATTTTTTTTTCCATTTTTTCCTTTCTTTTTATCATTCCTTTTCTATTTTTCTCTCTTCTCTTCGTCTTCTATTTTAAATGAAAACAGCGCAGTGATATCAAAGATCAAGTTGTTCGCTGACAGGTCTTGGCGGTTCTATAGCCTCTGGAATGTTCATTTTTCTTTCGTGTCCCTCTGGTCGTCGCTAAAACGACCGTTCTGTCGACCGTTATTCACGCCACGGTCACAAAGAGACAGAGAGAGAGAGAAAAAAAAAACCAAGTAGAATAAAATGGAATAGTTTATTATTTAGCCTCAGGACAGATCCCTTCAGACAATACTTGGATACAGAAATCAAGAGAATCGTAGAGAGACGGTTTTAACCGATTCCATCGATAAGGCCCAAAAGTTGTTCAGCCACGATTCTTTAGCGTCTAGATTTGACATTCTAATTAAATCAAATTATCTCATAATCCATTTTGCCGGACATAAGTTAATTGATCTTCATAATCGACAGTTTCAGGCAGCTGAAATGGTCTTATTGGTAAAAATTTGATCCAAAGATTTTATGGAATTATATCGTTTTTGTATACTATTTGATATAAGAAAAAAAAATCCGAGGTTGAGAGAGAATTTTTTCTGGTAAGATTTATTGGAACAAAATGCCAGCCTCAGATCACTGTAATGCTTATCTAACGAGTTATTTTTGTATCGCCAAGTATCGTATAGTACGTGGTTGAAATACGTGTGGATCTAATGTGGACTCAGACAATCTCTTGAACGGAATCTGATCAAGAATATAGCCTCTGAATTATCCTTCGACCAATACTTCACTGTAATCGCTACGTCTCAGAGATATATATTTTAGTATCCTTGAAAAAGATGCATAGCTTGCTATAACCGTTTCGAATTGGGTTAATATAACAGTCTTCGATCACTGTACCAAGATTGCAAAAAATTAGTTAGTCCTTATCTCACACACGTCTACTAGGATAATAAATGAGAAATTATGTTAAAGGAGGTAGAAGACATTTTTTGGGTTGCCTTGAAAAATATTTTTCGATAAAAATTAATCCTACTGAATAATTTTTCTCGTTAAGTTTGTACTTTGTTCATATACTTTGAACTTCCGGGCGAGAATTTAATAAATTTACCGACCGGGTTCGAAAAAATTTTTTTTTTTTTTGTTAATAAAATTTCGAGAGTTATACCGCCTAGGGCTGGGTTTTATTACCGCGATGAAATTTCGTTTAATAACAATATGGGCTATTACAGTTTCTGAAACAAGTTATTAAGATCAGAGAGATAAGAAATCATACGAGGTAGGTAAGGAAGGGAACCTCATAAAACACACTTGGCTAATGTATATATTCCGTTTTGGTTTACATCAAATCTAGGTTTTATTGCCTTAATAAATTGTGGTCTGTTAAATGAGGAGAGTAGAAGTCAGTCAGCCAGAATAATTAACCAACGACTGACACAAACGGGGATCAGGTTCATCATTTTATGCGCTATTTATTAACCCTTAATTCTGAACCGAAGATAAATTCCAACTATTTCTGTATAATTTTTCGGGTCAGTGATCATCGGAAGAGAATATCAACACTTTCGAATTTCCACGATTTTAATTTTTTCAAGAGACTCGGTAGAGTCTCGAGCCTAGTTATATTTTCAAGATCTACGATTACAGTTACAAGATAACGTTTCATCGTTACTTGACTGTCGATTCAAGGGCTCGACACGTATACTTTTTGAAAAATTAATTTTTTGGTTATTGTATTTATTTGTTTTTTTTTTCTCATTTGTTTTTCCGTTGGCGTCTTCTTATCTGAAAATTTCACGACACAAATTGCGTTTGCTTGCAATTTTCGTCTCAAAGTTTATGCAAGCCCTTAAGTAACCTCGATGTAGACCTGCACTGAAACGGTAACTGCAGATATAATGAAATGACTGTTGGAAAGAGAAATAAAAATTTTATACACGTTACAGACTCGACTCACACAAAAGTAATTACTCAGCTTGAATCATTACGCCAATAGGTAGAGTAAAAGAAAAAAATAATAATAATTAACTGCGCATTTATAGAGATCTTTTCATTAAAATTACTACCTCATTGCAAAACTGAAGTGAACCTAATTGTAATTTACAAAACGCGTTTATAAATTGCTTTTTTCTTTTTTTTTTTTTTTTTATCTTCAAAGGAGTTTATTTTTCATTAATTTTTCTTTCATTTCAAAGTGAGGATATTGGATCTGAGAGAATTGCGTTAACCACGTGAAATTTTTCTATGAAGCCAAGAGGCAATAGGTGCTGAATTTTTTTCTTCTTCTTCATATAACTGATAAAATGATGTTATTGTGTGAATTCTTTTGAACTCTTATTCGTCGAAGAAAATTGGCGAATGAACAGCAGCTAACAGCCTCAAAGTTACTCCTGAATATTTCAGGCTTTTATAAAACGTATAACAAAACAATAAGGCTCCTCTCGTCTCTCCATCCATGCAATTGTCTCATTTTTCTCTCATCGGAGAGAAGATTAGCTCATCGTGATCGCGATGAAAATTATCGAGCTCCGCTTGTCAGAAGGAAATAAATTCTGATAAGAATTCTGGTCGAGTTTTTGAACCTGAATATTGAACAAAAAGTCGCTGAAAAACAAAAAATTTCAAAAATCCTATGGCACAGGGTAAACTCGTTGCTTTTCCACCAGTCTGTTGAACGTCAAATGATTGATAATGAAACTTCACGCTTATATGATGTTGCAAAAATACGTCGAGCCGGTGCGTGTCCATTAAGAAAAAAAAAAAAAAATGCAAAAATAAAGGGGACATCTTTTTTTTTTTCATCCGAGATAATTTTTGTAAATGATTAATGAGGTTTGTCATGCGTGTGATGAATTATCTCGTAAATATCGTATTAGCGGACCACTCAACAAAGCTGGGAGCTTCATAATACCGCATTGTCTTCTGGACAATACGTGCTGAAATCCTGCAGCTAGTCCAGCTAACTGTCACTATACATAGTCCCGCTCATCGTCGTCCTGCAATCCTGCGGGAAGGACGAGGAATACTCTCCTTCCTCTGTCTCTAGCTCTACTTGATTTAGGTCTCCTTTCGCTGAGCTCAACGCCCACAAAGACTTATTCATCATGCAAAATACACGTGTATACATATGTGTGCGCGTTTTGCACGTCGGAATATATATGTATGTATGTGTGTACATACATAAATTTCATCAATTCTATTTCATGGGCGTTGTAACGTACCCAGCTCAGAATTTCCAGACCGTTTCATTAGGTTCTCAAATAAGTATCGAAGAGCTTCTAGTATCCTGTCCGAAAATTACGAATTCTTTCAATGGAATGATATCTCGCCAATTTTTCGCCAGGTTCAAGGTCTCACCATCTCTGATTCCCTTTCAACTATGAACACCACTTATTCCGGCCACCAGGAGTCCAAAAGTTTGTGTTTTTTTACATTTTTCTGGTCCCTTGTGATGGGTACATAATTCTGTATTTTGTTACTTTTTTGAAAACAAACATTTTCAGAGGAAAATGAAAATATTTCCATTCGAAAGAGTGGAAAACTTTGCATGAAACATTACGAATTTGAGTGTGCATTACAATCAGGGATAAGCAAGATGTAAAAAAAAAAAATAATTCTTATGAGCTCCTTGTGGCTGGAATAAAGGGTGTTTAAATTTAGAAGAGAATCGGAGATAATAATCGACGGAATCACCGGCCGCATGTATTCAAAAAAGAATAATCCAACTTTTAGTACCGAATTTCTTTTCGTGCGTAAAATTTTTTGTTATCAAAGCTTCGAATATTGAAGCTGAAGTTGTCCGGAACGGAACGGGAGATGGTGTTGAAGTAATTATTCCGGCCCCGAGACGCCTGTCGATATCGCCTTTTAAAGATAATATTTTCCTTCGTGGTTATTGATGTTTTTTATTCTGAATCGTGTTCGGCTTTCAATCAAGACTCTTTAAATTCATAATGTGTAGGTATACCTATTCCTTGCCGCAAGCCCCCTCGATACCGTGAAATTTCATCAACACAATCTCAATCCACTTAAAAATCAAAGTCGATTTAACGACGGAGAGGGAAAAACACAATTTAAAAACAGGAGTAGGTACATCATGATCGTTTCAGATTTACGAACAGTCTATCGGAGTACAAAGGAACAATTACTTCAAAGTTTCACAAATTAAGCTGGTGAAAAAAAATTTTAGATTTCAAGATCCTTAATTACAGATTTGGTAATTCGAAAACACAATTTTGATGAAAAGTCTTTTGTCTTCAAGTCAAATCCATAAATTCATTAGAGGTTTTACCGTCTAAAAGTCGGATGTACGTACATTTAATCGCTACAACCTCTAGAATTTTGCTAATTTTAAAGCAACAAAGAAACTCGCTTAGCCAGTCATTATATGCATAATTAATCCTTATAATGAAAGGTGCAGCTGTTGATTTCAAAGTCCGCTAAATGAGGGAAATGCTTTCACCATTAACTGAGATACTTGCGAGCCTTGAGTAAATTGTATATATAAAACGTTTATAACGAAGTTCATTATAACTAAATAATAAATAAGATATTTGTCTCGTCTTGGGTATCTGAGAGGCTACGAGCTCAGCACTTGCAGGATCTCACAGATTCCCAAATATCACGATCTACTACCATCAGTGGTGTCAATAACGTGTTTTCTTACTCTAAATGTTAGTTTTGGACACAAGAAAAATCTTCCCACAAGATGAGCTTTGAGTCTCAATTCTAAGAGACGGGTCGCTGATTCCAGATCTGAAGTTAAAATACAGAAATTCATAATCGCGGCTCCAGCATGGCTCACCAAAGTTTCAAAAAGCAGACAGTTTCGCGTCAAAATTGGTAATCGAAGGAAGCGAGCCCGAAAAACTGTCACGTACTAATTTCCATGCAAATCAGTCGACTTTTCGTGATTTTTGTTTCACCATGATAGACCCGGCATTTTGAATTTCTGTATTTTGACTCTAGATCTGAAATGAGCAGCTGCAAAGGTTCATGCAAAGTGCAAGCTGCAAAAGGTTAGATAAACATAAAACGAGACAGAATAAGCCGTCCCAAAAGACTGTACTCAACGGACAGTCACGGTTCACCATTATCACAGCTCAGGTCAATATAGGGCAAAAAATATCGATTTTATTTTGAATTTTCTTTTATTATGATTATTATTATTATTTTGACTACATTTGATTAGAAATTTTCATCCTAATATAATCATCCGATATAAAATTAGGGGCATGACCCTCGACCGAAATGAAAGTTACGCTCAAAAGGACGAGAATTTTTGACCAGTGCAGTAGTATCGAGCAGTCCGGACGGACTGTAGAAGTGGGTTCTCTTTGCAAATTCATTATAAAGGCTTGTGTATCACATATCAAGATTTTGAAATAAAAAAAAAGGGAAGGCACCTTCATAATGCACTCTAAAACGTCGATATTGTTCAGATAACCCAATATGCATGTATAGGTGCATATGAATACAGTTTCCGCATAGTACAACCGCGCAGATACAACAGCGTTAATTACTGAGAGTAACCATTGACATCTGTGTACATCATTGCCTCATCATTTTTGCATATTGAGGCTTAATTTGTAACAAATAACAGACGATCCTTCATCTGCGTGGATCTGGCACAAGGATATTAGATTAGGACATCAATTATCTGTTAATTATGGAAATAGATAATTGGCAATCGAGCAATGCCAACTATCGATAACGAGCTATACTGCCATGCTGCTGTACGACGGTGGCTAATTCATGGCAGCATGATACGGGTTACAAGAGAATGTGAAAGCTTAAACTTGCTCAGCATTTTTCATATAGTTTTACTTGGCGTGGAGCATTCCTAGAACTCAATCTCCATCAGCTTTGGCTTAGAGTACAAGTGCACTGCAGTGTGCACTCGTAACTTGTTCATGTTCTAAATGTAAATGATTAAAAACTCTCAAACAGCGGGAAAAAGCCGATAAAACTACTCATTAGTAGCTGTTGAAAAATACTGGTCCTTCAAAACAGCTAGGTTCATAAAGAGTTGTTAATGCATTCGAATAAAGCTGTACGCAAACTGTCGAGCGAAAGATTTCACTCGCATTATCAGTCTCACCAGACCTCACCATTAATGCTATATTTTTTTATTGTTCTTTGACATATCGAAAAAATTCAAGCAGGATTTGATTCCTGAAAAGATTCTCTTTCTGGTGACTACATCAGTTTTTGTGGGTTTTCCAAATAGAATATTTATTTTGCACTATGAACATGCAGGTTTCAGTGGCAAAATGATGTACTCGATGATTTTGTATGTAAAATGATAATTTCTTTATTGAAAACTCTGCAAAAAGTAGCTCGAAAATGGCCTGGGGTGTATCACACCCCATGTGACCATCTTGGGTTAAAAAAATCCCCAAATTTTTTACGTAATCTGTGAAAGAACGTTCCGTAATGAATGTATCAACGGGTTTGTTGATTAGTTTTTTTGTAGGTTAAAAGGGAGTTAAAATGAAGGGATTAGCACCCCTTTTCCACTAAGGGGTTACTCGGACTAGGTCCATTGGTTTGATTTTGTCTCGTCGATGTTTTGGGTGCTGGCATCTGCCCTCATCCTCAGTGTGGTACTTCACTGGCATCCCATTACGGATTGGTCAGTTCCGCTGTTTGACCGGTGTGTATATAGAACTCGCCACTGGTAGCGCCACCTTTGATCAGTGGCACTGCTTTGGTTTGTGGTGTTATTTGGCCTACTCGTGATTTGGCTTAGTTCATCCCTTATGGAAGAGGTATAGCCACACTTCATTGAGTCCGAGACTGGTTTGGCTGCTATACAGACCTCCTTTTCATATTTCGTATAGGTGGATTAGCTTCTTCTAATAGGACCCTCATGACGTTCGATTAAAACCGGTGTTGGTCTTCCCAAGCATCTACCAATCTTGATTTGGATCATTTGTACATCTTAACGGGTTTCTGATATTCTTGGATCCGAATCTAGAGGAGGCGTCCAGTTTTTCAGGTATATAATGTGTCCACACATTGCCACCGGATTTCTTATATAGGGTAAAGTGAGTGAATATGGACCACAAATTTTCGAAAATTTTTTTTTGGATGCTTCGTTTCTGAAAAATGACTCCGATCTCTATACCTAGATGAAATTTCTTCGTTTTTTCTTTTGTCATCTGTTATAAAAAAACAAAAACGTATTGCAATTTTCTGAAAACGTTTTTTTGATATATTAGCGACCTACAATCTGTCCATGTTATCTTTTCGGATTTCCTGGCTCTGTGAGATATCGTTATTGCTGGAGTGGGTCTTGTACTATTCACAGTACCTTCTTGCCTACCTCCCCTGTTCTAGTCAACACCCTTAATCTGCTTTCTGAATGACTTTATCTGAATAGCCATTGTTCTAAAGTGTTTTTCACGCCATTTCAAGTGCTTGCTTTAACTGTTTTTCTTTCTCACCTCAGTGTTCTGGCTCATGGCAGTCCAGGTATTTGCCAACGTGCGATTATTTCCATTTCCTCAAATTCGTTTCGCCAAACTTCCTGACCTATCATTCGAAAAAAAAACCACTGAAGCAATTCGCTGGCTGATTATTTCCGTTAAGTAATTCATTGCCTCAAAATCACTTTTATTCGGTCACCGGATGCAATTGTTTCTTGCAGTCTAATGAGCAATATTTTTAGCTATACTCATCAATCAATTATCTCGTATGAAATATTTGATCCGTAGAAAAAAATTGGCACAGGAAATTTTTATCGTAGTGTATCATTATAGTTTAATTTTTTGTTCGGTTTCCCAACGCTATCAGGAAATTACGTTCGATTCGTGTCGGCAGTACGGGTAGCGAAGTTCATCGGTACTTTAGTTATTTTACTCTGTTACTGCGGTACTAATTGAACGACTGCAGATGGTGAGCATAGTGGTCGAAGTAAGATCAAAGCTCGGTCTATAGACCTTCGGTTATTCATTGAATTTCCAATTATTTTTATGACAACTTCAATTAGTGTTGATCCATAAAAAGATCATGATTTGTGGCTACCTTTTTTTATCCCCTGCTTCCTTTCCAAAGACGACACGAAAACGTGAAACTTTAGTCCCAGCAACTTTTTCAAATATTCCTCTCTTTTGGTAGTAGCATAATTTTCAAATTTTTTTTGAACATCAGGTAAGTCAAGATAATTAGAAAATTCGTATCTCATTTTCAAAAAGGGCCTAAGAATCCAAAATCGGAAGTGGTAACGGACAGGATTTGGTCGAAATGACACGTAGGTATTATTACCCCATATAGTATTGATCGATACTGGGTGAAAAATAAATGATCTCTGCAATTTTTACCTCTCATAGTGCAATCCATATGTACCCAAAAGTTCGACAAGTTTTGATCCTCTGAGGCTTACCATTTGCGAAAAACACAAAGCTTGAATTTCCCCATTTTTAACAGATTGTGCAATATCATATATATGGGGCATTCCGTACCAACTGGACCTGGCCATGACCCTCGACCGCTCAGATCTGATCCGCGATTTTTTGTATCATTCTCCTGGCTCTAAATAGCAACTAGAATTTTTTTCAGATTTTTCAAAATAAATTTGAGCGCATCATGAATTTTTTAACTTTTTTTTTTCAATACCTCGATGGCCGTGATCGAAAAATCTGAAAAAATTCTCAAAAATTCTGTGTTAGAAATGAAAATCTTTGACCCAATATCCAAAATGTCTATTTATTTTGAAGAATTTATTTTGAAGAATCTGAAAAAATTCTAGTTGTTATTTTGGAGTCAGACGAATGATACAAAAAATCGCAGACCAGATCTGAGAGGTCGCGGGTCACGGCCAGGTCGAATTGATATGGAATGCCCCATATGTATGAATATTTATCTCATCCTTGATCCAAAAAAGAAAAAATAACCATCCTACGTATCATTCGTGTGAAGATCAAAGAGGTAAAAATGACAAAGATATGAAATTAATTAATCACAAAGTGAAAATCGCAATCCCGTTTTATTTTCAGACTAATTATTGTTCTGTGTATTATAATTAATTAATTATGCGTAACGCGTCGACAACATAGTCTTCTCACAGTCGTATTGTAAAGCATTACGAAAACATACAATAAAAGCGAGAAATGATTGAAAAAAAAAACCAAAAAAAAAAAAAAGAAAAATTTATTTCAACCCCCACATCCTGTCCAACCTCGGTGAAATTACTCTTGTTTATTATAATAAACTCTTTCATTGTCTCCGTGGTACAACGAAGAAGACAATTTATTTCAAGATCTCGGCAGCTTTTGTCAAGCTGTAATTAAACAAAATTATTAATGTTTTCCGAGACAACTCACACAACTAGATAGACTCGTTGGGTGTTCTTTGCATTCGTTTTATCCCGCTAAACTAACTAGTACTTTAACATTTCATTATAAAGTCATTTGCTTTCCATTGCCAGTTTGTATTATCTTAATTGTAAGGTGTACCCGTAAAGCTTGGTTTTGGAAATTCGGAGTACTCCAAAATGCATTCATTTGTCAGCCAAAGTTTATTTCACATCAAAAAAAAAAAAATTTTCTCTGAAAACCTTTGTCGTAAGGTTTTAGGCACATCGTTGTTCCGATTAAAGTCGTTGAGTGCTCATTTTGTTCAGAAAAGAAATCCTCATCGTGTGAAGGAGGAAATTTTTTTACAATTTCGTGTTGGCCGAGTTATTTGCAAATTAGTGACCTAAATATTGGAAATTTTGGAGAATTGACCGTAACTTTTCACATGAATTTTTTTTTGCCGATCCCTACGTTCATAAGATGTAGAATCGCTGTCTGAAGAAAGCAAGCCTTTGAGAGGTTGAATTGGACCAACGATGCGCCTGAAACCTTACGACAAAGTTTTTCGAAGGAAATTTTTTTTTGACGTGAAATAAGCTTTGGTTGACAAATAAATGAATTTTGGAGTAATGCAAATTTTCCAAACCAGGCTGTACTGGTCCCCTTGAATGGCGAAATTAGTAATAATTCAAAAATTCATCTGTAACACAGAAAACAATATCACGTCATTCCATACTCTTCCCAATATAGTTATATAGTCGCTAATATCCTATATTTTCTTTTCCATTTCCCTCTCTTGTCTTTCCGTTACGAGATCCTTCATTTTTTATTACCACTAAAAAAGACTCTTTCGCTATATTATATTAACCGGGAACTTTTTCTTTACCGTATATATGTAAAGTGCCCAACGTAATTGTACTCGCGGTTTATACCGTGCTATTTTTCCTCGAATATTTCTTCCTTAAAAATTTTCAAATACCACTAGATTTAAAATAGAGTTCTCTTTCGGTATATGAGTTCGTAGAATATCGAAATCTTATTGGCCCTATCCGCGTGCTACTGTTACACAACTGTACGCGGTCCATTGGCGGTATATAAAATGATGGAAAAAGTTTCCGTATTCATTTCTATCGAAATAAAATATGCATACATTACGCGCTTCTCGAGTGGCTTGGATACGTATACGGATGAAATTTTTTTTACTTTCTTCTGTTTTTACATATTTCGAATCCTGTTTATGCGACAACCGCAATAAGCATCGTATATATCTTTTTGCGTTGGTGAACAATTTCAAATACTTTCTTTGAAAAAATTCTTAAGTCAGTTTTGAACCTCATATCGTATCCATGCCTTGCGGAAAAATTAATCTGAGATCGTTCATTTTATAGGAGTAGGTATGGATTCTTGGAAAAGTATCTAGAAGAAAACTAAAAGCTCGTAAACTTGATTGTACCTTAGGTCAGGATTATCATTAATCTATGCTAAACGCAGTTTATAAAAAGAGGAAAAGAATGTTTCACAATTTTCATCAGTAAGGAAAGAACCAAAAAAAAAAAAAAACAGGCAAAAACTACCCTGAAAAACGTGAATCTCTATAGGCTATATCGTTCAGCTGGGCACTGGAGATAAAGCGATTACTCACACACGCATAAAAACGGACAGGTAGATATTCATAATTCTCTGCTTAAAGTTAAGTTCAGTACTAAAGTTTGGAACTAGAGGATACCGTTCAGAGAGAAGTTGGTCTGGGTAGGTGCGAACTTTGTCGATGTTTCGGTAGTTTATCCGATAATTCGTAAAAGACCGAAGCTCTCTTTTTTTTCACCCCAGTAGCGAAAGTTCCCTGCAGTACAGAAGCAGTACAACGAAGGAATTCCAGTCACGAAAACCAAGCTCTATATATACGTAGTTGGATTTTCCATTCTACGCTTCCTCCCTTCGCCGATGATTACAGGAGGCTGGAAGCTGTAGGCCTTTTACTTTTCGTGTGATGCCATGGCACATCACGATTACTACTCGTACACTCAACAACTGAGAATTTCACCGGTAACTTTACAATGAAGCAAAGTTTGAGACAACCCTTTCGAGCAGAGGATTTGCTTCCTGCTACTCTAACTGTTGTCTATTTCCGAGCATTGAACATGCGGCATTTACCGCGCACGCAATGGTCTGGATAAATTCGCTTAACGCTTTCCATTTCACCGTGCCATATTTCCGGCTACACGGTTTCCGTAAGCGTAAACCGTAACGCACAACGTAAGCTCCATTCTAAGCCAATAGCTTCGCTTTATGCTCGCGTTACCATTTAAGCTAGTACAAGATTTTATCGACAATTACAGTCAAATTTGCAGTATATTTCTGTCAAAAGAAAAATTAAACAAAAAATTGTTACCCTGAAAAATGATAAATCTTTGTAGGTAAACCATCATGATAGATGTAATATCCTAAGTTTTCTTGCCAGGGGTATGATCCCCAACTGAAATTAGAGTAACGCTTCAAAAGACTAGAGTTTTGGGTCAGTGCAGTAGGCTCGGGCAGTCCGTACGGACAAGAAGCCTGAAAAAAATGATGAATCTTTGTAGGTAAACGATCAGACTAGACAGAAAATCATAAGTTTTTTTGCTAGGGGGATAATCCTGAATTGAAATGAGAGTTATGCTCCAAAAGACAAGAGATTTGGGTTGGCGCAGTAGTGTCAACCAGTCCGGGCAGACAAAGATCGTCCTTAGGAAAGCAAATTCATAAGGCACTCTAGAGATATACTTCGTATATAAAATGAGTTCCTAAAAATGTTTCGTATTTCTGCATGGTATGATTAACAAAAACGTCGATATCGTTATATACCTGAAAGTCTGCTTTTATTATTCGCATGAGAAATTGCGTGATCAAATCAGCAGTTTTCCCATAACGAACCATTCTGTAATAACGGACACTCTGTAATATCGATATACCTACTTTTTCCCCCTTTTTTTTCTCCTTTCTTTCTCCTCAGGTTTCTTGGTTTTTATACCATGCTTCGCACTAAATCACATGAACTATTTCTATCCACGCAAAAAGTTCATTTTGTTTCTTTCTATAACCATTCAAAGTTAAGTTCGAAACTGCATCGGAGCTAGCTATGGCTTCCATAAAAAATGTGAATGATGAATTTCCGAACAACAGGAGGCGGCATGCTGCTGAAAGTATTTAGCGATTACAATTGAATGTTCTTTTCTTCATCGACCAAATTCTCGTAGATCTTTCGCTGAAACCTGAAGTATATTTGTCACGAGATGAATGTTTTCGTGGAAAACAATCATTCAAAAGTATCAGCATGTTGGGACGAGGCTATATGGCCAATCCTGTTGAAACAGAAGCACTTACTAGTGAGTTCGTATACTATAATTGATTCGAAACACTTTTTCCATTCACGGATATTTGTTGGTATTATATTTGAACAGAATTTCTGCACGTTTCACTTGAGAGCGTTCAGTGTTTTCGAATTTTATTGAGCATAAAAGTTCGATATAATGTCTGCCGAGAGATTGGGTATAACTTTAGCAAAAAATGTCGTCGTGAGGTATCGCGTGTAGAACCTGATTTGAGAAGACTCTCCAATATTCCAACTCCAAGTTCGAGAGCTTTAAAGTGATTCGCTTGTTTGAAGCGAGAGCAGTCAAGCGATGAAATGTCTAGAAAAAGCGTAGTGGCAGAAAAAGACTTTTTACTGTTGAAATTTCTCACTAATCAATAAAATACTTTCACCCTTTAACCTTCTTATCTAAACTTCCGAGCAGTTACGGTCACTGTAACCTTATATCTTCTACACACACAACCTCGCTCCGCTGCAAGGGCTAACGAGCACGTAGCTGCTAATCGGGATTAAGATCAACCGTCACGAATACGTCGTAAAAAGGTCCCTGGAACTTGAATCACAGGTCTTGATTGTTGATACTAGTGTTCTCGAGGGACTTGATTCTACATAGCCCACTTACCCATAAATTATTTGCATATAATCTCGACCAATAATTGGGTTCCATGTTCAGTAATCGTCAAGCTTTAAAGTTCCGCGTACCTAAACGGTATTTTACATGTTTGGAATGAAGCAGAAATTGCAGATTGACATCTTTCAAATTATCTGAAAAATTTTATAGTATCAAAGAACGCCATCGTAGATGATTTGAACAAAAACGCAAAATAAGTTTTCACTGTGGCAATAAAGTTTCGTGAACCTCTTAAAATTATGTCTCCTAATTAGGGTTTGCATTGAAAAATACGATATCTGTGCCTAAGGACCATTTTTATTATATTTCAATCATTAAAGTTGCAAAAAGGCTCCTCACGGCATGAATTTTAGATTCTTTAATTTAAAATTTCCTGGCTTACTTGTTGATATAATTTGGAGAGAATCGTGTACCTTTTCGAAAATCAGTTCGTGCCTTTTTTATAGCACAAATTATTTTACAGTACGTTCAAATTCGTCTGTATAGGGCTCCCTGAAAATCCGCTCTATCATGTGCGGTATGAGATATTTTGGGCTGTAAAAGCTGTAAGCTTAGTCAAAAACAGTGTTTCACTGTTGTGAAAACGTATATGTAGTCGGAAAGTGCGATGAGGCATTGTGGACAGTAACGTTGCAGATAATCTGTCGACTATAGTCACACAGACGATTTAAACTGCATCGCGGAATATGGCTTATTGGCGCGGAAGCTGTATCCGCAACCCCGTATGTCACCCATACGTTTCCGGAATATCTGAAATATTTTGGCACTCAACCTCCACGGAATACCGGATAACTTTTTTGCACCAAGCAAGGTATGACACCCAGCTGCTGTCCAAAGCTGTCTCCGTGCTTTCAGGGAATTCTGAATTTATTTTATCTCCTGCAAAAGACATTTAGGCGGGTCACCGTCCCACAGACTTGAGGGTTTGTAGCTCACAGGTTTTTTTTTTTCTATTGTGATGACTGTTTATTCGTATAACAAAACGAGGAGTTGGGGATCGAAGTCAATCGATCAATCGGGACTTTGAAATTCGAGATCGAAGGTGACGAACCCACAGAGCGACTCTTTGTCCATTTAATGAAGTTTTAATCAAGTTTTTATACAACTCCAAGACAACAGAGACTCGAGTTAAATGCTATAAAATCTTGTTAGATTTAAGTCGTTTAACGTACTAAAGAGTTGAGAACGTAAACCCAGAAGCAACACGATAGGTATAAAGAGACCAGCAATTAAAACTTTACTTGATTCAATCAGCGATGATCCGATCGAGTTGGCGCCACCGTAAAAGGAAGGCAGAGCAAAATTGAAATTTAATTGGATCAAAGAAATTCTATATCTATATATACCTACATCCTGCGCTAAAAGTTTGACTCAAATGTCATTTGGATTTCACGTCAACTTATATATATACGTACCTATAATAACGAGCCGACTTATAGTCGTTGTCACCTTTCTATAAGGTCCGTCAAACATAAATCTAATTTCAATACTTCAAACAATTCAATGAACGCCGTGGGTATGCCGGAAACCAGCTGTCAATAAAATATTCTCTTCGGCTGGAAAATTCTATCTCCGAAACTAAATGCAAAACTATCAAAAATCTCGCACATGGACATTGCGAAGTGAATGTAATCCAAGCCAGGAATATTCCAGCTTTGTATACGCCGAGAAAGAAGAGGCTGTCTAGAAAGAAGAGGTTACAGTGTACTCTACGATTCATAGAGTAGATAGGATTCATTATGCACTTTGCTTTTTTTTACGATCATCCCTCTGGTAGCTCAATAAAACAAGTTTAGTGCGGTGGATTTTACGAGGATGTCATCGGCTGGCTCCCGTTTTTTTTACTATTCAACTATAGGTAATAATTTTTTTTTTTTTCTTTTTATTCTTCAAGATTTACACTCGCCCATATATCATATATGTATAGGCATATAAGAAACGTCTTACGGTCGAAAAGCAGGAAATCTTTTCCCTCGGTTTCGTACAAGGTATCAAATTTCTTCTGCACGGTTATATCTGATCGATTTTCAAAGTTCATCAATACGTTACAGACCTAGCTATGATCACGTCTTTCTTTTACTTTGAAATTCCCCGTTTTTTATAATTAAACTCAATCGATCCAACCTAAAGCCAACTGCCTTCTGCATCGTGGAGACAGTTCTCGAGTTAACGGCCTTACCGATTACTTCAAAGACACGAACAGGCGCTCAAATAGAACTGGCGTACTTAGAAAGAAAAATGACACTCAGAGCAAAGTGCACAGTCCCATCACTAATTGCATACTGAAAAAGCACTTTTATATACTTGCAGCCATAACGAAGGACAGCTCCTTCATATATCTGCACGACATGGTCGGCGAGTAAATTTGAAGAAAAATGAAGCACATTATTTTGTATTTTGATGATAAATCAATATCTTTGAGTCGTGTTTTGTCCATTCTAAGCTATTTCAAACCACCTTTCATCGTGGAATTTGATGCCTCGAATTGTTTCTTGTATAGATATATTCGTCGCTAATTAGTAAACGCAATGGTTCAATGGGCGAGGAAGAATCAGTGTAGCGAAAATTTTGATGTATAAAGTTCAATACTGTACGATGTAGGTACGTCTTATACCTCTGCACGACATTTGAAAGTACCAATTTTCTACAGAGCTGACTATGAACGTTGTTAATTTATTTGCTAATTGAATGAATCACTTCGTAATGACGCCTCACCACCTTTGATCTCCACCTTGTGGTAGTAATTACTTGTAAAGTGTCGTAATTGCTTTTAAATTAGCTCATTTCAAATTCTATCTTCACCATGTTGAGATCCAACCGAATAACAGAACTAAAGAATACATACAGTAAAATTGAGAGAAAGTTTGATAAATTTCTATATAAAATCCTTCAGCAGGTATATCCTGGAATTCTTTGAAATTTATATGAAGCCTAACTTTACTCTCTTATGCAACTGAAAGAGAAAGGGGAATAGTATTCAAAGTAGATTTACCCACGCAAGAAATAAGATGCATGATATCGGTGCAGTGCAGCGTGTAGGTATTGTCCCGGTTGGATAGTTCGAGCAAATAGCGGAGCTTGTATGGTAGAACGGGATTACAAGGATGGGAGAGCTTGCAGTACGCAGGAAAGTAAAAAGAGTATATAAGAAAAAGCGAAAGGAATAGAAACAGAGATTGAAAGTATCAAAGAAAGACAAGAGGAGATGGGAACTGGGGATTAAGGGCTGGGGCTATGGCTCAGTTACATTTGATTTAAGGAGTGCAATGGAGAGAGTAACTCTATAGATAAACTAAACTAGCATCAACTGAAGTGAGACGGAACGACGCAAAAAACAACGTTTTGTGATAATCGTAAGCTATCTCCGGGAAACTCTTGACAACTTTTCACGTTACTAGCTACCACGAAGAGGCATAAAAGTCCTGTCTTATCACCTGCCCATCGTTATATGTACTCAAAGTTTCTCCGACTCAGGAGTCGTTCAACACATGAGTTTGATTATACGGGGTGAGAAAAAATAAGTAAAGAACGAAATGAAAAAATATACACGTCACACTCACGTAAATTTGGTAAAAAGTTTTTAGAATCCAAACTTTCACCGGTTATATCTAATTTGTATAAAAGCAGACTTAAGAATCTGAGCCAATTTCCTTGGCACCGCGTCTATCGTTGTATTTTTGGTACACCAAAGACGGGTTTTATTTCTAGTCAATCGAGTTTCCTTAAAAATATTTTCGCTGGAATTTCGTGTTTCTTAACCGGAAGTGGGTGTAGGTCTGCAATATATCTTGGCACAGACGGTGTGCTATCACTTTGTTTCGTCTTAGCAGTCTAGGAGCAATGCCAAACGAGCCAAAGTGGAACCACCCAGCAGAGTTCAAAAATTCTTCGACGGATAAACGAGTCGGACAAATACCGCGTTTTCGAAGATATCTGGAGAATGTGGAGGGCACTTGATCGACTACCCAACCTTTTCTTGAAACCCAAAGGACCGAACTTTGTCGACGTTTCTTACACTTGTTATGATCAAATTTCGTTCTTTACGTTCGACCAATCCTGAGACATTCGAACAACTCAGCAATCCTTTTATCGCGACAAATTTAGACCTCATTTCCGTTGGATGAATTTAACCCCATCTCAAGACATTCGTTTATATTTTTATACTTGCTTCTGATGGACTTTCACGAGACCATGAAGCTCGAAGATTTGAAGTAAATTTCTTTTGAAAATAAAATTACTAACTGTCCGTTTGCTGTTCGGAAGAAAAAAAAATTGGAAATTCAGATTATTTCACTACTGGCAAAAGCTTTATCGTGCTTTAATCAGAAATCGTCTCCTTTTAATATCATTTAGACTGTAGCAGCATTCGTTTTAAGCCTGGCTTATGGGGCTCGCATTTACTGCCCCTGAATGTGGTCCAGTATTGCTGATAAAACGAGCCGTGAATCGTCTAGGCAAAGCTTACGGCAAACCAGTAAAACCACAATGGATGGATAGCTGCAAGACATTGACGTTTAATTTCCGTCCAAATCTACAATCGCGAATCTTTAATCTAAATTGATTCAAATCCCATGTAGATATTGAAACGTTCGTATAATAAGTTGCGATGAAAAGACTTTAAGATCACCAAAAGCCTGCCTCACCTTCACTAACCTAATCAGACTGTCCAAAGTCGCGTCTGGTTGTTGACAGGTTATTATGTCATAGACTGATTACGTCAGTCATGTGTCGCGGTACCGCGAAAACCGACGTCATTTGTCAAGAGATAAGTGAAGTATGGCTCACTGGTGACTTAAGGTAAACTGAATATCTTTGTGATCTATTTTTTTCCTTCTTCCATGATCCAACGTTTTTGCCCTGTCACGTGACAGTTCCTTCATCCCTCAAAAAAGCCAATCGCTGAGTGCTTCTATAGGCACGGTTTTATAACAGACTGAGATCTTTCGAACTTACATTTTTAAGGGGGTACATTATTTTGCTTTTCAAATCGCTGATACGATTTGAAGGAATTTTCTATTCGCTCTGAATTGTTTCACAGCTGATTACTTGTATTCTTAAACATTAGATCAGAAATGATCTACGACTGAGTTCAAAACTTTTCGAAATTTGGAGGAAATATTCTAAAATTACGTCATTTCGGAGAAAACCATATACGTGAGCACGTAACGTACTTTTTTTGCTCAACATTTGCAAGAAAGATGACTTAGAATCAAAAAATTTCATATTTGAAAATTGAATTCACCGGATATCATCACTTTGCCCCAAAATATTATCAATGTAGGATATTCCGTCAAAATTTAAAGAAGTTTCGCTGAACGGTGAGACCTACACACTTCGACAACCACTTTTCCTTTGATGGAATCAATTTGTGTGAAGCAAGGGAGGAAACTTAAGGATTCGAATTTTACAAATTCCAAGCGGTCAAAATTCCGGATCTTAATACTAATACTAATTCAGGGTTTTCAGAAAGAGATAGAATAAGAATCCGAGAAGATGGAAATAGCTGAAGCGCTTATTTCCCATCGTTTCTTTACCATCAACTTTTGACTTGTAATTTGATTATATTCTGTTGTTTAACAAAAATTTGCATTCTGTATCGTTTCAGGGATGTTCGAAACAGACGGGCAGCTGATCCGAGGCAGTATGTGCGACCACGAATTCGTCAGCTCTTCCATCACGCCATTACATGGACGGTTTTACTCGCCTCGCTACCCGTCCTCGTACCCGAAGAACATCCGGTGTTCCTACCGGTTCCGGGCAAGGTGAGTATATATGTATATATATTTATATACATATTCTCTCTTACTCTCTCTCTCTCAGAGTCTATTTCTCTCTCTTTTCATCTCTTTCCCGGTGCTCTCGTCACAAGAAATTCTTGTGCTTCCGACAGCGAACAACTTTCCTCATTTCTCACCGCGTCTCCTTGTTATACAGCCATGAAACTTTCTATATTCTACTATACGCCTCCTCTTTCACCTTTCTCAAATTACAGTTTTAGGGTCGAGCATAAAGATATTTGAAAATAGGCAGCGATAAACTTTGAAAACTTTACTAAAACTAAGACAAAATTGATACGGCGTATACTAACTCACTGGCGCGTCGTACCTATAATATCTCGTCATATTCAAGCATTATTATCATATATGTGGAATCTCGATAAAAGAAAATTATGGGCTCGCTTTGAAATACCTCGAAATCAAAATCCCTCGTTATTTTAGTATTCGCATTTATCAAATTCGGAAGATTAGGCATTCTATATTTTGTTATTTCAAAATTCTGACCCGCGCCCATTTTCCCATGCAATTGATCATCAGTGCTTCATTTTAAACGTGATTTTCGTATTTCACGTTTTCGTGACGTTTCCCCGCGGAGAAATCTGTCAGGATATATTAGAGTTGTTTAAATCGTCGATTAATCAACTATATAAAATTGATTTATGTAATTCCGTGCGTATATAAACTTTGCTGTGTATAGTTTTAATCCATCGAATAATTAAGACACCTGGTAAATTTATGCATCAAGTGAACCCCAACCCATAGAGTTTATTAGGCGTTGAAAAGGGACGGTTCCACAATCCACGGATTTAAATTATAATAAACCTTGACCCGAGTGAGCTAAGTGTCGGCAATCGCTTTAATGAACTCATATTATAGACTGGAGCTACTGCTTTCGTCAAAATTACCCGCCTACTTTATCACTCTAATTATAAAATGAATCTCCATTAATAATCGCTTGATTTTAAGCATATTTTTATCGCGATTATACTTCTCAATTGATTTTCTTTTATTACCAATAGTTTGTCAATTGATTTTCGATTCTTTTCAGATTGAAGGAGAGAATTCGCGTGGTGTTCGATGAAATCACATTGCAAAAGGGTGACCTGAGGTAAGTCATAGACCGAACCTGCGCCAATTAATATAGTACAGTATATGATTAACCCCCAAAAGCACCTCTGGTGCAAAAACCGTTCGCCAAGTACATTAATGTGATACTTCCCACAAAAATAGTTTGCAGCCATTTAATCTACAAAAGTATTGAAACCAATGGACGTTACCAAGTACAAATAAATTTGCTCCCAATTAATTTCTGAATGTGATCCAGTCTTAGTTTTCGGTAGGAATTTACGATTCGATATATATAATGTGGGTAACACGTAATAAAATGCGACATACGAACTCACAAGAAAAGATCAATCAAAATTAAAATTAGGAAAAAACAAAGAAAAGAAAAAAAAATTTGGAGGTAGTGGTACTTGGCGGGCATTTATATTTTCTTCTAATTTTTACAAAAATGCCCGCCAAGTACCACTACCTCCAAATTTTTTTTTCTTTTCTTTGTTTTTTCCTAATTTTAATTTTGATTGATCTTTTCTTGTGAGTTCGTATGTCGCATTTTATTACGTGTTACCCACATTATATATATCGAATCGTAAATTCCTACCGAAAACTAAGACTGGATCACATTCAGAAATTAATTGGGAGCAAATTTATTTGTACTTGGTAACGTCCATTGGTTTCAATACTTTTGTAGATTAAATGGCTGCAAACTATTTTTGTGGGAAGTATCACATTAATGTACTTGGCGAACGGTTTTTGCACCAGAGGTGCTTTTGGGGGGGGATTTCATTACTTTTTGTACCATCTCGATTCGTACTTAGTCTTGTTCATGATGAATTGTATACATTTTGACCCTCTAAAAATTGGTTCAAGCTTTAAAAAAGGTTTGTGGCACTTGATAAGAGTACGTATGAATTTTTGTGGATTTTTATTAAAAAACGTTCAGACGTTAGCAGCTGATCCGATATATGCGGAAATCGACAATATCCGTGTTTCAATTTAGCATAACTCGAAAACTATACATCTCACAAAAAATGTTAGGTATGAAAAAGTTTCAGTTTGAAGTGATGACTAGGCGATGACATACAAAAAAATATGGGGGTTCCGGAAAGTTGAAAGAAAATTATTATAAAATTAGTTTTGAAAATTTCTCAACAACCATACGTTTTTCACGTTTTTTAATGCTCAAAATTTCAGAGAATATTCCTTTATAGTGTAAAAAGAATGGGTATGAATTTTATCGTGGTGCTAGATTTCGTCTAGGAGATATGAATTTTTTACCGAATTCATTTCGAACCAAAAATACAACTTTTTCAGCACTCTGCGAAATTGAAGGAATGAAAGTACAGATTATAAAGTTCTGTTTATTTAACGGTTTTTAAATATTTTATCAGTCGATACGAAGTCCTTGTGATACAAAGATTTTGTTGTTGGTTTTATTTCGAAATAAATTCAGTAAAAGATTCATATCTTCTAAGCTAAATCTGGCTCCATAATAAAATTTATGCACGTACTTTTTACACTAAGGTACCGAAGGGTAATCAGGCCTAGAGTATAATGAAGCCTATCTCAACAATACTGGACTTACAATAGTGTGAATGTATAAGTTTTTAAAGGGAACATAAAAAATGAAAATTCACAGCTAACACCAATCCAGTATAAACTATATCCTTAATACTTCTTATTACATTAGCAATATTGAAAAGTGCGGATAATAAGGCCTATGTGCATCGCATAGTAAAGCCTGTTCCTTCTTCAAAGTCAATCTTGTTTGAAAATATCATTCTTTTACAAATCATATACCTAATATAAGTATAAATTGATGAGTGCTTACACTTTAAATCTAATTAGAAAATTATTTATAATGGTTTCATGGTTTTCCGAAAAGATGAAAAAGGCTTAGGCCTTGAGAAACAACCCAGGCCTTGTTAAGCATTATTTTTTATATATTGTAGTCAAAATTACGAGGCATAAAGAGATATTATTCATTGAAATGTATGTTTGAAATTATAAGAAGCAACACTTGCCACCTTCATGAGATAATTATCTTTAAGTAAAAATGATATAAAGCAATTTGAAATAAGGTGGGCCTTATATGCCTCAAGTGCTTTAAATAGAAGAATATTCTCTGAAACTTTGAACCCCAAAAGACGTGGTTATTGAGAAATTTTTAACACTAATTGTAGTATAATTTTTTTTTTTCAACTTTACGGAACCGCCAATATTTTTTGTATGTCATCACTTTGAAGTTTACTTCAGGCTGAAACTTTTTTATACTCCGCATTTTTTTGTATGATGTATAGTTTTCGAGTTATACTTGATTAAAACTCGATCCACGACGCTCGCTGTTGGAAACGTACAAATTTCCTCATTCATCTATGGGAAATCCATGGGAAATTTCGCTATAATCTTTTCTCCGTGTAAAATCGCTACATAGGCCGTAGAGCTCTCATGCGGGTATAGAGACTCGACCGAATCCCGCGCCGCGCGTTAAAAATTCTTCTTAATGTTCTTGGCGCGAGACTCTTGATTTGAAAATTTCCCGCCTGATAGGCTACTTCGGGGTTATACGCGCGCCACGGCTTGGCTACTTCGTTCCGAGCGGTACTGGCAACACTGCTGGATGGCGACGACGACGACGATGGAGACGGAGAGGACGAAAATTCTTGATCGAATTGAGCATTTCGGTAAATCGGAATATTAAATCTCAGCTCTCCGTCCACCGATTGCATAAAAATTGGGCTTAAATGAAAGCTATTTGAAGCCATATTCTGAGATAAATATTTGAATCTCGTGTGTAACTCGAGTCAGAAAATATAAGGATAATAAAATCGCCGTATAGGCTGTAGAGCTCTCATGCGGGTATAGAGACTCGGGTCGAGTCTCGCGCCGTGCGTTAAAAATTCTTTTTAATGTACTTGGCGCGAGACTCTACCGAGTCTCTTGATTTTGACGAATATAATGAGACGACGCGCTGCACGTGGCGAAGGATATAAAGTCTAAAATCTCCTGAGTTTCTTTGTTCAGGTCAATAAAGATAGAATAAATGTATCGTTAACGTGGAAAGCGGTTATTATACTCGGTAGAAAAATGAGATGTGAAACACAGAAAGCCAGAAACACTGCTCTTCAAATAACGAAAGGTATAGTTCTTCCTCGGTCCTCATTGAATAAGGAAAGCAAAGAGCTGCGAGAGATGTGTATAAGACAAACGGGCCTCAAAATAAGGCACAAATGCCTCACTTGAAAGTAAAGCTATACTCCTACCTTCGAAGTACAATCTTTTCCTTTTTTCAACTCAATTCTTCTTCTCGGTGTTCTCATAAAACCTTTTTATTTTGAAATTTTTAACTCTGGAAGCAGCTACGATTTATGATATCGTTGAAAATTATTCGTAACTGGTTTGATATGCGTCATAAATTTCTAAGACGAATAAGTCAAGTCTGTCTGAATGTCGTTTGAAAATTCTGTACAAAAAATTGAAATGAAATATAACGATAAGAAAAATCCTCTCGAATCGTGGTCAGATTTGTGGATACCGATGCAGTTCGCTGATCAATTAAAATCGAGAACCGCATGATCATAATAAATTTATGCTAACTGATTGTGGGAGCAATTTGTTGAGAACGTGCTGACAAAGCGGCGGCGAGCTCTGAAATTGCCTACGAATCTCCACGGGCTCGATAATACCAGTCCATGTGGACGTATAGCTAGTGAACGTCTATTCTCATGTATGTATATATGTACATACCGTATATACGTATATACATACATACGTATAGTACAGAATGGAGATTCTGAAGATCTGTGGGGGAAACCATCTGTAAAATATTCTATTTGCTCAGTGTCCGGGAATCGAATAGAACAGCGTCAAATCAAATGAACCATTAAACTAATCAAACAGTTCGATCAAATGTTTGCAAACCGTTTCGACGTCGGGTCTTGCCTATCCGTTGAAATAGATCGGTCTCGAGTTGACTTTACCAGCCAAGAAACTACGGAACCAGGAAACCACACGCAATATTTCTGCAGCCATTAGAACAGCCACACAATCGTCATCATTAACGTCAAAGGAGAGATATATTGCTTGAAAGACAAAAAAAAAAACGGACACGGTTGAATTTTTTTTACCTAATCAAGCTCATCGGTATTTTTTAGCTACTGCACTTGAACAAAATCAGATCTTGCTCCGATTTTTTTTTGTTTTTTGGAAGAAGACAATTCTTCTACCGATTTGAGACCGCGGTCCGAGTCTCGATAGAAGGATTGTTATTATTTTTTTATCGGATACCGCTGCGTAGAGGAAAAATAAAAACAAAAAAAATTCGTTCAACATCGAAACTGATTCGACCCGAATGAAGCACAACGAAGTTATCGAGATCCTGAGTCTTAGATTGTAAAGGTGGGTTTAGGCTGGTCTGTAAATAGGCTTGGTTGCTAAGGTTGCCCAGGAGAGAAGACTCTCCAGCTTCTACCTCGAAACGAACGAATCAATTTACCGATCCGGTCGGTCTGCCGAGCCAAATGCGATTATGGACAATAAGTCCTTACCTATAGGTAGATACTAAATAACGTAATCAAATAATCGATCGAACCAATCAACTACGAGATACTTAAAGAGTACCTACCGTCAAATGATCGAACAGCCCGTCGAACAGAATTTGACGCTTGACAGTTAGTTGGAAAAATGATGGGCTAAAGTGAGAGAATATCGACCACAAGGTTTCGAATATTCCTCTTTTAACGTTCGGCTGATCCAAAACGAAAAATAAAATTTCTACGCTTCATACTCTTCTCTTGAAAAAAAAAGAAAGTAAAAGTTTCACAGTTTTCTATTTCATTCATTTCTCGATTTATAATGAGGTGGTCCATTAATCTGCAACTTTTTAAAAATGTATGGCATTTTTTTGCCATCCATGCTTGAATTTTGAACATTGTTTGAACTGACGAAATGCTGTTATAACTTCGGTTTTATATATCAGAATCGTTTGATTTTCGTTTTTTTTTTTTCTCTGGTAGTTTGGCACGAATTACCAACAACTCACGAAGTTTCAAATTTTTTTGATAATATAAGGAAACTGTAACGTGAAACCGTCGATCCGCAACGGTCCATATTTTCTCACTTTGTCTTGGACAGGTACTTGTCAAATATTTAAGTTAATATTAAACGAAGAGAAAATAAGGCGCGGGAATGATCGACTTAGTAATAGTCAATGCGAAGTAAATAATACCGTTCCCTGTATATAAATGGGAGAGTCTCCTTTTTTTCCGGAGGGTACAACGAAGAACAGGATCGAAAGAGGGACGGGCGAAGCGGATTTAGGCAGCTTTGTTCTACGCGGAGGGCGGAGATCTGATGTATTATGAGCCCATGAATGAAACATAGGCCTTCGCAACGCTGGATTTTACGATCGCCAATAAGTCAAAGGCCTAATGCCCCTGATATTACCTACATAAATCTGTCAGCTGCTGATACCGGCTGATACCGACCAATCAGGGCGCTGACCTCATACTCTTAACTCAATGAGGAGCTCCAGAACCGTGAACTTGCCAAAGATAAGAATATGTATGGTCGTGATACTCGCCAGAGTCGAACGACCAGGTGAATCGATCAGATTTCACTTTAAAAAGAATTCTCTTATTTTTTTGGTATCCAGAATAAGTAAAGGCTGAGAAAATATTCTTTAGGGAATAAAGTTAAGGAAATTTTTTGAAATGAAATATCCTCAGATTTACACGGTTACATTGAGAGTATATTGGCTCCTGAACGAATAAACCATCTCCCCGATGGCAGAAGGCTTTTCTCTTACTTAGAAATTCGGAGCAACGTGAACGGTGAATATTTTGTCCTAAAGGAATTTAAGCCTCTCAGAATATTCGACTGGTAATCCTATAAGGATACCAATCAATGAATTTTCCTTCGATAAATAAAGACTGATTTTATAACAACGGATATTTTAATTAATCATTATTATTCAATCTTCGTTTCAATCGTCAATTCAGTTCGACTGATTGAAAAAGATTTTTTACAACGCGATTGAGTCTTGGTCTCAAAACTCTATTCGAGGAGTTGATTCGGCTGCTTTTTATCCTTCACTTTTCTCGTTTGGACCTTGACTACGGTCCAAGTCATTCGAAGAGGTGCGAACTTTGAAATAATTCACGATTCGAAGATTAAGCTTATCGGAAAAGGAGGGAGGAGTTTTGTTCGTGGCTTTGCTAGCGCTAATCCCAGAGTCGGAGGAGCTAAGGTCACTGGCGGAATGAAATTAAGGAAGCTCAATACGGAATTAGAACAGAGTTCGAGGATTTATCAAGGATTAACTCCTGCAGCAGGCTGGTGCAACGCGCTTTGGATCTGTGGGTACAGAATTGCGGCAGACCTCGCAGACGCCAACCTCCGTGCTGGACCAAGTCGTTCATCCTTTACCATCACCTGCGCCACACCCTTGCGAGTTTTAACACGGACAAACTTTTATCTGGGTTAACTGTAACCATAGAATTAGTTTCCTTCCGCACACTGTTCTACTTGCCGGAGACCATGAAGACGTATTAAAAAACCGAGATATATAAGAAAGAGTTGAGGGGATTCTAAATTAAAACACAAAAGAGAGTCGGAGTTTTTCTTAAGTTTTATTCCCACATTTCCTAAAAGGTTAACCGCAGTCAAAATTAAGAACTTCAAACCTTTGTCAAGGGTTTTAATTGTCAAGTATAATTAACACGGAGAAAACTGCACGTTCTTTTTTTTCTAATTTTTTTTTTTTATCAGAACTGTGCAGGGACGAAAAAACTCATATACGAATTATTCTTTGCCCATATTCGGGGAGTTTACTTTCGTCTGAAAGTTTTCAAAAAACCATTCTTCACTAGAAATCTCTTCGTAATTAGAGACCCAAATATCTGAAATCGAAACATCCGTTGACCAAAATCTTTGCGAGCGCTGAATCCGATTCAGAGTCCCTATGATTCGCATCTTCTGACTTTAACATGATTTTGCTGTAAAAGATTAGCGAACTTATACTGTGATGAGATTGGGAACAATTTGGGCACATGCCCGTCCTTCAAGTAAAAAAAAAAAAATTCTAATAAAAGATGAACTTTGAGACAAAAAAGTGAAATGTTAATTTTCCCGAAAGTTAATCATACGAGAGACTCGAATAGGGAGAGTCGAAAATTTTAGTTTCAAGGAAAATACTCGTACCAAAAATTTTTGTTTAAATATTACAAGGTTGTGTGTGTACATGCCATACACAGGGGCAGGTATGTACAAGGGGCGAGACACATACCTACCTACGTTGGACTGAAAAAGTTACCGAAACAAGGCAGCGAAAGGGAACCCTCGACGTAGGAAAATTGTTGCGTTAATACCGTATATACCTCGTAGTTGAAATTTTCGTTTTGTATACAAATTATATGATTTCCCAACGGCGCTCGTTTTATAAAAGAAATAGTTGCCGTATATATAGCGCTGCACAGTATCACGAGACAAACAATTCGGTTGTCGAGGCTAAAACGTCACACGGTAGAAACGCGACACAGGAAATAAAAACGGAATTGTACACATAGAACAGGAAAAACACTCGATTGAAAAATAAAAAAAAATTAATAAACTATTTTTGGTCTTTTTACATTTTTCATACTCTTTTTCCTATTTCATGTCTCTTTTTTCACTATTTCACTTGACCCATGGCAAAGTTTTAGGTGACTGCAGCAGCGGAGTTGTGTTTATGGTTTTAGCCGAGTATTGCGTTTGCATAATTTGCATTTTCCTTTTTTGTTTGCCTTTTTGATGTTTTATTTATTTATTTATTTTTTTTTTCAAAATTCATTATCTACCACCAGGTTTCGAGTTTCCGCACGAGCTCGCGGTGAAACGGACGAGTTATTGTCAACGGTTGAAATCGGTGGACAGCAAGCTATATATTTTTGATAAAGTCTAACGAGACTACGATGAATGATACGTTTAAAAAAGACGTATAATAATAAATATTACATTTTCCTGTTACGCGAATTGGTGTTATTCCAAAATTGTTACTTCGTTATAAAAATAAAAAAAAAAACACACATTCTCTTGTTATTTTTTCCGAGGTGGGTTCAGGCTTCGTTTCAGGGCTTGGAAAAGCTCATACACGATCATTCAATTGATTGATTTTCAATTTATCAATTAATTTACATTCATGATACGAGTTGGAAGAAAAAAACTAATCAATTAATTAATTTTCAAATAAATATATAGACATTTGCCTGAACTCTCGAATCCGGGGTTCTGGCCAGTTTGAATAACGTTTAAAACAGACTTGAGGCTATTATATCGAACCGACAAAACATTCTACCCCGTTTATTTATTTTTTTTTTATTTTATTTTACCCTTTCTCTCGCTTTTTCGTTTTGTTTTATACTTTTTTTTTGCCGATAAATACCTTCTCTTCCATAAACAATATTTTATCAATGGATTCACATGTATACAGCTGAAACCGGCGTACAATTTTATGACCTAACCTGCCTTTAATCTTTATAATTTAGTGAGCCGTTTAGACGGAAAAAATTTCGAATACCGTATACGTTAGTTCGAAAACCGCGTTGCCCCGAATTCTGTCTACGTTATCTTCTTTTTTTTTTTTTTCTTCATTTTTGTTCATTTTTTGAAAAAATCAATAAGGTCATACATTCATTTTTGGAAGCGAATAAAATGAATGGAAACGCGTTTTATAGATTCACGATTTACGCGATTTTTTCGCTTCTTCTCGCTTTCTCTTGCATGTATATATACACTCTCTCTGTAGCCAAACGATTCTATATGAAAGCAGGCTTTACCACGTAACCAGACACCCGGGTTGAACGAGGTGCCAAGAGTAATCCATCAGCTGGTAACGTGGAATGTAAACTAGTAGCTCAAGTTATAATGGGTCGGCCTAGCCACAACCGCACTCTGACGGCGCCGCTAATCGCTTTCATTAGTTTCTCCAGCTGGTTTTCGACTTACAAAAAAAAAAGTAAATACTTATTCGTAACGATTTTACTTTTCATTCGCTTCAATTTCACAAAAATGAAAGAAAAAAAAGAAAAAACGATGATTTTACGACGATTCGAAATAACGTCGTCAAGACGTGAGCCAAGTCGAAGCTGCGTAGGTACGGTTTCTTCCCGAACGAATAGAGTCATCACTTTTTGACCAGCTATTGACGCGGGAAAGTTCTCAGTGGGTTTTTTTGTCCTGTTTTTTTTTTTTTTTCTTTCCTCTTTTTCTGCCACAAATAAAATCCTTTTAACTACATTCGAGTCCACTAAATTTTCGAAGAGCTAGACCGTTTGACTTTTAAAGGGAATATCGTGGGCATCGGCGCGTTCAACTGTTCGATAATAATTACTGCACCACAGCTCTTACGACATCGATATACTTCTGGTTAATTGAACCCATGTTCGAAATTGCCCAGGTTCGTTTTAAATAAAGTAAACGAAGTCCGTTGGCCATGAGGTCAATTTACAATAGCAAAAAAAAAAAAAACATTAATATTACCTGGGAATCATTGATTTTACAACAAAGTTAAGGAAAGAAATAATTCCGTTTATTCGTGTTAATTTGATTATCGATTAGCAAGTTAAACCTCTTCGTCTCATAAAGTGATAAAATACAAAAATTATATATTCATTGAAAAAAAAAAAAAAAAATGCATGTGGCCACTGTTTTGAATTTTCAATTTATTTCCAATAAAGGTCAAACGTTTTTCATTTAATGACTGAAAAACGAGGCAGATATAAACAATTTTTCGCGATGCTTCTCGTCACAAAAATGTGTCATGAATATTCGTCGATATTCAAAAATTGAAAGTCGAACCTTTTAATTCCGATAGAAGCGATCGTTCAAATTAAACGACTTTATGGCAAGTTTTCATGCTCACCATTTGAGCGTAAAGTTTTGTGAATTTCGGATCTTTTCATCGAGCCGAGATGAGTCTGAGACCCGGATTTTTGGATGTTGATTTAAGAACCCAAAAAAGTGAAGATTCGTTGGGATTGGTAAAATTCATTTGCAATCGAAACCAATATGCTTCTCTTTTATCACCTGCAGAGTGATGAATAGTAAAAACTTCAATAGAAATTACGGCAATTCGCGTTCAAACCGCAGGTTCTGAGATTCTGAAGAACCAGTTGAACTCCTATTGAATGATCAACCGTCGAGAAAGTTCTTTCTACATGTGTAAACAGAGCTTTTCAAGTTCTATGGATAAAAAGGCAGTAGTTAGCGTAACGATCTAAGAGCTTGACTAACGAGTCATCTACGGTTCGCAAAGCCACGTCTTAGGTGATCATTCATCACCGTTTTCCACCTGAGCAGGGAGATCCTCTGAAATTCTACATCTGTGCAGCCCAAGCAAAAGTAGGGAAAAGCTGAACGGCTTAACGTACGATTGAAATCAGTTGTCCGTTGAAACCTGCAGGAATGAACGAGGTCTGCGGAGGTCAGAGATAGAATTTCCCCTCTGAATCGCATCGCAAATTAGCGGGGAATGCCAATGAATCATCGAGTCGACCGCGAAATCATACCCGTTGCGTTGCGAGATCGTAAAGAGGGTACAGCCCATTGTCATTCGTGGTCGAAGCGGCTGAAGCGGCCGAAGCGGGTCCTGTTAACTGAACATATCGCTCGAGTATTCCCCTTTGGTCGTAAAAAAAAAAATAAAAAAAAAAAAAAAAAAAAAAAAAAACAGAAATTGATAAAAAAAAAAAACGAAGGAAAAAAATTGGGAAAAAAACACCGCGAGCATTCGCAGGAAATATACGGACATGAAATATTATACGGAAAAGTAATATAATCAAGACAGTCTCGTGTCGACTGCAAAACGTGAGATAACAAAGAATTTGTAGCTTGAATTTTATCGTGGACGTAAAATATCAAAATTTCAATTTCCAAAACCTGAATTCGTCGACTGAAAAAGTAAAACAACGAAAAAACTTTCTCCTTTACATAAAGCAAACGAAAAATAAAAACTAGGAGTGAGCTACCGCTATGGTATAATTTTGCAAAAACATTATTCCAAAATCTGGATTCGTTGACATTAGCTTTTTTGCCCGGGAAAATTATAAGTTACGTTTAAAAATCTGGAAACCGGTTGACCTGCGCCCCAACCTAGAAATTTTTGTTGTGCAATATCTTTTAAACTAATCGGTAGATTTTGATGAATCCTGCGGCAATCGAAAGGGCTATCCAAGACTTAAATCTGATTAACTTTTGAGACTAATCGCACGAACAGTTTGGGAGTTATGCGCTAAAAACATGAAAACTTTTTTTATTTTTTTAATTTTTATTCTTCGAATAACTTTGAAACTACTCGACCGATCGACTCCAGAATCTAATCAGATCTAAGTCTTGATAAACCGTTTCGATCGCCGCAAGAATCATTCCAATCAGTCGATTAGTTATAAAGATATCGTGCGGCAAAAATTTACGGACGTCTATTCAAAAATAGTCAGAATAGCTTCCTAGAACCCCAAAACGTCGAGATCTGATGAAAACCCGATTTTCGAAGATCGGACGGAAACCAATAACTTCTGTTTTTTTTTTTTTTTGTTTTTAATTTTCTATTTTCATAGCGGGAAGTTAAAAAGTAGGTATCGTTTTTTTCTTTGATTCTGTGGATCTAATTGATTTATATGTACGAAATGCTGATTGCATAAAGTATTAGGAAGGTTTCGTCGAAAATTTATCATTCGATTTTTGGTGCTAACGATTTTCATTAATCTTGAACCCTCTTCAGCGTGGTACCGCGATGGACGTTAATTTGCGGTAGGACTCGAATTTCCCTGACTTTTTGAATAAACGTGTACCTACTTTACTCGGGAGGTCAACGATCCATTTCTCAAGTGCCGAGTTTCGCATCTGCTCGATTTTAGAGACTAAAAAAAAAGTTGACCGACTATAATTTGTCAAGACACTGTCTGTGTACCCGAGCGAAGCCCTTGGGCCATGTAGCCTTCGGGGGCTAAACAATTTGACTAAAATTTTTTATCTCACTTCAAGGCTAAGCGACATCGTCCTTCCTAACGCGATAAAGTCGAAAATATTTCAAAACCCAAGTGCCTAAGCCTTGGGTATGCACTTTTGTCAAAATTTATTCACACAGTGAGGATCAACTTCTTATAAAGTTTTACTAGGTATAAGTAGATGATATATATACGTGGGTCACCCAGTTCGCGAACACTTAATCCTCGATAACACTCGATGGTTAATCTTTCAAAAATATCAATACTTATGTAAGCACCGTTTCTGCAGCAGGTATTAGAGAATGAGGGAGTAACTCGAAAGAAAACATCATTATCGACTAAAATAATTGGTAAAAATATTAAAAAACATTATCAGAGTAAAATTAGACATTAACCTTTAACTTGATTACCCAAATTAGCCCTCAAATCGATTTCTGAGTACTAATGTGGTATAGATTTCCAGAAAATTAGTGAAAATCCTTATTTACTGATGAATTTTTCTTACAAGAGAGACCCATGAATATTGAAATTCCGTAACAAATTCTATAACAAACAATATATTATGACCTCTGGATTATAAATCAAATTTTTAGTATCCAAATTCATATTCGAGAGCTATAATAGATCATAATTCAATTATTTTCTCTGTTTTACTGAGAAATCGACTGGCCAGTATTACTCCGCATCCCCCTAGTAAAAACGTATTCGAAACTCTCGGGGGCAAAAAGTGTAACTTGTATAAAGTTGTTTTACCACGATAGATATATTACTTCGTACTCCGTGGCGAAACGTCAGAAGATTCGGCCTAAAGAACATGTCCCGATAGACACTGATATCTATAGGGTGTCCGACGCGACAAGAGATTCAAAAAAAAATGTATAAGTCATGTATTGCTATTCAACAAAAAAAGTGACGAAGACTTCGATGCCAATGTGTTGAAAAAATGCAGCTGTGTTCCATCTGAGTCAATAAGCCAATACCGAACTCCACTGATATCCCTAATTTTCTGTCGACTTACGTTGCCATTTCCAAACTGTATAACATCATACCATCAGTAAATGTCAAGACGTTGCATGCAGCTGGGGGACAGACAAGACACCAAGTCACACGAAAGGGCATCAGCACTAATTTTGGAATAATTGGTGACCATTTGCAAAGCTTGTCACCCCCGATGACTCAGATGAAGGAGGTGAGGTAAAATATATAGCTTTTTGTTGAAGGACTCGCGCAGGTGATCCAAGATTGCGTCATCCATTGATTTAATTAGCTCCTGGAACCAGTAAGTGCTTTCGCAACTGAAATCAATTTCTTTTTTTTATTTTTATCCAAGGTCGAAGTTCAAACGCCGAACTTGCACGTTAAGGCAGAACACCCTGTATACCTACGCCGTTTCGACGCTTTTCTCGAACCACTTCCTGGGCCAAGTGACATTTCTGAACCTACTTCATCGCGACCCATGACTTGTCCGGTGAATTTGACAAGGATCATCTCTGATGGTACGAAAGAGACTCGAGATGTTGGACGATGGAAGTAGTCGTTTGGCTGACATATTCAAGTTGGAACAGTCAGCTGTGGTCCCCGGATCCTAAACTTTCGGCAAGATTCACGATCGTGGAACATAATTTTCAACATTTTTCACCATCTCACAAGTTCCCACCTTGCCTCTGAGGAGTAGGTATCAACGATCCATCAATCAATCAGATAATATCCATCGATGAAATCTATATATCAACACAACGCCCGAACGTCGAATAAATAATTTTTCATATCAGAATATCTGCAATTTCAATTACAACTGACCTCGAAAAATACACTGATTATTCACCGCAACGATACAGAATAAATAATTTTTTTCAAGAGCGTAAAATTTACGCTTCACTCTCAACCAGATTTCCGAATCAAGTATTTCCCTGAAAAGCAACCGTCTCTGTATATAGCTTATATATTATTGTATACTGTATTTCTGAAGCATTTTATCGCAATGGAACCCCGAAAGATCTTTAATACACCGGCAGGCTGTGGTATGTTGTTGGTGTAGCGGCTGGCTGTAAAGGTCGTTAAGGGTTTATGTCGGTGTAGTCGGTTGGGTACGTGATCTCATAGTATGATTAAACCATACCTATATAGGAACCGTACCGTTGGTATATCAATGAATACAGGTACATACATATTCAAACAAGTTCGTTAATTCATTTAGATTGTGAATTTCGGACAGCTGAAAAGATATCGAAGGGTTTATTAACCTCTGGTTGAACTTGATGACACCGTGAAACCGGGGTATCTAGTGAAAAAATCTCGACTCAAGTATAGTATATAGGGATGAAGAAAATACAATCTTGAGAGCCGGCTTAAAGCAGAAGAGGCCACAGCCTATATATCGATCCGGACTTAAAGAAAAAAAAAAGAAAAAAAAGTCAATCGACTAAAACCATGGAATTTACATTTCAATTCAACTCCCACAATCTTTGAACTTTCTGCTTCGAGGAAACCTTCATCGTTGATACTATATGTATATTAGGTAGCTTTCCTCGTAACTTTATACTCGGCCAAGTAGCGGCGGTATAGTACGTAGTAGTAGTTGCCCGGATGAATGAAAAGCAAACTGGCAAAGGACGAAGGACGATGGAGAAAGAGCGAAGGGCGAAGAAGGTAGCTGAGAAATGCCCCGATATATCAGCGCTAAGCTGCTCTGTCAGACGCACTCAGATATTATCCTGAATATAGTTGATGGATGCGGAGAAACTCTTCTCTACTGTGCAAAGCCTTCGTCGATAGACATATATATGTATATATATATTATATGTACACACACACACACGCGCGTGCACACTTGAATGTACACATATACGTATCGGGTACATCCCTTAAGTATACGTATGATGTTTATTGTATATATATACACACTGGGTCCACAGAAGACGAGCACATATACAAAGGAAAACAAACACACGTGATATGCCATTGCAAAATTCGATACATCATACGGTTATGTAAACATGGTAAGCTATTTACCAGTCATTAAAACAAAAACAAAAACAAGAACAGATAGCAATCAAGTTTATTAACCGGCTGTTGGTTAAATATAAATTTGTGTTTACATATGTGAACGATATATGTTATGTTATCGTCGTTATGATCATGCACAATGTTTACACAACCCTTGTGTGTTGATGAAATTTTTACAAAGCTTTTCAGAGCCACATTTTCGGGAATTTGTTTCAGAAGAACGCCACTTTTTGCTATGGTAGGCTATAGACCAACGTTGTGAGCACTTTCGCGATAAGACAAACGTGCTACGGATTTTAGATTCCTGAATCGTTCGAAATTGAAACCTGTGGATTATTTGAACCCACATGTGTATTTGAGGGCGTGCAGTGGTCATTTTTCTTCTAAACTTTACTCACCAATTGGCAATAACTTTTAGACGTCAAAAGTTATCACATTGGCAATCCAAAGTATGAACAACCATGTATCAATCTGGATGCAGGTTTTCACCCTTCAAAAAGTCACTTTCGAAATTGGACAAATCACAATGCGGAAAAGTCTCTTTGGTCAATTTGTGCAGAATATAAGGAGTACCATTACCTTGACGTGTGAAAGTGGGTTGGACGCGCGAAGAAAACACTATTGTCAATTTTTCAAATCACTACTATAAGCTTTGGAAAAATATTCTATTGACTCAGTTTTTTTTCGACTGATTATTTGAATGTTCAGACATGATTTGGAAATATTTCAGATTTTACTGAGCTTAGCCTTTATAAATGCAGAAATACAATTCAATGTTGAATGACGGGAGAACATAGTATAATTCTATATTTCACGGGATTAGAGCACTCTTGACTCTCCAGAGAAATACTCGAAATGTTTGGAAAGAAATTCGTTGGACGGGTAGGAATGTAATTTGACATAACGGCCGGCTCCGATCAGGGTCGGCTACACAGGTCAAATAACGTGAGTGAAACACGGTCTCGGAAAGATCTTTTAAACGCGACCCCCATAGGGAACAAATTATAAACTATTGTTTGCGAATCACAAATTTCTACCCAACAGCTAAACAGAATAGTTGTTGACCAAATTCAAACATTCGCATATGGTGGTGTTCGCCAAACTCAAACCCAACGGCAGTCAACCTTATTTGCGGATCTCAAAGTTATACGGAGGATAAATTAACCTGCTGGTACATACTTTATGGTCAAAATTTTAACTCAATATACAACGGTTCAGTTTTCAGTGTGCTATACAATTTTCCTTAATGACCAAAGCCGCGAATCGACTGATTTGAAAACTGTCCAACATTCTCGTCAAATTTTGTGCCAGTCATATATATTTGGATCAGCATTTTGAAAACGTGTCTTAATTTCGATCGACGGTTATTCCCCGTCGGCAGAACTTTTATTTGCGACTTCATGACTTTACGAAACTCACTAAAACTCTTCGAGCCTTTCTGAAAACACGACGACTAACCGAGCACTTTCTATATTGAGTACATGACGTCATGGACTTCTTCATCTTTAGCCACCCTCTTCAACTTTCAATCGCACTTTTGCACAGTTCATGGAATCCGTTTGAGTCACCCTGACTCCTTTCCGCTTAAGAATTTCTGCAAAAAGCCTGCCCGCAGTGTGTATCGACAACTTAGGTTCTGTTTCATAGTTCAGATTAATCTCTACTTTACTCCCTGCCATGCCTCGCTTCTGATCTTATACTTCACCTAAGTGTATCTCCTTTTATCTCTGACCTACAGCAGCCGTCTAATGAAGCTGGCTCTCCTAATTGGCAAACCCTCTCACAAGTCAGAAGCTAGACAGCTGCTACGTCGAGCGTATACAGCGTTTGAGAAACGGAAGCGGAAGTGCAAGCAGACATTTATTTGGTTCTCGCTCTCTGATGAGAGATAGTTTTAGGTCAGACTCACCCCGTAGTTGGTTTACCCACATTAACGGAGTACGTCAGTTTGAAACGGTAAAAATTACCATGGTTCTTTTCTCAGAACGAATTTCGAGTGAACTAAAACGTAAAGAAGTGCGCCATTCTTCGCGCGTATATATATTTATGCATCTGATGATGGTCTGTTTTTGGGGGGCTTTTTTTTTAGTTGCAAATATCCAATTTGTGACTTTAAAGAGGCACCTTCCAGCCTTGCTTCTCCTCTCCCCGTCATTGCATTACATCCTTAAACGATATTGCCTCCGAGAGAATTGAATTTTCATCTTTCGAAGAGTCATTACTGCTAAATGCTTTCCCGCAGGTTCCTTGCTCCACTCTGTGGATGCCATTAACGAAAGGCTGCACTTAACCTGACCTTTTTTGCTGTACACATTTCCCAAAACTATTTTCAGCTAATTAGTGTGGTAGCTATTAAGGGTTTCTGCGATTAAGTTTTCTACGAGTAACAGTTGAAAATCCCACAACTCTATTTCTCAGATTTCACTTACCAACTTTATCCGATGTCGCTATATATATTCCTCTTCAATTTACTATATACGTAAATGCTATAGTCTCACATTACGAACCTCGCTGTTAAGTTTTACCAAGTGCTCTGTGCAGCTATCATGATATATGTCTTGCATCAATTTGCTGAAACTAATTGGAAGAGTAACTTTTTTTGGAAAGATTTGGCGTAATTCCTAACGTAAAGGTCTGATTTTTAAAAATGATCTAATTACGCTAATTGAGCTCACGGATGTGACGAATAATTTATATCATACTCCGGAAGAGCCGAGGAGAAAAAAAAAAAAAGAGAAAAAATATTGTAAAGAAATAACGTTGCAACGGAAAAAGACTCCGTCATTCATTCACTCTATGAATGACTTCATTTCGCAAATTATACGCTCTACTGCTGGCTGGCATCATCGACTATCTTGGCTATAACCAAGTTACTCCCAATTTACTATCACTCCAGACCCTAAATTGATTGGCCCAATTCCCGAAGCACGATTCACAAGCTGCCAACCACCGCTATACCTACTGCGAGAAAAGTCAAAGAGAGCCAAAGTATCAAAGATCTCTCTTCCTCTCTCTCTCTCTTCTACTCGATTGAACAAAGTACCTATTTTTCTCTCTTCCTTCAGCTATTCCTCTGACTGGTATCTTTTACTCTCCTCTATCACTGACCATTCCATTCTGTCTACCCCTCATCGCATACAAACTGTGAGATTCATTCGTATAAATGGACTGTTTTGCTTTAAGGTTTCTTATTCGTTTATATACGTTATAAAGGTCTTTCGAGTGCATATCAGAACTGTGAAGTAGCGGCAATTACCTTAAAAACAAACAGCGCCTATTATAATAGCATTACGGGTCTAGATTCTGGTTTCAGAATAGGATTAACGTATAACCGGGAATAGATTAAATTAATATAACAATACACGCCGCCACCTGGGTTTTAATAACACGGGTATAACGTACGTGGAATGAAAATACTGTATAGTATACCAAAGTACTATTACACGATTTCCATAATCTCGGGGTCGACTGTGCTTCGTGTATCCCAAAAATGCAAAGGACATTTCAGGGAAAAGTGTAGGTATGTACTACTACTACGTGCCTCTGTGTATATCGGACCAATTTATATGAAAATGTGATCGTGTTTAATACGTTTCTCTAAAAATTAATCAGATTCATTAGAAATAATGAACGACCTGAAGCTCCCTCGCTGTGTACATTCTGCTGCGCTGAAGTGATCTGCCTTTTTGAAACCAAAAACAATGAAAATTCAAAAATTGTGAAAATTGTTTTGTATCCCAAATTCATTTGTAATTCACGTACCGTTCGGCCATTTAATTCACCTGGTACCACAGGCGTATGTGTCGTACAGTACAGTGTACACTTCGTGAATTATTTCCGTAATTTAACACTTCGAACGATAAATTTTTTCCCTGGATCTGATACGTGCTCTAAGAATGAAGCGTTTTTAGAAGAGCTGATTCAAGATACACGAAGCAAGAGTTGCAATAGTGGATAGAAGCAAAGGTATAAGAGGGAAAGAAGTAGTAGGAGGAAGAGGTGGAGGAGGTAGGAGGCGGAGGATTGGTGGTCGCTTCGAAGGGAGTTGGTATAAGAAAAGAAAAAGGTTAAAGTGTGAGCCAGGGTGTAAATTTCCATTGTTTTCTCTTGAAAAGGTGCAGGCTCCAGCCTTTGTAAACTCCGCAGACGTTTAAGTACTTACCATCTCCTTGTGGTTCTTAACTTTCTTTTATAACTTTCATTATTTCACGGACCAAGAATTACGCTACTAAAAAAAAAGGAATTCAACAAACGGAGGTCCTTTCATTTAAACGTGGCGATGACATGCAACACTCTAAAAATGCAAAGTCAAAATATCCTAGTCTTCTTTTTCATACCCTTTATATCTCCTGCTTACGTCTCATTGTCAGATATTATGACCACCATTCTTTGTTTCTGTTCTTTTTTTTTTTTTTATTCATTTTGCATAATATCATTCCTACGATATATCAACTTCCAGATTAGTGAAATCAACGTATTCTCGGTTCAGCGATGAAGAGATTCTCTCACTATTAACGTCCTAACTAGAAAACCCTGTATTTGCATAAAATGAAATTATTTATACATATCATATAGACACACAAGTCGAAGTTATTGTCCAATCATCTTCAATCTTAATAACTTGTCAAGGAGCACTCTATAGCAACTAAAGATCGTTATACTTCGATAATTTGATGGATCGAGTTAGCACGTCCTGCGATCTGTATACTCCAATAGTTTGCTCAGCAAAGATTATGTAATTTGCAACCCCACGTCCGCTCGATATGAGAAAATGAATATCCTGTGAAGAAATGAATATTTCTTTTACCTCCGAATTTTCACCACAAAAATCTCTAAGATGACGTCAAATCGTCAAACTAACTTCCGAAAGGACTGTAGTGCTCTCAATAAAATCTGAGTGGTTCCCCAAAATTGACAAGAATCTGACGTCTGAAAATCTCGAAATTCAAAACATTTATACAACTGCAGATACCTTGAAGATTTGAATGATAGAAATATTTGGAGTGAAGTCACTATTTTTAATTTAGGATTGTATAACTCGGATTCGGAATCGGTGACCCAAAAATGATAACTTTGAAAAAAAATTGTATCGTATTAGCAGTATGAGAAATGCATAAAATATTGTATATATTTAAGTTTTGCCAGATAGCTACTATCGTCTGTCTTTAGCTGGAAGATTTGCCATTACCGTCGATGGCGTTCCTCTAGGTTCATTTGAATATCAACTAAAAGTTATAGAGTCTAGAATCGACTTTCAAATGAAGATTAGCCGTGCTTCCATTCGCGATGGTATATTCAAACGGGCATTTTCCTTAGTCCGTTATAACGATTACAGGTATAACGTTATGAAGCTCAGTTTTCTACACTATAACGATGTTTTACTTTCCCGCACGATTTTCTTTACCTTCTATATGTAATATCCGTCTTCGGACCCAGAGGCAATCTCACAAATGCACTGCCACCCCTCCTCCCCGAGTCCTTCCACAGGGCCTTTTAACTCGGGAATCAGGGAAACGGGGAAACTCTGTACAAGCAACTGCCACACTATCTAACCACTCGACAAATAACCGACCCCACACATTCTGCGTCCCAAGGTTCGACGAATAAATTTATCAATCACTGCTGGTCATACATGGCATGCAAAAAACTTGTCCAGGAACAAGCCAAATAAAAATATTGGAACAAATATGTAGCTGTGATTCAATCAGCTCCAGTTGCATTCGATTTACCTTCGATTATAAATCAAATTCAGTTTCACTGGGTTCAGAAATTCACGTTGTTATAATCTAAACTGCTTTTCACAATTTTGAATTTAGGGTGTAGAAATTTGATGGCTGCAGATCTGGGGATTCAATGAAGTATAATTTTTTGCCCGAGTTGTTAGTGTTTTTGAATTTATATGGTTCATTTTTTTCTTTCTTTATTTCAAACCTGTGCAGAAGGAAGTCATTAAGCGGCCGAGCTAGTACCGATTACTTTGTAATCTTATTCCATGATCACATGACGTGCACTCCTAACGAGCCCTCGGTAACTCAAAATGAGTAATTCATAAGAGGATGGACCGTGTAAACCTTACTTTACGAGGTAGAGTCTAGGTTGGAATTACCCAAGCCCAGGGGGAGATTTCTGGATGATGGCAAGGTGCAGGCCGAGGAAAGAGCAAAAGGAGTTAGAGAAGGAAAGCTGGGGAGGATATCAAATCGGCAAAGTCCAGCTAAGAAGTACCCACATCCTCTTACATGTCTCGACCATAACGTACTAACCTGTTCCGTAGCTCTTAACGGGTAAAAGTCTACTTTTATAAATGGAAAACTAACTCATCTCGAACCTGGCCAATAAGCAGGAAAACTGTTAAGTGTAGTTATTGGCAAAGCTAATAACGATAACTTCTTAACTAAACGAGTATATGGTTTACCGCTGATATAAAATGACGGATTAATAAACTTTCGGAGGTAAAAAAAAATCTACTCGAGACAAACACAGACAAAAAAAAAACCACACACACACGCACACGAGGAAGATAGATACAGATCAATAAACGTTAAATAAGGGGTAAGGTTCGATGGCGCGTGTTGAAATGATATGCGACAAAATTCGTAAGTTGAGCAAAAAATTAATCCAACCAATCGGATAGGGAGCCCTTTAAAATTTGTTTCTGGAATACGCGTAATATTATCTCTGATTTATAGATAAAATGTCAGTGATACCTGTTGTAGATATAACTAATGACTCAACCCATCGGAAACTTAACGCCGATTAATCACTGTCATTTACCAGATACTAGGATATATATAATATAGTTTAAAAAGAAACTTTGATATCCGAAGGGATGAAAATAACGATAAGAAAATAAAATTCACAAGAATATGAAGATATTATACTTCAAATATGAAATTTCAACTTCTGAAAGCATATTACGTATATATGTATATTAGGGTGTCCGTTATTTTGGTCATTTTGGAATTTCATCCCTTCTACCAAAAAAATATGTTCATATTATGGAACAAAAAATCCTTGCCAAGCTTAAGCCTAATCCGATAACGTTAACCCGTCCCCCACAACGATTGAAAATTCACACCTAAAATACGTTGGTGTTTTCCATTTTCTTTGTTGTTTTTTTTTCAATAAATTTTTTTTTTTTGTTAGCTCGAATCGATTGAAAAAAATATTTTGCCGCGTAAGATTGATGTTCATACTTTTTATTTAATATAGAAAAAAGGAAATTCCAAAAAAGTTCAAGTATTTTATAGTTTGAGTTCTCAAAAATCATCACTTTTACGGTTTTGTTCGGCTTTTGTTATGATTTTTGGCAACTTAAACTACAATATACTTTAACTTTTTGGGAATTTCTTTTTTTTTTCACATTTAACAGAAAGTATGAACATCAATCCTACGCGGTAAAATATTTTTTTTAATCAATATTAACTAACAAAAAAAATTTATTAAGACAAAAATGGAAAAAACCAATGTATTCTAGGTATGAATTTTCAATCGTATTGGGGGACGGGTTAACGTTATTGGATTAAGCTCAAACTTGGCAGAGATTTTTTTTTCCATAGTATGAACATGTTTTTTTTTTTTTTTGATAGGATGGATCAAATTCGAAAATGACCAAAATAACGGAGACCCTAATGTTTAGAGTGACAGGATTTTTTCTCCTCCTTCTTCTTCTTCATCTTGCTTCTTTTATTAAAACGACCTTTTAATCGGGCGCAATTTTGTTCCAAAGCACACGGACTTATTCCCTCTATCTCTCTCTGTCGTTTTTTTACTCTCTTTCTCTCTCTCTCTCTCTCGCTCTCTCTCTGAACAGTGATATTTTCCCATCAGATGCACGTTATCTCAATAAATCGTAAAAGTCTTCCGTGTCCGAACAAAAGTTTCCCTCCAGCCGTGGCAAAAATCCAGAATTAATGCGGCGCGATTATTATCAAAGATTAAGGGTCATTTGTTTTTTTTTTTTCTATGGTTTTTAGTCACGATTTCTCCGGTTTAAAACCCAGAATATTTCATACCTTTCATCGGTTTTTATTCTGCTGGCAGATCTGTGCGGTATGGCCTAATTTTTTATTGTATTTTTTTTTTTTTCTTATCCTTGCAATTCCAAAGCTTTTGCTGTGCTAAAGGGATGCGATTTGTTCTACATCATCTACAATGGTAGGATATTTGCACCAGACTTATCCTATCTCCCTGTAGTACCCTTAACAGTGAAATTCATATTCTACCCAGGACTACGTGATATCATCCATAGACGTGTGTTTTACATCAGCCACTTATCACCGAAGAAGCAAAACGTCTTACGGACTACCAGCTAGTTTCTTTCATTTTATTTTATTTTTTTTTGTGAAATTTATGGATATCCCTTCGCCGAAAGTAGTATAACATGGCAATCGTGAAGATATCTCGCTATAATGTAACCTATGACCAAAGTTGTTCGTTTATCAAATTTATATCCGAAAATATATGATGGTGATTCTTTTTTGTTTTTTTTTTTTTTTTTTTTATTCAAAAATTATGACTCATGGAAAAGATTTTTAAGTGCACAGTTTAGACTGTGCAGTATCTATATAAACTCTGCGAATAAATTTTACTTGAGTTTTATAATGTACAAGGCCAGACCAACCATCAATTTAGACGACGCAATTTTAATGCCCAAAGTTTTTACCTAACGATACTTAAAGTAATGGTGAAGAAATGTGACGAGAGAAGAAGAAGAAGAAGAAGAAAAAATAGAAAACGATGAAAAAACAAAAAAAAATGTGAATCCAGTCTGCAAAAGTCGATTTAGGATATAAAGTTCCTCAATTTCAACGTCTCGTTGTAAAAATTTGACAAATGTCAAATATTTATAGATCAGTCGTCAGAATTATTTCAGATTAAATGATCTCAGGTTCGCCATCCATATTGTGGGGATGGTTTTAAAAAAATTTGCTGTGCTAGATAAAAAATTCGCGTCCATTTCGATGTTTCGAAAAATTAATTTCAATTCCGATAAACGTCTGTACGGACTAACGTTTTAATTTTTGCATAATCTTATTTTTCAAAAAACTTCTTGCAATCTGTAGTTATGTAATAATATGTATAATATTTATGATTTTTTTTGTTGTTTCACTGGAACATTTTCTCGCGTCTCTTGAAGTAATCCAAGTATAATGAAGCCAGCCAGCCTTAACTTACCATTAGGACACTCGCCGGATAAATACTAAAAATTCCAACGTCTTTCAATTTTCCGACTGATTAAACTCCTTGATGCAAAAGAAAATCGTATAACTTTTGAAACAGCACTCAACACTGGGCTATGTTCAGCACGAAAACAGGGGTTCGAATATCGGAAGCGATCTCATAGAAAACTAATTGATATTGAGCAAATTAAACTTACGACTTCGTGGATCTGGTGATCGATTAATGTTACGAACTATACGAGTATAATAACCGGCAACTTGAAATATACCTATAATTCGATTTTAAATGAAGTAGAAATGAAATAGCGAGAGTAAAGCGACAGGTGGCAATATTCACACAACTATAGTTGTATATTTTGTTAATCCTGTTAATTGCATTGTATGTAAGTATAATGAACATCAACCCTTCGTAAGCTCGGTATTTAGGCGTACCTAATAGAATTACCTGACGTACTGTTGAATTGAAACGCTTTACGCCACATCGCATCTGCGTTATGGTAAAAGGAATCGACCCGGATATGGGTACACGCGGATACAAAAATAATGATACCTTGAAACCCGAAAATTTAAAATTTAAAAAAAAAAAAGGAAGTTATTGGCTTCGGTCCGATTTTCGAAAATCGAGTTTTCATCAGATCTCGACGTTTTGGGTTCCTAGGAAGCTATTCTGACTATTTTCGGATGGACCTCCGTATGTGTGTGTGTGTGTGTGTGTGTAAACACATTTTTGTCGTACGATATCTTTAGAACGAATCGACCGATTGGAATGGTTCCTGCGGCGATCGAAGGAATTTATCAAGACTTACGAGGAGAACCCGCGACGTGTAACCCATGGATTTGCACGAAACTTCGCAGGATGAAAGAGTAATAAAAATAAACGAACACGTGTTTCGGCTTATCCGTAGACACTCAACCGTTTTCGAGAAAATAACGATTAAAGTTTCGACGCCGCTTCATGAGTCCGCTCGCGCGCCCTGTGTACAAGCGGATCGGTGGCGCAGCGGCTAGCGTTACGGCTTCGAGATTTTGCGCCCCGTGTTCGAGTCCCGACTATTTTTTTTTTTTTTTCTTTTATTTCCTCCGTCAAAGTATACCTCACGAACGATCCTTATTTTATTGATAAATACAAAGACGCTATATTTAAATTACAATTCATCATTCCAAAGCAATTGTCCGTTATTCCGAAATATGCTACAGGGTATTAGGTTTAAAAATAATTGGAAATAACAAATTTATAGTAGCGAGTAGCTGAATTTTTGTGTTTATTGTTACATTATTACAATTCAAGAAAAAAAAAAAAAAAAAAAATAGTCGGGACTCGAACACGGGGCGCAAAATCTCGAAGCCGTAACGCTAGCCGCTGCGCCAACGATCCGCTTGTACACAGGGCGCGCGAGCGGACTCATGAAGCGGCGTCGAAACTTTAATCGTTATTTTCTCGAAAACGGTTGAGTGTCTACGGATAAGCCGAAACACGTGTTCGTTTATTTTTATTACTCTTTCATCCTGCGAAGTTTCGTGCAAATCCATGGGTTACACGTCGCGGGTTCTCCTCGTTAGATCTGATTAGATTTTGGGATCGATCGGTCGAGTAGTTTCAAAGTTATTCGAAGAATAAAAATTTGAAAAAAAATAAATTTTCCATGTTTTTAGCGCATAACTCCTAAACTGTTCCTGCGATTAGTCTCAAAACTTAATCAGATTTGAGTCTTGGATAGCCCTTTCGATTGCCGCAAGATTCATCAAAATCGACCGATTAGTTTAAAAGATATTGCACGACAAAAATTTGATTTTTGTTGATAGACATGAGTTGATTTCGAATCGCTCAATGTCGAATCTGTCAAATTGTTTAAAAACTATGAAAAATTTCGCACATGAGCATACAGACTGAACGATATCTTCTGACATTAAATATAACTCCCTAAAACCTAGAAATGTCAACATTTGACAAAAACTCGATTTTTGAAAATCAGACGTAAAAAAATTTGTATATACGGAAAACTGACTATACTTATAACCTTCTTTAATGTATCATAAATACAATAGTATCAATTTATTGTAACGTATTTGACACAGCGAGAAGTTTTAGGGTTGGTCCACAGGTCAACCGATTTCCTATTTTTTTTTTCGGCATAATTGAGGTTTTGAATATTCCATTTTTTCACTAAATAACGATACAGTTTTTGATCGCCTTCTTTTTAACATCCAATGCTTTTCTCTTTACAGCTGCCTCAACAGAGCCGATTTAATCAGAGTACACGATGGAACAGGGACCACAGCACCTTCCATAGCAGTGCTATGCAACCAGGGTACCGAAGTGGAGGTTCTTAGCACCGGGGCTGATCTCTACGTCGAATTTGTCGCGAATTCAGACTGGCCTGGACAAGGCTTCAAGGCTTCATTTCAGTTTCAACCCGTAGACGACACACCGGCCCCTGGTTAGTGAAACAGCAATTCATACGCCCTCAAATGTTGACCATCAATCAAAAATTTGACGGAAGAGAAGGGGTCTTACAGTAATTTCAAAAATTGAAATCAAAATTTTTACTCTCGTAGAAGCGACCGTCAAATTGAACGAGATATGGCTTTTCTTCATGCCCATCAGATAGATTGCTGAATCCTGTAAATTTCTGAATTTTTTAATTTTCGATCTTCAAGGTCATTCAGCGAATTTCAATTTACAACCTTCAAAAGTCCATCAAGACCATTTCATATGGTTCAAAGAAAATTATCAAATACTACTGGACTTTGGAAAATAGAATTTTTTCAGAGCAAAAAAAAAACGATTGTTCAAATCAAACGAAATATGGTATAATTTTGAATTTTCCCTGAAAATCTGCAAGACTTTTCATTGAGAAGTTTCGAAGATGATTTCGCGAGTCTGTCAGCCGGGCCAACATCTTTCTGAAAACTTCTTTTTCGGAAGGTGAAGGCCCGAGAGCTTGAAGATTCGTTGAGATGAGTAAAAGTAGTTTTCGACCGGAACGAATACTTTTCTCAAATCGCCGAAGTGATAAAGGGTAAAAAGATTGATCGATTGAAGCGAAGAAAGAAATAGTTTGTGTAGTATGAAACCTTCTGTTCAAATTTACTCTGGGAAACTTGGGCATATTTGAACTGCAGAGTATAGGTATGCAGATTGAAGTAAAATATGTATTCTGAATTACCCTCCGGAACTGAACCGCGTCTCTTTCTATGGGAAATTAAGCAAATTTTAATAATAAACGTTATTAGGATCCTCGAGCCGCCTTGAACGAATATACGGTACCTACAGTTTTTCTGAATATCCTGTCAAAGGAAAAAGGGGAATCGCGGAGTCGCCCAAGGGATTAACTGCAAGCTTAAGTCTTTTTCGGGTAAATTTATTCCGTTTCCTTTAGGCGGTTATATATAATGGTACATTTTTAATTCGATATATCAGTACACGCTATTCCTAAGAATTAATGGATTCACATTCGATTACTGTGCCGAACCCTACTCAAGTGTATGATAATCGTACACCCGGAAACGTTCGTTTGATGTAGCAGATCAATTCTATTTTTTTCTTATTTTTTTTCTTTCATTCGTTCATTTTTTTATCCAATTTCTTCGTGTAACGTATATAATACTAAAAACGACACAGCATCGACTTGAAAGTAAAAAAGAAACAACTTCAAACAGACAAGCCATTTAATTTTCATTTTCATTTCACCAAGGCTTCAACATTACAAAAGGAATTTCACTTCCAAGGTAGAATTTCTGTTTTTGGTTGCGAGTACCGAATCTTATTATCTTTCAGAGTCAAGCCTCGACTCCCACATAAACGTTCTCCGAATCAACCCACTTTCCAATCTGTGAATACGGCCTAATTTTTGCCACAGTGAGAGTCTCCCCCATCGTTGGATCTCCAAAACTAATAAAATCATATATCGGCGAATAAATCCCCACAAGACGAAGACAGTTTTTAACATCATTTCGCATAGATTCCCGAAGAGAAAATCCGGCTAAAAATAGCATGAATCTAATTTTCAAAATTTGAATATCGGTGGCTTTTAAGGGAATTATACAGTCAATATCCGCATTGCGCATGCGCCGTCCAACGGCTTACGTCGGTAAGGTAAACCCCTACATTTAGAGCTTGACTGAGGGTGGCTTGCAGGTACAGCCCCAATGGTAACACAGCTTTGCAGATGTTTACTGAGTTTAAAATTTACCGGAGCTTTTCGGTGAGTTCAGTCGGTACAGAAATAGTAACAAGAAGAAGCAGTGTCGATCAGGTGGTTTGATATCAGCGGCTGATTACCAAAATGTTTCTCTCCTCCCGCACAATTACCTATCTAGGGATTGTTAAACTTTTTCTTATTATCTGTCAAGTGAGTAAAAAAAGGTAGAGGCCTTTCTTATTCCCGAAAGCTCTGGGGCAATCAAATCACTAAAATGACATAAAAAAAGAGCGAGTCTCGGATCATCAACATGGAAATACCCCAAAATTTTGTCCGAAATTTTACTCTGAAAAATTATATGGAATAACGTCAAAATTTCAAGGGTGAAATTTTTCACAGAAATATTAAAAAAACAAAAGCCAACTGCAGATTAAAAAAAATGTTTTGAAATACGCCGAAGAGCCATACTCGTAGCTGCAGTGTATACGAATAAATCAGAAGGGTCGAGGGGGTGAACCCTTACATTAAGGTAGATTAGCCAGTTTGTGACAGTGAGACAATTCCCGGCAGTAATTATAACGGCACTGTATATTCCGGAGGTAATTACAATAATGTGTTACAGAGGTGGACAAGGTCGCCCCTGGGGTTGTCACGGGGATTCCAAAGTACTCGGTCATTGGCCCAGCTGTCAGCGCGACGAGTAAGTATTGTTTTCAGTACTTTAAATTTCGGGTTATATTTACCTTGGCGATTTTCAGAGAACACATTCGTGATTAGTTAAACGTAAAAAAAGAAATACGTGTATGTTGGGGTGTCTAATAAACAAAATCGACGTTGTTTTTTTCGACATCCTGCACCAGTCTGAACGTTAACTTTTTACACAAAATGAATCAGCTCCCACAAAATAAGCTCTACATCTCAATACTGAGAAATGGCGCAAATCATTTTCTTTTTTTTTTACCTTTATTCAACTTTTTGAAGTCTTCGCTTTTCCTGACGTTCGATCTTTTTCGAACTCTCTCAGAAGGCATTTTTTCGACCACTGATTCCAGATCTGCAATCGAAATACGAAAATTTAGTATGCTGGGTCCAATATGACGTACCAAAGTTATAAAGAGATAAACAGTTTTGCATCGAAATTGGTAATCGGAAGCTTTTGATACTATTGCTAATTTCAAATCTAAATTAAAAATATTATCAAATTCACATTTATGGACACTCAAAACCCTGAGTACATAGTTATTTTCATGTGACTCAGACTTCTTTCTACAATTTCGATCGACCGTTTTCAATTTTCGTATCTTGACTTCAGATTGGGAATTTGCGATCCCAAAAACCGTTGAGTACTATTCTTGATGTAAATCAATTTACTTTTCAAAATATCGCCTCACTATAATGAGCCCACCGTTTTGAAATTCTGTATTCTGACTTCAGATCCGAATGATTGGGAATTAACACCGAGTGATCAGTCTCAAAAAAATTCGCATGTGAGCAAAAGTTTAGATTGCAAAAAGTTGAATAGCCATAGAAAAATGACTTCTGCCACCTCTTGGATTTGAGATACAGAACTCATTTTTTGAGAAGATGTGTTGCATAGGAAATTTTAACGTTGAGATTGATGAGAGTAATAAGAAAAAAAAACAGGAAACCGGTTGACCTGTGGGCCAACCCTGAAACTTCCCGCTATATGTCAAATACGTTACAATAAATTGATACTATTGTGTTCATAATACATTATAGAAGGTTATAAGTATAGTTAGTTTTCCGTATCCAAATTTTTTTTCCGTCTGATTCAAAAAATCGAGTTTTTGTCAAATTTCAACATTTCTAGGTTTTAAGGAGTTATATTCAATGTCAGAAGATATCGTTCAGTCTGTACGTTTATCTGCGAAATTTTTGATTTTTCAAAATAATTTGACAGATTTGACATTGAGTGATTAAAAATCAACTCACGTCTATCAAAAAAAAAGAAATTTTTGTCTTGCAATATCTTTTAAACCAATCAGTCAATTTTGATGAATCTTGCGGCAATCGAAAGGGCTATCCAAGACTTAAATCTGATTAAGTTTTGAGACTAATCGCACGACCAGTTTAGGAGTTATGCGCTAAAAACATGAAAAAAAACTTTTCTTAATTTTTATTCTTCGAATAACTTTGAAACTACTCAACCGATCGACTCCAAAATCTGATCAGATCTAAGTCTTGATATACCCTTTCGACCGCTGCGAGAACCATTCCAATCGGTCGATTCGTTCTAAAGATATCGTACGACAAAAATTTGTTCACACACATACACACATACGGCCGTTCATCCAAAAATAGTCAGAATTCCTAGGAACCCAAAACGTCGAGATCTGATGAAAACTCAATTTTCGAAAATCGGACCGAAACCAATAACTTCCCTTTTTTCTGGAAATCTTTAATTTTCACAGCGGGAAGTTAAAAATATATGTATAAAATGTCGATTTATTTTTTCTAAGACACCCTAATACGTCTGATATCTATAAAAGTATGACTGAGAAATTCTCCGCTCAAATATTGGATAAAGTATTTATACAGTATCTACTTGGGCGTCGTGGTTAGCGAGGAAAGCTATAAAATAGAAATCTTCGCACTGGGGTAGAACTGCTCTCTTGACACCAGGACTGGTGATTCGGATGCTGCGGGAATTGCTTCTCGCGGGAGATGACTTTGAACCTCGATTCTCAAATCTCGAATCCTCGATGCTCATACCCAGGCATTTTCCGTCCACACAATTTCCACCTTGTGAAATTATGACGCGCATCTAAATATGCGTCTATAATATTATAATATCGATTCCTTATACCTATACGGTTCAACTTTATCGAATATATACAGATGTAGGTATTTATGTACATGTATACCTATATGAGAAAAATGTGGGATAAAAATGCAGCTTTTTTAACCAAGACAACCGAGTTTCCGGATTATAAATATGTGTTTACATTACCCACGGTAACTATAGACGTTGTTACATTATTTATACCGTATAATGTCGAAATGGAAGTATATATATACATGTATGTATAAAACTTTGGAAATTTATAAGTATACATAAGTTTTTATTTATTTTGTACTTTTTTTCATCTTTTTTTTTTACATACACATGCACATATACAACACCTACATATGTATACGTACAGGTATGAAAAGTTATGAGAAAGTCGTAAGAAAAGGTCATTAATAATTCGTGTCGAGTTGACAATTCATTTTTAAAGGAAGTGCCTCGTAGTTGTATATAAAATTTATAACCAAGAGGCTGAGTAGGCTGTAGCCTACGAGCAATGATCTTTTTATACGAAGAGTGGTCTTTCAAACTTCGTTCTAAAAATACGTTGAAAATAAGTTCGGTACCAACGAAAAAACGAAAAAAAATCTACTTTGAAAATTATTCAATGTTTGCAATTGCTTTGGCGAAAGCTTTGGCATTGAGCGCGAGAAATTGTTCTGGCCGCACGTAAACTTTCGAGATCCATGAACCGGAAGTGACTCTTGACTGCTCCGTTCCGCGGAGACGACTTTGGTTCGTAATCCAACGCTTCTGTTTGTGTTCGTCCTTTGCTCGAGACGTGAATGCAATGTTTGAAATGGTAACCGTTAGCTACAACGAGTCTCAGTTACGTGACTTAGAAATGGCAATCCCCTTCTTTTCAAGATCTTCATGAGTTGCGAGCTCATAAAACGTGGCCAACTTGTTGTTAGCCACGATGCAATTCCACCGTTTCTTTCATTTCTATGTAAGGGGATACCGATCTTTGCAGGAGCCACCGCTCTTTGTTTCAACTTTTCTTACTAGTCGATTTCGTATCTGCAGCCAAAATTTATCTAGACAATAATTGAAATAATGAACAATTCGATTCTCTGCAACCCTTGAAAAGTCACTTTTTATCTTCGACGAATTACAAGCTGCAGGGCTAAAAATACTCCCGTTATTAAAATGAATTCGAGAAAGGAAAAAAATCATCCCAAACGTTCGCTGGATAGAAGAATTCGCGAAACTATGATCCCTCGAAGGAATTTACACCTGCTATACCACGTCCTCAACAATGGGCAGCATCTTCAATACGATTTAAATAAAATAGTGATAAATAATAAAGGTTTATTGGATTTTTGCTTTCTCGTTCATTGCATCGCTGATCGAACCATTTGTCAAGGACGCAGCTGCGCCTAGATCGGAGGAAAAGTGGTGAAATCTGCGCTTTATGGCACCGATAACCGTCCTCCTATAGAAGAGCCCTCCGGTGTCATTTCCCTACCGTTTCCCTTTCCTATATGTATATGTATGTATATATGTATATATCTGATATACGTATACATATATGTATACAGAGAGAACCTGCAGCAGAATCTTGAAGATATTACTTAGCCGGGTTATCACAACGTGGACCGGTGTTAAGGTGGAACAAACCTTAATTGCAATTTCCGAGCTGCACCTAAAACTGACTTATTTATTCATGCAAATCCTCCTGCATGGTGGTGCAACTCGGTATCACACATATGTAACCTAACTGGTATGTATAACAACGAGGGAAGCAGCATAACCTCGTTACTAAAACGAGAGTTGAAATTCGTATATACTACGTACATACATACATACATACATACATACATACGTATACCTACTACGTAAAACGTGAAACGTAACAATCCACTATCATCACGATTCAAGCGGAGAAGTTTTATCGTAAAACAAGACACTGCACTACATTTCTCTGAGAGCTTTAAGCTCGTCATAATATACGCATGGCCTTTGTTATTTATGCCCCATGGTAGTATAATCCCAAGGGTTGAAATACCAAGGGGTACCAAGACGCGCGCGCGGAAGCCTTCAGTGAGTTTTGGTCTTTGAAATGAATTTTTGTTTCTTGTCTTCTTATAGAAAGCTAAGAAGAAGAAAAAATGGACGTAAGTCGTTCGGTTAACCCGAACTGCGGTCCAATTATTATAGTGAATATGTGTAACGTAGGTATATCACGTCCGTCGCGGTGGTTAATTATTAATCCGGGTGGGTAATTTAAATTTAGACTTCATTAATGTTAATCAGAACTCCCCGCGCTGACGTATTCTACCATAGAACTACTTTCCGTCCCACGACATTATACCCGGGGCTCATTTCTGCCCCTAGACCCTGTCTGACCCCATGTGACCCCACCTGACCTTGACCGCGCGTGCGCAAGACTTCAAAGAAGATCCTGGCCAAGAAATTGAAATTTAAATAGCTAAAAGAGACGCATGAACAATTCCGCAGATACGACGATTCTACCCGTATATTTACATACCGGATTCTGATTGCTACCTTCGAAGGCAGTATCACTTTCGTTAGAAATTTACAAAAGCTTTATACAGCCCGAGCCGGATACCTAGTAGCTATACCACAGCAGCTGCTGTTTTTTGCCTGAATAGAAAAATCCTCCATATACTTTACACGGAGTTACAAATATTTCATAACACGCTTTTTACTTTTTATCGCCTAGCCTGGTCGTGTGCCTACGAAAAGGATCGGATTCGAACGAAAATGAGGTTTCCCCATTTCAACAAATTTTCACGCTCTCCGGCATTTAGCATCCCAAGAACACCGGATTTTACAGAAATTCACATTCGAATAATGGGTACGAGAAGCTCTCATATCTCGTTAAATTGAACGTTCGCTTCTACCGGAAGAAATTCGTCTTTTAATTTTTTAATATTAACCTATATTATTCGCAAACTTTTGTGGGGTAATTAAAGGTAGCGTGAAAAGCCGTATTTTCCGCCTCGTTTTCAATATTCTACATATTTTGTTAATTTTCTTTCAACATTAGGTATACCTGTACCAGAATATGAATAATTTACTTTTCATAAATCGATAGGGAAATATATTTAACTGAGCTCAGGCTCACCGGGCAGAATAAGAGCTACGATAATGTACGGTTTGAATAATAAATGACACGAAATTCCAAGAGCAATATACTCCCTGCACTATACGTGGATACAGGGCTTCTACTAGATTAGGCAAGGACGACAATGAGTTAGTTCGACTAAGATTGTGTTACCTTAAATTGAGGTTGGTAACGTGTCGACGTACACACCCCCATTCGAAAACGTACCCTTGCGAGATGTAAACTAGAAGTTGAAGTTGGGTGAAAATTTCATGCTGCTAATTATTTGGCACAAAAATTTTTCAAAAATTATTTTCGGTTTCTCAAAATCTTCCGCTGAGCCAACCGAATAGGCGGTATAATTATCGCGTACCGTGTCTTCGATTTGTTCCCTTAGGCAAACGCACTACATTTATTGCACAAGGCGCGCAATGGAATACGTTGACATTCGTGGAAGAGCATCTCTTTCACGCGACGAGTTTTGATCGCAACAACGGAAGCAATAAACCATTTCTCTTTCTCTTTCTTTTTCTCATTTTATACCCCGATCGTTTCGCACCCCGAGGCTCTACTAGCAGTTTTGTTCGGTTGGTGATGGAGACAGCATTATGTTTTCTGAACTTTACTTACTAATTACTTTTCCAAGTGCAAAATCCACGATATTGACAATTGAAAGTATTAACAGGCATGTATTAATCTACGGATTATCGCCCTTAAAAAGTCAATTTTTATCCTCGACAAATCACACCGAAAGGATTTCTCTTCTGTCGCATTGTATAACAGGATGTAAAGAGTGCCGTTGGATCAATTCGAATGTCTGAGGGCTGGTTATTTTCCTCGAACAATATTCTGCAGGATTATTAAAATCGGAGTTTCTTTCATTCGTCGAGTTTTATCAGATAAGTCATTTTCCGTAATAAAACTCGGTGTACATTTTTATTTCTACTCACAAAGTGAGCGAATCGAAATTACCCCTTCACTGTGATCATTCGTAGAAAGTCAAAAGTGAGCTTCCAAACATGAGAATCTATAAATACGGATAGTCGTATGGTTGTCCGTGCTTTTAATTGTGATCGTTATAACTTTTTGCATATGGGAGTAATTAGCGAGGGAAACAAAAAATGAGAAAAATATTGGCCACTCTATCTAGTTAACATCATAGTTGCACGTCGAAATGAGTTAACAAATTCGTATAGAGAAATGCATGCGGGGAAAGCGCCGGAAAGCTAGTGAGCAATTATTATCGTCGAGATACAAGCAACTCATTTAATATCAAACTTTGGATTCACGTGTATTTTCTGTATGTATATACCTGGTCCTCCATATATCGACAAATATGTTCATACATACATGTACCTGTATACCTATCTCCCGCGGCGCTAAGCTCTTGCAAATAGGTTGCTCGCTAAACGGTAGTAGTGGTGGTGATGCTGGTGGCGATGCTGGTGGTCCATTAGATGTTTACGGTTGGTTAAGTCAAGTATCACGCAGAGCCAACTTGTATTTGTGTATCGTGTTACAGCGCGAAATGCACTTCGAGCTTCGGTCCAGCTTTGCTATATATGCCCGACCATAATCATGTAAAGTATTAGCTGCACCGAGTTATAAGCTGTACCGGGGATTGCTTTCATCCTGGATTTCACGGTTATATGCATTCTCTCTTTTTTCCGAATCGATCATTCGAGACTCGAACAGAATTTTATATTCCTTTTTATAACATGAAAGAGTTCGTATAGGATATAAAGTGAATGAATGTAGACTAGCGCGGATTGATGAACTGCGGAGTTTCTTCTATCCTATACTCGTAGTTGACGAAAAAAAATTTTAACTTCGTGAATTATTGGTATTTCGTTCAACGTAGGTTATACTGGAGTAAGAAAAAAATCGATCGATTCTGATATATAAACCAGAGTTATTACACCATTGCGAAAATTTTCTGTGCACAATGTTCAAAATTCAAGCAGGACTTGTAATACATTCTTGACGGAGTTAATTCTTCCGGTTTTGATTTGAATTGACGATCCATGTACTCAGGAGATTTCACAACAAAACGAGAGGTCATGTAGACCATGGTATTTGGAATTTGTCTGAAATGTATTTTTTTTTTCTTATTGATTTTTGTATTTCAAACACATTCCTAAAAGAATTTTTCGATCTCTGTCTTCATTCAGGTAGGGCAGCCCATCGAAGTTTGTCATAAAATGGCATTCAAGTCATTTAGGTCAATAAAAATCGAAGATCGGTTCGGTCCATGTTCAGATTAGGCTCAAAAGTTGCGTAATCATTTGAAAAATCATTATACCTATATTCGAGTTTTTGAAATAAAAAATGGCGTATCTTCAGGAGACGAAAATATAGTGGTTATCTACTTCCCACGTGATTCTGCGGCATTTCCATTTTTTTATTTCTTTTTTAGATAGTACCTAGGTCGAAAAACTAGTAATTTTTGTTCTTTGAGTTTTTTTTACAAATTTTCATTCTTTCTGCCCAAAAATTTGCCCTGAATGTCATCTTATGAGAAGCTTTGATGGGCTGCTCTGACTGAATGAAGATAAAGATTGACGAATCCTCGTATAAGGATGTGTTTGATATACAAGAATACGCAAGAAAAATATATATATATATATATTTTAGACGAATTCCCAATACCATTGTCTATGACCTCTCGTTTTTTTTTTTTGTGAAATCCCCTCCGTTTATATCATCATGAATGTTTGCTAAATATCGCGTATTGCGTTCAACTTGTAAAAATAAGTGATTTCTCTCATTGGTCTCTATTCACTATTCTAGCCAGTCCACGTTTCCAAACAATTTTCAAAATATAAAAGACTCGCAAATTGATGGACCATCTCACAATGCATCGAAAGAATGTTTTCAAAAAATTGTAATACTTTTTTTTCTCCACGGAGTACAAGAAAACGAAGTAATTTTAAAGGTACGTACGTCTTTCATTTCGGAGCAATGAAACATTAGGAAAAAAAAATTTCAAACTTGGTGGTCCATATTCACTCGCTTTGCTCTGGTATACCTACACAGATGTAGAGGCAATCGTCTTTCGTATATAATTTTGAATTTTCAGATAGAAGTTGATATTAAATTTTTTTTTTTTCTTTTATTATACTCCGCGAGATTTCGAGGGTGTATTTTTACTGCTTCATTCGTAGTATAGGTATAACTCTTATCGTTATTTGGTGAAAATTGTAAATGAGATCGTAAACTCTTTACGAGACGATGAAATACTCTACATTATGAACAAATCAACGGGTGAGACGGGCAAGGCGAACGGCTTGACGCCCAGCGTCTTGGCGCCCTTGCGGCTGGAAACTTTTCCTAGAATTGCAACGAAGAATTCCGTTTCTTATTCGTCTAGATTTTATAAGACTTTAAACGAAGAATACGCTCGTGAAGGCGTAGTTCTCCTCGTTTATAACAAAACGGAAGTTGGGATAAGGCGGTTCTCTTACTCCCGCTTGTACCTATGTATGTACATACATTATATACCTATGTATAAACGTATAAACACCATACAAAGCAAATTGTGATAAATCGTTTTTAGTCATTAGACAACGTCCTAAAGCTTCGTAGCGAAGCTTTGAAAGGCAGAAATTTCGATTGAAATTGAAAAAACGGTTTGTAAAAAACGAAAAAAAAATGAGAAAAATTACACCAACAGCATCCAGTAATTGCAACTAACAAGATAAAGCGCCGTGCCTCGTCCCTATATAATTGTGTATCGCGTTGCGATTTAAACTGATTTCAAAGTTCTCGAAATATGATCACAGTAGGGAATATATAGGAAAGTTGTTTAATTAGTCAATTAGCGATAACCGAGCTAGACGCGAGCAATATGTGCGGGAAATTTTAGACTCGTAAAAAGTAGAAACTCCCCAGCTACGTCAGCCCCTAAAAACCCACAATTTATGCTCCGCTCTTCGCTATATGGCTACGGAGCAAGAAACGGCAAGGAGGAAAATGTTAGAGAAGTTAAAGGTGTATCCTATAACGCGCAAGGTTTTATTCAGCGTGAAAAAGCCGAGGATATCTAACAGACTAAAGACGATGTTACATGCTATATATCGTCGAAGCTTTGATTGGGTAGCTTCATTAAACGAATCGATAGAAAAATCAGCAAAAATTTTGAGAAAAGGAACTTTTAAGGAGGTACATACGTATGTACAGACTCGTACATGCATACAGGGGCATTTTTAAAGGACTGGCATGTGTCCAAAGTTTTTTTTTTTTTTGTTTTTTGTTCAAATAACCAATTTTATTACAGAAATCCGGCGAGTCTATTGAAGAATAAATCTTTCGAATAAAAAAAATCAGGAAATCGGTTGACCTGTGGGCCAACCCTAAAACTTCCCGTTATGTGTCAAATACGTTACAATAAATTGATACTATTGTGTTTATAATACATTAAAGAGGGTTATAAGTATAGTTAGTTTTCCGTATACGAATTTTTCTCCGTCTGATTTTCAAAAATCGAGTTTATGTCAAATGTCAACCTTTCTAGGTTTTAGGGAGTTATATTTAATGTCAGAAGATATCGTTCAGTCTGTATATTTATGTGCGAAATTTTTCATAGTTTTTAATCAATTTGACAGATTCGACATTGAGCGATTCGAAATCAACTCATGTCTATCAAAAAAAAAAAGAAATTTTTGTCGTGCAATATCTTTTAAACTAATCGTTCGATTTTGATGAATCTTGCGGCAATCGAAAGGGCTATCCAAGACCTAATTCTGATTAAGTTCTGAAACTAATCGCACGAACAGTTTAGGAGTTATGCGCTAAAAACATGGAAAATTTTTTTTTATTAATTTTTATTCTTCGAATAACTTTGAAACTACTCGACCGATCGACTCGAAAATCTAATCAGATCTAAGTCTTGATAAACCCTTTCGATCGCCGCAAGAATCATCCCAATCGGTCGATTCGGTCTAAAGATATCGTATGACAAAAATTTGTTCACACACATACGGACGTCCATCCAAAAATAGTCATACTAGCTTCCTAAGAACCCAAAACGTCGAGATCTGATGAAAACTCGATTTTCGAAGATCGGACCGAAACCAATAACTTCCCTTTTTTTGTTGAAAATTCTCAATTTTCATGGCGGGAAGTTAAAAATATATAATATAGATCAATTCTGTTACGAAGGTGATGTATCTGATGTAAAAAGCTCGAATCTGTGCTGTATACAGAGATGTTTTTGTCGGAGGAAAATAAGCCGTGAAAAAGTACAGGGATTCTTGATATTCATTTTGCAAAAGGCTCCTTTTTTTCGGTCCGCGTGAAGTATATAAGGGTCCAATGTAATCGTTAACTCTCGCCAACCTGAGATCTCAGCTAAATAATTTAAAATTGAGAGCCTGAGTGCATTGCTGCACCTCTAAAGCCACGCGGTTATTCTGATTGATACTACGCGAGGGACTTGACCATTTTAAATATTACCGAAGTAATGATTATTTCATGATGCCGCAGTACTAGCTCGTACTACTTGAAACGTACATATACGTACCATATACTTATACATTTATCGATGTGTGTATAATGTATATGCGTTATAGCGTCGTACGTACGAATATACGATAAAATGACTATAAAAATAGGATTCCAATCCGTATACGTATACGAACATGTGTCAGGCCTCGGCAGATGATTATTGATATTTGATTGACGTTTTTAAAAATGTTAAATCGCACCCCATAGCTCCCCCCGTAAAACAAATAAAATCAACGTTTTGCGGAACAGATAAGCTGCAGCACATATAGCCTAACGACCGCGAACATTAAAGTTGCATTACGGAACGGAGATATTTTCCCGCCAATTTCTTTCGCACGCCATATTGTCACGAATTAAGTTGGCAAGAGATTACACCCCCTATATACCGTAACTCGCCACCCTATCCATAGCTTCGCTCCTGCTGCACTTGCCCGGTGTCCCCGTTACCAGGTATAAGGGAACGTGACGTGTAAAGCAAGAAATAATAAAGACAGCGGAATATACAGAGACTAAACATCGGCTGGTTATATGGCGACGGTATAAAGCGCGAGGGAAACAGTGATAAAGTACGAGACTAGTCAGCCCCTCTGCTGTTGTCCCTGTTGTCTCGGCGTTGTCTCCGACGTTACCTCAGTGCTCCGCCTTCCCTGGCCGTGCCGTGCCGTGGCCAAGGCACTTAGTAAGACCCGGAAAATATTGTGCGAGATGGACGATATTTTCTTACCTAATTTCAAACACTTTTATAAGTTAAAGTGCGTTTATGGGACGCGAACCTGTTAGCTACAACGGCAACGACAAACTTTTCGTGTAACTTACAGGGTGTGCCAAATAACATATAAACATTTTTCTTTTTTCTTCTTTTTTTTTCTTTTTCACCAAGCTAACACGTCAAAAATTTCTTAGGATTACGTCTAATGATCAACATCACGAAAAGAGAACGATGTCATCAAAGTCTGAGTGGTCTTTTAATCGGAAATAAGATCTTCCATTTGGTTAACACGCAAAATATATTCAGACTGGACCCGCCGTTCTGAATGACGAATTTTAGACCTCAGACTCGGAATCAGCGAGCAAAAAAAACCCCCGAGCAACAAGGCAGACCTTCGTGATGCTCGTTTCGGTCCAATTATATGAACATTAGTAACGCGATGTAAGGTTTTGCGTGTTAATCAAATGGAAAGTCTTATTACCGATCGAGGTGCCGTTTGGAATTTAATGATAAGGCGGTACTCGTGGGAGAGTGATTATTTGACGTTATTCTAGAGATTTTTGAGACGTTAGCTAGTTTGGGATACCCTTACGTAAATGTACCGTTTTCATTTTATTCGAATAGGAATTTTTTTCTGAAGGTCTTATAGAGAATGTGAAATTGGGAAAAGCGGTATCCCGGATTCTGACCTCCAACCATATACCTATATATATATATTTTCGCATATTTTTCATCGTGAAAAAAAATCTGGCTCTATAACAGACCTTAGGAATAACAAGGGAGTAAATAAAATTGAAATCCCCACTCTTTACACGCTCTTTAGGTTTTCACAATAATTTGGGATCTGAAAGGTGAGTTTTCTAGGGCGTTTGAATCCGCCCTGACTACCTGTGCTACCTTAACAGCTCCTCGGCACCCTTTTGTATACTTTACCCACGGTGACTCGTTACGGAAACACACGAACCACGAGAATTCAAGATTTCAATACTAACACGGAACCTGCAGAAGGTAGGAATCAAAGAAAAGAAAATCTGAAAGGCATATACCTTATCAAGAGACTCGGTAGAGTCTCGCGCCAAGTACATTTAAAAGGATTTTTAAACGCACGGCGTGAGACTCGACCCGAGTCTCTATACCGGAGAGACTGCGATTCGGCGGAGTGGGGGTAATAATCGTATGATATTTTTAATGTTTCACCGTATTCTATATCATCCTGTAAACTATCAATTTATCTTTAGAATGAGGGTCTAAGCAGCTTTTATTCAACACCAAGATCAGTGCGATCGGTGCACGGAAACTGATTATTTTCTGTTTTCATTAAATTACAAGCACTCGGTTCGATCAAGAATTTTCGTCTACGTCTCCGTCAACATAAGTGTAAAGTTGCCTGGGTATGTAGGGACATAGAGAGGACATTGGGACAGGGGAGAATACACGGGTATGAAATCAGACAGAGTTGCCGGTCTACCCTATACTGTAACGTGTTTTTATTATTCTATGGTTCATGGGCACGAGTCTTATGCGCGTCGTGCGTGCGCGATGCGAAGAATAATAACCTATATTTCGTGATGACAGCTCGGTAGAAGAGAAGAATAATAAGAGTAGCTGAAAACTTTTCAAATAATTATTAATGCAAACTTCGATATAATTTGTGAAGCAGAAATTGTTGAGATCAGCACCGGTATTTTCTATAGTAATGCTTATTAATTATTTCTACTTGTTTATTTTACGACGTCGAGTTTTCGAGGTTATGAGAATTATCTGTCACATCGGTCACGATTATTAACGACGCAGATCAACAAGTCCGGCTTGTGTCGTAGGATACTTTTCGTAGACTTGCTCCTAATTTTTATTTCTCTCAATAACCTAACTCTTACACAAATGTTAACAATCGCATTATGTATACATACAGTGCCGGACGTCGTGCCTCGTAGAATGCGTTTATGTGTTTCAGACAGCTAAAATCATACCTCAAGGTTTGTGAATACCGTGTAAATGTGTCTAGATCACAGCAATGGGATGAAGACAATTTCGCCGGCATAAGTTATTATCACCTGACCAAGTTTTATAACAAGGGCACTTTGATGGATGACCGGGCTGACATATTTGTGTATTTATTTAAAGATTATGAATAGATTTGTTGTAGCAGAATTTTTTCCAAATTATATTCTACACAAAATTCAATGGAGTTGGGATAGGAATGTTTATATCTTCAAGTCAAAGAAACACTATTTTCAGACCGTTTCTTACGTCTCAGTTGTAGGTAGTACATTTTAGCTTAATGATGCTCGGTCTGATATGAGTTCAGATTTCTGTGGATTTATATTGATCATTCTCTCGTTTTCACTGCATGTTTTTTGTAATTTTTCAGTAACGAAATTCTAGAGCCGTTGTAGTCTACGTTGCCTTCCAATCAATGAGACACACAATGAACACTGCGCTTGCAACTGCTGAGTTTACAGATATATTGTCCCTTCACAAGTCACAATTCAGAACTCATAAGTAAATGAGGAAACAGAAAATAATACTGTTTGATCCTGTTACAATCACATCACTTTGTACTATTATTATAACATCACCGTGGTAGGTGAACCGTTCATATCCAGTGACAAGAATAGTTTATAAGAATCCAAAAATGTGAATTATGATCCGATAGTACGACACGGTTCTAGGGGCTATCCTCAGTGCTATTTATTTCCATTGAAGCCAGCGATCAACTATCTTTTGTCTCTAATATTTTGATGTAATGAATGTCAAAAGTATAGATAATTTTTTATTGTTACCAGTAGACCAAGATTTATGAGTGAATTTATAAAGACTATTAACCACATGACAATTTCTGATTTGATATAGAATCGTTGCCGTAGTTTCTTCATGTTCAAATTAATCTTTGGTCAAATTTCCTTTCAATTCTACATTCATATAAGGCTGATCTTCAAATTTTCCCTACGTCACAGTTACAGAGTGATTGATTCTACCTGGAGTTCGAATCCACAGAGTTCAAAAGTATAGTGCATATTTTTTATAAAGAAAAGCTACTGTTAGCCAGTACTGCATTATAACTGTCACTATGGTGATTTTCTTATTCATATTGACACGTGGCTTATCAAAACGCATGGCAATGAAACCGACAAGCCCAGGTTTGTAGCTGGCATAACGTCCTAAGCGCCATCATATGACCGTTTGCCCTTTTCAAATTCAAAATGTATAATTTTTCATATGTATAAATTCTACAATTCTTTATACAATTCATCATGAACAAGACTTGGAACGAATCTAGATGGTACAAAAAGTAATGAAATCCCCCCAAAAGCACCTCTGGTGCAAAAACCTCTCGCCAAGTACATTATACAAAAATGTCGTTTTCATACAAAAAAATATTGAAATCAGATCTTATTGCCAAGTAGGTGATATGAATTTGAAAGAATGACATTTACTTTATCTTGAATTATCAATAATCAGGCCTCAAAAAAATTTTTTATAGCATTTATATAGTCTTGTGATACGTTATAATCTAGTGGATAATAGTACGCCAAAACAGATTTAGCCGTACCTTCCACATTGAGAATAGCACGGCAATTTGTACAATTCATTACGTACAGGATAAGAAATAAACAATATTGTACAAAAAGTCGTGAGATCTCCCCAAAAAGCACCTCTGGTGCAAAAACCTTTCGCCAAGTACATTAATGCAATCATTACCCACAAAAAACATCCTCCTGCCAAACATCCTCCTGCCAAAAAACCTCCTGCAAAACAATATATACAAATATTTTATTATGCAAAAGTTAATTATTCGTTAGAATCAAAAAAATTAATCGTTCATCGACAAATGTATGGAAATCACTAACTATTGCCAAGTACATGCCTCGCGATTTATTTATACAATATCAAGATACTCGGTAGAGTCTCGCGACAAGTACATTAAAAGGAATTACATCGAACTCATGAAATAAGATCAATTAAAATTAAAATTAGGAAAAAACAAAGAAAAGAAAAAAAAAATTTGGAGTACGTGGTACTTGGCGGGCATTTTTGTAGAAATTACAAGAAAATATAAATGCCCGCCAAGTACCACGTACTCCAAATTTTTTTTTTCTTTTCTTTGTTTTTTCCTAATTTTAATTTTAATTGATCTTATTTCATGAGTTCGATGTAATTCCTTTTAATGTACTTGTCGCGAGACTCTACCGAGTATCTTGATATTGTATAAATAAATCGCGAGGCATGTACTTGGCAATAGTTAGTGATTTCCATACATTTGTCGATGAACGATTAATTTTTTTGATTCTAACGAATAATTAACTTTTGCATAATAAAATATTTGTATATATTGTTTTGCAGGAGGTTTTTTGGCAGGAGGATGTTTGGCAGGAGGATGTTTTTTGTGGGTAATGATTGCATTAATGTACTTGGCGAAAGGTTTTTGCACCAGAGGTGCTTTTTGGGGTATTCACCTACGCGTACGAGACGGACCCAATTTTTCAAGCAACGAATAACCGCAAGAATTTTTATTATATATGGGGTGATCGATGTCATCTCGACCAACCTCAGCTGTACATCACCACTTCCGATTTTAGATTTGATTTTTCGTGCCGTAGTACGTACCGACAGAAGCACTGCTGAATTTTTTCAGATTTTTTGGCTCACTTGCAAGAGAGATACGAATTTTTGAATTTTTGACTTTCTTGATATTCCGATATTTTCAAGCTGTGCTATTTCCGAAAGTGATGATTATTCGAAAAAGTTGTTGAGACAAAAGTTTCGTATATTCGTGTCGTCTTTTATAAGAAGTATTTACAAAATTTTTTTGAATGCAGTAAACGCTCAAAAAACTGTTTCTGAACACTATTTTCAATTTTTCATGTCTTCGGGCACGATTCATCTTCACGAAAAAATTACACAAAATTTTTTGAGAAAATCCAAATACTTTGAGCCCTTTTTGAATATGGGATAACATTTGGTTAGGTAGATATGGCCATTTTTGTATATAAAAATCTCCCCAAAAGCACCTCGGGTGCAGAAAAATAAAAAAAAAATGGAGTACGTGATACTTTGGTGGGCTTCTTTGAAAAAAGGATAAGTACATACAATTCGAAACATGTAAATGTTCTTTAGTAATTCAAAAATTAGCCCGCCAAGAATCACGTAATCCAAATTTTTTTCTTTTTTCTGTACCCGAGGTGCTTTTTGGGTAATTTTAATATACAAAAATGACCATAACTTCCGAACCAATTGTTATCTCAGGTGAAAAAAGAGCTTAAAATTTTTTTGTTTTTTCAAAGAATTTTGTGTAATTTTTTTCGTGAAGATGAATCGTGCCCGAAGACATGAAAAATTGAAAATAGTGTTTAAAAAAAGTTTTCCGGGGTTTTACTGTATTCAAAAAATTTTCATAAATTCCTCTTCTAAAAGATGATACGAAGGTACAAAACTTCTGTCTCAACAACTTCTTCGAATAACCGTCACTTTCGGAAATAGCATAGCTTGAAAATATTGGAATATAAAAAAGGCGAAAATTCAAAAATTCGTATCTCTTTTGCATGTGAGCCAAAAAATTTGAAAAAATGCAATAGTATTTCTTTCGATAAGTACTACGCACGGCACAAAAAATCAAATCCAAAATCGAAAGTGGTGATGTACAGAGGTTGGTCGAAATGACATGGATTACCCCATATATATGGGTTGAATTTGCTAACGTGATTTTCCTACGAAGTACGAAACGTCGACTTAACCCTAGAATTACCACTTTGTGATGAAAATTACCTCAAGCTAATTTCACTAATATTATTTGCCGAGAATGAGTCGAGAGGCCCGCGTGTACAAATTGTCTTTGCAAATTTCAAAACATTAAATTGGATTGGGTTCTATATTATAAAAGCATAACTAACGAATTGGATTAAAATCATTCGATAAAATAAATTATATAATTATTAACAGCATATCTCCGTATACCTGCAGGCATTACGGTTTTTGAACTCTCTAATTAAACGATGGGATTCAATATCTAATTAGCTAATGGACAGTTTTCAAAAGTTCACATTATAGACCCGAGTAGTTATCGTAGGTGAGATTTAAGCTGCCCCGTAGGGGGACATTCGAGAGTTAAACCGTGAAGGAATTTTGGGGTAGGTACTATTTCGACGAATCCAACAGCTACCCCGAATTTATAATCCCGATGTTAATTAAACCAGAGATAAAATATCCGGTTTTGTGGCTTTTGAAAATCGTGAGGAAAACTTATCTGCCCGTTGGTTTTCGTCCGCACACGATTTACATATTCGAAGATCCGAGTTTCGCGATCGTAAATTTTTTTCTCTGACACAGGCCGTTTAACCCCAGTTCTCACGCCTCGCGAAATTCTCATTCTTCAGTTTTTTTTTGTTTTTTTTTCTTTGTTTTCCATCGGAGTTTTTACCCTACAACAAGACGCCGCTCATACGTCTCACGAATTCCAAACAAGCTTTCATAAATTTATAAATTTGACCGTTCGTACAGACCCTGAAATAAAAAATAAAAAAACTTCTATCCTACCCCTAAATCCACGTGCCAGTTTTCTGTAAGCCTCGATGTTCAACAACTGCAATTATTATACATCCCCTTGATAATGTATCACTATATCTATTGCTTGTCAGAATTAAGGGGCTACATTATAATTAAGGTGGTCGTCGAACGTATGTGCAAATAACCGCGAGTTTATTGATTGGGAAAATGTACTGAATTCCGTTTGACATTTTAAAGAAAAAAAAAAACAAACGGAATTGATTTCTTAAATTTGCTAAATTTTTCGATAAAAATGGAAGAAATTAATGACCATCATCTGTTTTCCGTAACATTGTCTAGATTTTTCCACAAAAAAAAAAAAAAAAAAAAAAAAAAAAAAAAAACTTAATAATCGAATAGCTTGATCAGAAAAAGGAACGAAAATTTTTATTGAATAAGTAAAACGCGAAATATCTTACGAAAATATTAAAATTGGTAATTATTTCACAAAAAACGAGATATTTTTACTGAAGGAGTAAATGCTTTTCCTTCCTTTTCTCTCGAAAAATTGAAACATTGTTGTTTGGAATTCGGAAGAATCGATTTTCTAATTTATTTCAAATTTCAAAACGAGTTTGGTACGTTTTCAAATCAAGCTACAAGCCTGCAGGGGCTTTGTAAACACTTTTTTGTTGTTATTATACAACGATTCTATATTTTGGACTCTAACAACCAAATTTCACGCTCAATTTTCGTTCAAACGTTCGATTTTCTATGCATTTTCAGATTATTAAAGTCCGTATACTGAAGAATTCCAAATTTGGAATTTTCTCGAATTATTTTCGAGACGTTTCTGAAATAATTCGGTAAGCTTGTCGGACAGACCGACAGTGATATATCGAAATCTGTCTGAAGGGCTGTTTTTCGGGTGCTTCGAGGTCCGAAGAAGTAAAAATTCGTTGGAACGATCGACAGTAATTTTCGTCCGGACCGAACAATTTTTTAAAACCACGAACTCGGTGAAAAGTGAAAAAAAACCGAGCCTGTGTATTCGCCTCGGTTTGTCTACCCCAAATCCGGGTAAATCAAAGGAGCATATACAGTTGAGATAATTGGAAGAGACAAGATAAGGGACGAAACTAGGTGTGCCGGAGTGATACAGCATCGGAAGGATACAGAATACACTTTGAAGCATGCCGGGTTACCCATTGGAAACACCTGCGCGTCGAAATCCCCCTGGGGAGGATATAGTCAAGGTTCGGCCACAACTGTAATTGGCACCCCCTAAAATCCTTTGCCGAGATAATATGTCTGCCACCTTCTGTAACTGACCTTCCTTCGACGTTCGTGATATATGGATGTAACATGCAATATATACGTAGCTATATACGGTGCAGTACATATATATACGTATAGAGACGAAGGATATAAGTCACGTGAGATATGTGTCTCCTCTCCCCCTGACGCAAAAACCAAAAAAAAAACCAAAAAAATAAAAAAGGAACAAAAAAATAAAATTGCTAATAATTTATATTTACGTTCCCAAATCTCTTAACGACCCGGTCGCATATACACACAGGATGTCCTGCGGAGTTCTGCAGAGACAGTATGTATCATTTCGTTTTATAATACCCCGCTTGACTATATGTATGTATTATATTTATCAATGGCGCCCGAGAGTCCTGAGCGAAATAATTCATAACCGAGATTTATTCAGGTGGCGGTAGTGCGTACCTATTTTATAAAATCTTCCGCGTTTCGTGAATCCGCTAAAAGATGTACGGAGGCGTAAATACTGATTCAGATAAACTTCCGCGATATACATAACGAAGCTGGAGAGTGAGATTCAAAATTTTCTGCACATTATATATTAAGTCTGTTCTTTCATGTTGTAGAAATTGATTCGAGCTAGGTGCTGCAGTATATTCAAAATTGCGTCTTTCTTCTAACCTAACCTCGTGGCCCTGTTAATCTGGAAAATTGTTAATTAATTAATTTTTAACTTCCTGCTATGAAGATTGAAAATTTTCAAAATAAAGGGAAGTTATTGGTTTCCGTCCGATTTTCGAAAATCGAGTTTTTACCAGATCTCGACGTTTCGGGGTCCTAGGAAGCTATTCTGACAATTTTTGGATGGACGTCCGTATGTGTGTGCTGTGTAAACAAATTTTTGTCGTACGATATCTTTAGAACGAATCGACCGATTGGAATGGTTATTACGGCGATCGAAAGGGTTTATCAAGACTTAGATCTGATTAGATTTTGGAGTCGATCGGTCGAGTTGTTTCAAAGTTATACAAAAAATAAAAATCGAAAAAAACAAAATTTTCATGTTTTCAGAGCATAACTCCTAAACGGTTCGTGCGATTAGTCTTAGAACCTAATCAGATTTAAGTCTTGGATAGCCCTTTCGATTGCCGCAAGATTCATCAAAATCGAACGATTAGTTTAAAAGATGTTGCACGACAAAAATTTCTTTTTTCGTCGTACGATATCTTTGAAACGAATTAACCGATTTGAATGATTCTTGCGGCGATCGAAAAGATCTGCCAAGACTTAAATCTAACTGAATTTTGGAGTTAATCGGTCAAGTAGTAGTTTCAAAGTTATTTAAAAAATAAAAATTCAAAATAAAATTTTTTAACTTAAAAGAGTTGGGGGGAAGTTTTAGGTCTGGCCCATCGTGGTATCAGCCGCATTTTTTCGTTTTATATTTTTCCCAAGCATCATCTTTCGCGATCATCTTCAACCATTGAGACCTCGAAAATTTGCTAAAATGGAAATCCACTAGAATGTTACACGAAACGGCGAGACGTATGTATAAATTATAAAGCGATCCAAAATCGATGAAAAGGATGAATTGAGAACAGGCTGAGACGGCAATTAGGGATAAAAAAGGTGCATTTTATGGCACGAGAATCAAATCTGATTAGTAAGCTTAGATGAAAGTGAATGCAACACGCTCTCAAAAATGACTGAACAATATCTGAAGATGTTTTTCTCGGCGTCAATTTTTTCAACCTCGTCCACGCGAATTCTCCGGAACCACTTGATCTAAGATCTTGAAATTCGCAGAATTTTTCCTGATCACGATTGACTATCGAATAATCTACGGAAAAGTTAATCTGATCTACCAATCGGTAGATACAAAATAATTATATCCGGAATTTCGATGAATTTTGAAAGACATCATTTTTTTCTGGGTTAACTGGAACGCTTGGATTTTTCGATGGATAGCTCGAAGACCACGTCCATATTCAACATCTAAGCGTTTTGGGTTATGGTTCTGATGAACCGTTTCCTGTGGAAGTCCCGTACCATCGAAATGCAGATTTTCACTTGCGGTCTCGTAACTCCAACTACGAGATATTGAAATCAATTGAAATCATCTTCCAATAATGTTTCAAATACCTTCGGATAATATACTAGTGATAAAATGTTCGAAAATTATTAAGGAAACTAATACAGCTTGGTTCTGGAAAATCGGAGTACTCCGAAATGCATTTATTTGTCAGCCAAAGTTTATTTCACATCAAACAAAACATTTTTCTTTGAAAACCTTCGTCGTAAGGTTTTAGGCACATCGTTGTTCCGATTAAGGTCGTTGAGGGCTCATTTTGTTCAGAAAAGAAATCATCATCATGTGAACGAGGGATTTTTTTTTACAATTTCGTGTTAGTCTAGTTATTTGCAAATTAGTAACCTAAATATTAGAAATTTTGGATAATTGACCGTAACTTTTCACATGAATTTTTTTCTACCGATCCCTACGTTCATAAGATGTAGAATTGCTGTCCGAAGAAAGCAAGACCTTGAGAGGTTGAATTGGACCAACGATGTGCCTGAAAACCTTACGACAAAGTTTTTCGAAGATAATTTTTTTTTTGATGTGAAATGAGGTTTGGTTGACAAATAAATCAATTTTGAAGTACCCAAATTTTCCCAAACCAAGTTATAGTGGTCCCCTTAATTAGTCGTGACTGTTATCTCTTTGTGCTAATTATTATTGGTGCTTATTCAGGTATTTCATGTGCCTTGCAGCTGGCAAACCTATATGGACCATCAATAACAGACGAAACCTTGAAAATAAATAGAGTCAGTTGGATTGTGAGAGATCTATAGACGTTCGGGTATAAAAATTATAGTATATAGGTATAATATTCGAGGAGAGGAATAAAAATCAATATCGCTAAATTTTCTTTATTTGTATGTATGTAGGTACACGGCCTGTTCAAATTTACAGCCAACAGTTTACACGCTGGGTTTCTGGCTATAGACACACACATATACCTATATATGCACATATATATATATATATATATATATATATATATATATATATATATATATATATATATATATATATATATATATATATATATATATATATATATATATATATATATACCTACGTATAAATCCACATATATGTACATACATATGTATGTATACATAATACATAGCGTAACGTACCTACATCGCTAACATGCGAGCAAGCAGCTGCGTTCACCTTTTGACCCAGTGCGTGGGCGTCCGTGCTCAACTATGCATAAAGTGCTCGAGCAGATTCGCGCACCCATTAGTGGGTAAAAAATGAAAATTATGATCTCCAAAAAACCTTAGAGCGTTAAGGGAATACTTTCGTTTCTTTTTGATTTTTTGCCAGAAAGGCTAGGAGCACACAGGTGTGATGCAAGTTAAGGGAGCACACACTTTTACTGTGTGCTTAACATATAGGTATATGTATGTAGTACCTATGTGCCAAACGATGCGTAAAAAGTGAATTAAGAATAATATTTTTTTTTTTCTTTCCTTTTTCTTTTTTTTTTTTTTAATTTGGTCGGGGGGGGAAGAGCAGCTGCGAAATTTTTCACGGGCAGATTGCATCTCTTATTTATTCAAAAATTATTGAAATACTTTGCAAAATATATATTCACAAAGACACGTATACCTATAATCATCTGACGTATATCAATTAGAGGTACTATATCGTGCAGAAAAGTGTGATGGAAATGCGTGAGACGTAACGAAGTGGATAAATTTCAACACCTATAGGTATATAGATATATATGTAGGTGTATAATAAAAGCTTTCGTAAAAGCAGTTCCATAAGAGAGAGAAAGAGAGAGAGAGAGAAAAAATATATATTAAAAAAAATGATAAATAATTAAACGTACAGCCTTTGTCTCTCTACTTTGCAAGGACATCAAACGCTGTCATATTAAAGTGATCGTTTACAGTTAATTATATATTAACTTGACTGTTCTCGGATACGAAGAGGAATATGAAACACTTGTTTTTTCAATTTTCAAGTCATATATATTATGCTGAAATGAAGTACTTCTCAATTATTAGTTAATAACGAAACTGGACATCCTGATATTTTTATATCCAGATATTCCTATATGGATGTACGTGTAACAGACAGATTACATATATGAAGCATTCTCAGAATTTTTGGAGACATTGAAAATATCTGGTGGCTGAGTTGACAGAGAATGGTTCATATGTAAGTATGCCAGTATTTTAGAATGGCTGAAACAAAAGTATCACGAGGGTTATACAACGCGCCCTAAACATATCCTTAAGACGTTCCAAGAAACCCTTAAGTAAGACCTTTCTAGGGCAAAAGTTCAAAAACTAAAGTTCTACGTAATAAGTTTCCCCACGTGGGAATTTCACGTTTAGTGATGCTCCTCCAGAGAAGTATGTCTTCGCAAAGTTTCTCTGAGTAAATTCGAGCAATTAACGCCTGCAACTCGCTGTACTAATTATCTCGTCAAAAGACGATGGGAAGAGAAAGAATATCGAAATAGTCTTCACTAAGCTTTGAAGATTAAGACTCGAGTAATAAAAATTCATTAATTACCTTCAACGCTTAATGACAACTTACACCATTGGTGATAACGGGACTTAAATTGTGAGGAAAGTAATTAAAACATCTTCTAATTTCACCATTAATAAAAAAAAGAAGAAAAGTTATTACAACCTCAACGAGAGTGAAAAATTCAATTTTTACCATATCGCCACGTTTTCAACTCCAGAAAATCACCCCCGAATATTTTCGAATGTACGTCAAGGTCTGTGTGCGTCGGTGATCGATTTTTTCCCCGACGATATATCTCGAGAACGAATAAACCGATGTCACCCTTCCTTATATCAATCGATGTGGCTCTTGCTAACCTAGAACTGAGCAGATTTTGGATTTGTTCGCTCAAGTATAGTTCCGATTTATTCAAAGAACAAAATTTTGAAAAAGAAAAACAAATCTTAATTAATGATATTCCGAGAATAGGTCAACGGATTTTGATGACTTCGATCTCAATCGATAGGACTTGCTCCAACTAAAATCTGATCAAATTTCGGAATTATCGGACCCAATAGTTTTTGAGTTGAACAAAAAATTGACTTTTCACTTATAGCATATCGTTGTTTGTTTTTTTTTTCTTTCTTTTAATTAGAATTTTTATAACGGAGGACGGGATTTTTATTTCTTCAGTAACGTAAGGGTTGGAAACGATGTCTAAAATTAACGCCAAAGTCCCAAGATCGTGTAATTTGAGAAACAAAAAAAACACTCGATCTTGATCATGAAATAAAATTCAATTCGATTGAAATCAATTCAATTCAATTGAGAATTAAAATGATGGACAGATTTTAACCCACAGTTATATAATAATCCATGAGACGAGCTGCGAAAATAAACTACAAACGATTTCAGAGTACCGAGTTCAATGTAAAGTCCGTCTCGTTATTAGCATCATTTTCTATAACCACGCGTATACCTTTTTTCCTCCCTGCACAAAGACACAGCTGTATACCTACCCCAGGGTACAGAAAACTCCGAAGTTGAAAAAATTTCAGACGAATCAACGTCCGGCAATCCATGACAAGTATACCTATATATAATAAATGGCAATATGTATGAGTTTATCAATTTTTTAAACATAATTTGAACGTAAAAAAATATAATTATAAAATTAAACAAGGAATTATCGTCGACAATTGTCTACATATATACGAACTTCACGAATTTTATTAGCTGCAAAAATGAATGGAATAAAATTATTAAAACGGAATAATCCGCGGTGCAAATTATTCATTTACATACTTTACTTAGCTAAAGTTACATATGGATGTATAAAGTGGAATATTAAAGTGCTTCTTTTTTTATTGCAGGTTATCACAGGGTGAATAAGATCCCTATGATTTTATCTCACCGCTTTTACTACTGCTTCGATTATTATACCTGCACTATGGAATAGGTCTCCCCCTTACCACTATAATACGGATACTTTTGGTATTATGAAGTTTATACTGCCTTATGGGTCTGAAACTTTCTGAGGGGCGCGTAAAAATGTGGTTCGATAGTGTTGGTGGTCTATGAAATACGGAATTCGTCGTTGTACTAAACGCGAACAGTTTGATAAACAATTTGTTCTAGAGGTGCTAGGAATGATATATATTACCAACTAAATTCGCATCAGTCTGAAACAGACCGCGTCACATCAATTCATGAAATTTTATTTCGTTTCACAACTTCAATACGATCACAAAATTTGAAACGATTTGTATAATTACGTTTCAAGCTGCAAGTATAATCGGTTGTCAAAAAACCGTGTCCGTATAGAATATTTTTTCAAAGTGTACCAACGATTTAAAACAAAAATATACATATTTCCACTAATTTTCACTTCTTAATCATGTCCAGTAGTTATGAACGTAGTAGGGTAGTCATTTTTAAGCGTGCGGCAATTATTAGACGCCATGGATATAGAAAAACTTATCGGGCGTAATCGCATTCGGCGTCGTTTTATTACAGTGCGATTAACACTTTGGAAAAAAAAATAAAAAATTGTAATCAATTACCGCGTATACCGTTAAATTGAATTAGTTCAACTAAGTTGCGGAGTAATATCTCTTGCCAGAAAGTATTTGGGAAAAGAACTGTTCGGGTAATGTTATACGGAAACGTAGCTTAAAAAAAGATGGTGGTGAAAGATAAAATTTTCCATTCTTGGCATTTTTATACTTCTTGATTTTTATTTTTAGGTCTTATTCTTCTATATATACTAGGTATATGCAGTGTTTCATTCTTTCGCGCAGTATAAGTTCGTAGTCTGCGACTTGTTTTCGCGTGGGATTCACTTAGCTGAAAAACCACCGGCAGATTACTCCTAACGAAACTTGTAATAAAACACCAATAAAATTATGAACTTTAACGCTAAAAAGTTTTCCGGTAAAAATAAACTTATTATATATATACCCTATCCTATACCCGTTGCTGCACATTCAGCGCTGGACTTATTGTTAAACTCCTATAAGTTTTAGCCATGAACCCTTCGCCCTGCAGTCTTTTGCAGACGGACCTCGACCTCCAACGGATAACCGTATAGAAAAAAAATCTCTCCCTGATGTATGTACGTCTAGATATATACGTGTATAGGTATATACGTACACCTATACCCATGTATACTTATACTTTGTCGTTGAAAAATGCACCGAGCAGGAAGTGCCATAAGAGAAGCGGCGACGTACGTTCCGCATGGATGAAAATTATGACCACTCGTTTGCTCCCATCCCCGAACCCCACACTGTTTGAACTGCAAGCCTTTTGTAACCAAACTTTTCTCACTATACCTTCGCGTAAAGTAATTTTTTCTTTTTCGTAAATTTTACTCAATTTGGAACTTCGCTCAGTTTATCGACATGACTGCAGTCGAGACTCGCGTCCATTTAGGAGAGATTACAATCGCTGAATTTCATTTGATTTTTTTTATAAATCAAAGGGAATCCCAACCCTCCGATGGAAACGTTATTTTCGTAAATTTTTTGGGAAAAATCCTGTAAATAGTCTCATGGGCTCTGATTATTTTTAAATCTGTTCTGAAAGATTCTCAAAATTGGCAAAAACTTTATTACCATTATTAGAGATTTTCAGTCATTCTCAGATTTTTATAGATATAAAATTTCGATTTTATTTTTCTGTGACTTGATTATCTTGAGTTATAGTCTACCCATTTATGCGCATACGTGTGAGAATTGATAATTAAAAATTGAAATTAAAACAAAAAAAAAGAAGGAAAGAAAATTTTTCATGCAAAGGCCCAATTGAAAGGAGTTTTACGGATGAGTTCAAAGTGTTTAAACGCCGACAAGCATTGAGCATCGGCGAATAAATATTTGCTATCCAAACAATTTGCGGTACGTGGTGCTGATTAAATTCCATTCGAATACCCTTCTCGAAATCAACTCGCGTTTCAACGAACTCAGCTCTCCCTCCTGCCGTAAACCGTTCTACGTCATGTTCCAGGAATCGGAATTTTCTCTTTCACTCCCTGAAGAATCTTTCCCAAACATGATTTCTGGATTTTATGCTTTTTTTTCTTTCTATACATATGTATCGACGTGATGCAAGAAAAAAAAATACACGATTTTGAGATAGCTTTTGAGTCGTTCATCCGTAGTGCCGTTCTTTATAAAAAAAAAAAAAATTGTTCTCGCGGAGGCTGTGGACTATACGATAATTTTTAGCACTCCCTCATCGATGACGAAGTTGGGGCTGGTCTTATTATCAAAGATTCGACTGCTCGCCGAAATACTTGTTCGTTTCCTCAAAAGAGTAAGATTTCATGAACTTGGAGATCAGTGGGATGAGATTTAGTCCTGCCTCACCGATTTTAAAATTTGTCAAAGTACGAAATTCCAATTATCCAAAATTCAGGTATACAGCTGTTCTTCGAGCGCTCCCTACCTTCTCACTTTAAAATCTCTCTGATAAACCCAAGTTATGTGAGATACTTTTGATTACTGCCTCGTCGAACTCCAAGATAGTTGAGCTCGATGAACGAGAAGTATTTTTACATAAGAAGGACGGAAGGGCTTGTTGAGCAGCCGTATTTGTAAATTTTCAATGATTGGCATGCAGCCCTTTTCGATGAGGCAACGGTGAATATTTTCCCACTGGTCTCCGTTTTCGGAAACCCCATTTTTTTTAGGGAAAGCAACAAGTATCTCAGCAAGCAGTCGTATCCTTGAACAAAAAAATAGTCAAAGTGACCGTATAGCGCGAATTTCATCACCGATGAGGCAGTGCTAAAAATTATCATGAGGGCTACACCCCCTGCGAGAACTATTTTTTTGTGATGAAAAATTAGGTACCTTATGAATGAGCAGCTTATAGTTATCTGAAAATCGTGATTATCAAAGTTCCAAAATGGGGGCTGCTTAGCTATGCTAAAATACAGTTTTCGGTTAATCAAACGAATGGAGGCTGAAAATTTCTTGATTTTTATCAAACGTAACGTTTACACTGTGCGCGCCTTAGTCCTGTAAATCCAACTTCGATGGGACTTCTGCACATTTTATTTTCCCAAAAATCATGTTTTCATAGCAACTGAGGCTAGAACTTTGATAAGACTAAACCTGTACCTATACACCGTTTTTACGATTCCATACAGCAATTTTTTTAGCAATATCACAAGTGATGAGTATTAGCCACTAAAATTGTATGTGTATCTTAAAGTTTTCAAGATCCCTGAAATTATTTTTGATAATTTGACATCAAAGGAGAAGCTTATATGTATACTAGGGTGGTCCATATTTAGGGTGTGGACGAATTTTTTCGTGGTCGTCGCCGAAATTGTTTCCAAATAATTCGAAAGAAATCCCTTGAGAATTTCAGCTTTCTATCTCAGCCGCAAACTCTCCCGCAAAAAGGGTGAATTTTGCCACTCAAAATACATGCGTTGTTTTAATGCTTTTGGCAAATATTTCATCGCGAGGCTATTCACTTGCCAAAAAAAAAATTTGTAATTGTGAGAAATTAGTGGGCATCAATCGCTACAATTTGGGAAAAACGTGAGCACCAGCCATGAGGCACTCTATATCAATTGTACGTAATTTAAATCTGACTTTTTTCGTCCAGTTTGCTAAAATATCGTGTTAAAAACTGACAAAAAACCATAACGATAGCGTTTTTTTCTTTCCAAATAGTATAGCACCGACGCCCACTAATTTCTCGCAATGACAGATTTGAATGGAAAAATTCGGACCCTTTGCGGGAGAGCTTAAAGTTGAGATAGAAAGCTGAAATTTTTTAAGGATCTCTTTCGAATAATTTGGAGACGATTTGGGGAGCGGCCGCAAAGAAATTCGTCCACATCCTGAAGAAGAACCACCCTAATGTATACAAATCACTTAACCAATACTGTGAAATAATTTGTACTATGAAAAAGCACGAACTAATTTAGAAAAATCCGCACGTAAATCTCTTCAAATCACATTCACAAATGAGCTAGAAGAGTTGAAGAACCGAAGAACTTCAAATTTGTGACGCCGGGAGCTTTTTGAAACCTAAATATTTGAAATGTTATCAAAATGCTCCATGCGTCGGAGCTACTAAGTTTGTCAATTCAATCAAATATTACCCAATTTCCTTAATCCGAATTTGATATGATTTTTGTCGAAATGAATATTTCAGGGCCGGTTTGGCCGGTTCAGTTGGTACTGGTTCTGTGTTCTGCACACTAAATATAATATCCAATTTTTCTTTTCATCGAGTATTCTCAGCATAAAATTGCATCAAATTTCGACTCAATTTTTTCGAATCCACCATTTGATACCGCTCAAGCTTTTGTATAAGATCAAGATCTTTTTTTTGTTGTCCACTTCTGTCAAATGTAGCTGCTTTAAGTTCCTCCATTTTGAAAAACAAAAAAAAAATAATACCGACAAAAAAATAAAAGGAAAATAAAAACAAAAGTTCCTTTTCTAGGCAAACACTGATTTTCCACGTCATACCAGCTGCAGTATAACAGTTTCTATAGCTCTTTGTTCAGACCTCTATAAAATCGTGTTGTACCATAGGTTAAAAATATCCGAGTGAAAAAATTTCTATTCCGTGCAGAAGTCAGTTGCGCAAAAAATTGAGCTTTATTTCCCAAAATACACAATTTAAAAAATAAACGGAAAAAAAGGAACAATTTCTGGAAGTTTATCAATTGAAATTTACTAAAGTTTTAGCACTAGCAATGAAAGCCTCAAAAAACCAAAAAAAAAAAAAAAAAGAAAAACCAATAGCATCAGAAAGCCAAATAAATTTTGTTTTTAACGTTTTCCAAAAATATTGTGCATTCATTTCAATGAAAATTTATTAAGACTTTGACTTTACGCCAGGTTTTTCACATCGTTATTTTCCAACACCCAATTAAGAGCGTGTATACTTTATGGAATATGTGAAATCCGTTTCGAATGACAGAAAAACTGTCGATAAGATCTTGATCCGCGATGTGATCAGGCTCTCCTTTAACACGAACCTCGAAGCGAAATTCCCGAAATCGATACGGAAAATAAAAAAAAAAAAAAATGAAAAAAAAATCTTGAAAGAAATAAATATACAGAACGAATCGTCAGAATTGTGGTTCACCGAGGCAAGGAGCAAAGTAATCTTGTATCGCGGTATTAATTAGGCATGTCAAGGATATCCCGTCTATTGTTCGCTCTGAGGACAATGCCTTGTTCAGAGGAAAACGGCATGGTGAAGGGAGCTGCGGGGATTGGAGGGTTTTCGACAAGCCGAAGGCAATAAAATCGTTTTGGCGGAAATGTAAATAACATCGTGGCTTCGCAAGGAAGCCGGAAGGCTAGAGCGAACAGAATTAAGAGGGGATGTCGGATGACGCAAGAAGAGCCCTCAAAATTTTATGAACTTAATATTCGTATAACGTAATTACAACCAGTACGATTCTCCCTTGTCTTCTGCCTATCGCGCCATTTTTTATCCTCACAAAATTCATACAACTCAGAAAACATTACGATTAATTTTGACGACTCTCAATGTATAAATCGGCTATATTTTAACTCATATATCGAAACCGACGTAGCCAATATATCTCAGTTATTGACAGATAAAAATGATCAGAATGTGGGGCGTAGCGGGCACCCCGAAGAAATCGTAATCAGAATTTTCACTCAAAATCTATTTACACGTAACAACATTACTATAAATTTATAACCCTTCATTGTCACGTTTTCGAAAAATTACGCGCTTGTCGCATTGGGTCAAATTCACCCAACTGATTTTCAAACGGTTGCCGTGTGAAAATTATCGGTCCGATTGGGATCAAAAAATTATGGAACATACTTTGAACATTGACAAATATGTAGCAATAGTTGTTATATAAGAAATAAAATGATAACTTGTCCGAAAAAAATCCCCCATCGTAGGGTAACGATAGTAACGATAGATATGTGATTCCAGAGTTGGGCGCCAGGTTGATATGACTCAGGGTGACAACGAAGGATTAATATTATACTGACTATTCACTAGTGCAATAAATTTCTAGAAATTCCGTCAAGTGGTAGAAAAAAATAACCTTTTCTTGCATTCATTTTTATAAAATTACAAATCTTTTTAGGGAGGTCCATTGTGCCCCACTCGCCCCTATACATATATATATATATCTTTACTCTGGTCCCCGAAGTATAAAAATCAATCAATTTCATAACATGTTACATCATACTCAGAGTAAACTCATTGCTGCCGCAATTACTATTCGTACACTAATTTCAGACACGAAAACCGATCTGCCAAATCTTTTTTCTTCTTCTACTTCTTCAGCTTCTTCTCTTTCACGCATGTTGTGTATAATTAATGGGGTTGAAAATGTAGAGTCCATGTGCATTTTTTCCTAGTTTTTTTTTTTTTTTTTTGTTTCTTTAATTTATTTACTTTGTTTTTACAACGGCTGCCGAGACGCACGTGCGTGTATCATTAATTAATGCCGAATATAATTCGCGGCCAGCTATATATGTATACCTACCAACGCTGCGCATTTCGCGAAGATTTAATACATTACGAATACAGATGCCATCGCAAGATGAAGTCCTACACCCGAGAGAGATATTTGGTCCAACACACAAATAGATATTATACATACCTATCTGCTATGGAATGGAGAAGAAAAAAAAAAAAAAAAACAGAAAAAAGCATTTCTTTCCTCTCTTTCTCGCGAACTTCACTCCTGATGAATTATACTTTCACCTTAAAAGATATTTCGAGTCTGCTGAGTGAATCATATCACTTGAAAGGTGAGATGAAATTCTTTTCTTCGAAAAAGACCGACCTCGAACATTTTGGCAATTTTTTTATACGATCGTTAATAATTCATAATTTTTATCGATAAATTTGTAAAAATCATTTTTGGGGTCTAACCTATTTTTGAACTGAGTTAATTAGGAACGGATTTTTCGTTTTTGTTTTTTTCTTTCACACTCTATTAGTTTTTGTAATATAAGTAAAATTATGAAGTCATTCACTTCCGAACCGTGAAAGAGATGTTTAAAATAAGAACAAGGCTTGTTTCACCCCATAACTTGCTGAGCCCGACACCTGGTCCCATTGACAATTGATGCTCGTAAATATAGGCGTACTTATCTGCACACGAGCTTCTTCCCCTCGTATCTTATTTTCATTTTCCTTTTTTTGTTTTTTTTTATTTCTTTTGCCTGTTTTTTTTTTTTCTTTTTTGTTTGCTCTCTTTTTTTCTTACTTTCCTGGAATATCCACTGATACTCGGTATATTATGGGAAGCAGATCTCCCTCGAGCCTTTTTCTCTGCCTACAACCCACAACAAACTCCGTCGTTCTCGCATCCTAAAGGAATCGCCTTTTCCCAACCCCAAAACTTCCCTCATCTACTTCCGTTTTATTTTCTAGCTCTTGAAGAATATTTTCTGCGATAAAGAGATGAGGTTTTACCGCACAAAGGCAAGGCTTTCAATCTGTTTGCATCACGTGTCCAAAGGACCAAGAAGATGGGCCGACCCATTTATCGTTCCTACTATACCTACGTGCATAGATATTCGATTTTGACATACATGAAACATTAACATATACGTATTTACTACACGAAGAGAGGAGGCCTCAAGTAATTGATAATTGAATTTTTTTCATCGCCGAGAAGCGTTAGCAACAAAATTAATCGCAAATTTTTAGGCACTCACTTTATATACGAAGTATATCTCTAGAGTGCCTCGAGAATTTGCCTTTCTGAGGAGGATTTTTGTCTGTCCGGACTGGTCGACACTACTGCGCCAACCCAAATCTCTTGTCTTTTGGAGCATAACTCTCATTTCAATTGAGGATTATGCGCTTAGCAAAAAAACTTATGATTTTCTATCTAGTCTGATCGTTTACCTACAAAGATTCATCATTTTTTTCAGGCGTCTTGTCCTTCCGTATTGCTCGAGCCTACTGCACTGACCCAAAACTCTAATCTTTTGGAGCGTTACTCTAATTTCAGTTGAGAATTATGCCCCTGGCAAGAAAACTTCGGATATTACATCTATTATGACGGTTTACCTACAAAGATCCATCATTTTTCATGGTTTTTTGGAAGGGATCTTTTTTTCGGACATTGTCCGTCACGAGATATTAACTCGCCCTTGTGTTGATCATCGTGGTGTTAATTAAATGTCCTCATTTCTTGCGAGTATCGCAGTAAATTGAATAATTTCAAAGTATTCTTTGACCTCGAGTGAGTGCGCGTTGTGTTTTTGTAAATCGTTCTTCAAATTATTGCAATAAGATAATACCTGTTCAATTTGTCTGAGCAAATTACCAGCTACGTGATCTCAATCGAAATTCGTATAACTAATTCGTTAGAATGTTCTTCTTAATTTCGTCTTATAATTAATAACCTCGGTGAAAATATAATGTATTTTGTTTCTCTGACTTGATTTCAAACCATCGATCATAGCATCAAGATCAATTTTTGAATCGCAAAAAATAAAGAAACCGCTTGCAGTGTACGACGGTGCGGCGTAAGAAGGAGATATTCAGGACGCTACAACGAATTGAAAATCTCTCAATTATATCAAGCTCGACGAATTTACTGCGTAAGGAACGCGTACCTATAGTATAAGAGAGTTTCGCAAATCTGCGGAGCCTTTGCAAATGAAGCGTAATTCCTTTGTAAAATATCTTAAGATTTGAACAAGTTATGCCAAAGGCGTCTACGTGGAAATAAAAATCGGTTGACGACATAGGTAAAGAAAAATATGAATAAAAGGATAAGGAAAAATTATTTCGGGGTAAGGATCGTGGTTTTCAATTACTCAGGCTGAACTTATCGGATGAATTTGAATGGAAATTTTTTTTTCTTCTGGAATTAGTCAGCTATATATAAATTTCAACCGGTACTTGAAACCGGTCTTTGGAGTTTAAAAAAAAAAAAAAAAAAAACCCAAAATGAAGAAGAAGTATCGAGTAAGAAAACGCGGAACGCGGAAACTTCTCCAAATCTCAAGACACTTATTTATCTTTTCTCATCCTTGTCTTATCTTTTCCCGCTTGCCTACTTTTGTCTTTCTATATATATATACAAGCACTCGTAACGTCACTAAATTCCTCATGAAATAAATCACCCTGTTTACGACTATAGTCATACTGCTTTATACCCCCGGGTAGTTCTGCGTGTTCACTGACGGTGTTTATTCAGAGTTTTCTTGTTTTTAACGCTATTCATCTTAACGTTGAAAGTAGTTTTAAATTCACGCCTACAAACACACAACGACAAAATATGCTTTCCATATACATATATTTTTATTTATTATTCATTTACTTTTTTATTAAGATTTTTTCTTCTTCTTGTTATATACCTACATAACAAAATTATTGATACGTAAAGTCGAAAATCACCATACTTCAGTATCATGCCGGTACCTTAAACTCGCGAAGACCATAACTCCCGGAGCTTCAATATCAGTCGTTGTGAAATATTTTAAATATTTTACATAAATTATACATGAGCTTTGGATTTTTGGTCGAAGTATATGGAATATTTTTTTTTCTGAATTTCTCTGAATTATCGGCGAATTCAAATGGACATATACTTTCATTGGAATATTAAAAATGAGCTTTATGTAGGTTTCGTAACTTGGTATAAAACAATTCGTACCGGGTCTTTGGAATAAATGATAATGCAAAGTTCATAGATATGTATATGAAAAAAAAAGCTCTGTGCCAATCTGCGAAAGCCTTTCGAGTCACATGATAATTTTATATTTATAACTTCCTGGGAACGGATTTGGTCGTGCGGTTTTAACGGTGCGGTTCGCAATGGCTACAACGCCACTTTCACTGAAACACGAGAGTTTCATTTTCCCGGTTTAATAGTTAAAATAAAAAAGGAAATACCCTATTTAATTTCTAGGACCGCAGACCTGGTGCAGTCTTCGATTTCCGTCGTTGAAGGATTCGATTCATCATATCCATTAGGATTTGTCATTTTGGGGCCACTTTTTTTCTCAACTTACAAACAGGTTGTATACTTGCAGGAAGGTAAAATAAGAAGCCTGTTAAAATTTGACATCCTAATATTTATATTAAGAGGTGCCTCATCGCGAATTTTTATTTCCCATTTAAATAACACGGGAAATGTTCTAGTGGTACACTTCAATTTCTATATCTCAAGTACTAATATACTCAGAATGATTCTGCATAGCTACTTTTATTCGAAATTGAACGCTCTACAAAAAAGGTCTCTTGGTCTTTTTCGATAAATCTAGCTGTTTCCAACTTGGTTGTTGGCTATCAATGGTAATTAACCAATAACCAACTTGGAAATAGTTAGATTTATCGAAAAAGACCAAGAGACCTTTTTTGTAGAGCGTTCAATTTCGAACAAAAGTAGCTATGCAGAATCATTCTGAGTAGATTAGTACTTGAAATATAAAAATTGAAGTGTGCCCCTAGAACATTTCCCGTGTTATTTAAATGGGAAATAGAAATTCGCGATGAGGCACCTCTTAATATTAATATTGAGATCTAAAATTCTAACAAGCTTCTTATTTTACCTTCCTGCAAGTATACAACCTGTTTGTAAGTCGAAAAAAAAATTTGCCCCAAAATGACACACCCTAATATATACATACATCGATATGTACATAGGTATATTTATATATATATGCATATACCTACAGCTATAATTAGATACGTTTCAAAATTTTGCAGAAAGATTGTTATTTACTTTATTGAAGACTAATCAAAAACTCAGATATGGAAAATAAATTGAGTATCTTGAACTTTGAAATTACAGAAAGATATATATAGACATTGTTAACTTCCCGTTTTTTTTTTTCTTTCTTCTTAAAGAAGAGAAGTTATCATAGCCACCCCGAAAACGAAAAGTTGATTCACACGTTCAGATGGACGTCTGAATGTGCGTGTGTGTGAGCAATTTTTTGTCCTGCAACGATATTTCGAAACCGAATGAACGGATTTGATCGATTTTGATCTCAATCAATAGGATTTGCTCCAACCTAAATCTGATTCAATTTCGGAATCAATCGATCGAATAGTTTTTGTGTTGAACAAAAAAAATTAACTTTTCGCTCCTAATACATTGCGATTTTTTTTAATCAAACTTTTTACTCCTAGAATAAAATTTTTTAAGCTTGAAAAATCCGGGCAAGAGGATCTTGGGCTGGCCCATCGAGATCAACCGATTTGGCTGCTAATGTTTTACTATCAACGCTGTATTTACAAGAAGATTTGAGTAAATTCGGGAAATGGAGTACATATGATGCTCCAATATCTGCGTATGATTAGCTAGAGATAATATCAAAGGAAAAAGGAAAAATGAAAGAAAAAAAAAAAAATAAAATAAATAAAAATGATGCGTGTATTGGAAGGTATAAGATGAAACGAGTTTCGTAAAAAGTTTGGAGAGTAAAACGTAGTAATTTAGTTCCTTTTTTTTTTTAGCGAGGGAAGATTTTTAGCCGTGGGGCTGCTTTCTCATAATATGTAAATAGCATTCGAAAATTTCCTTCGAGCCATACAACATACATAGCTGGTCGGATGATATATGTACATTTTCATCCAAGTTCTCAAAATGGGTCAATCTTTGTATAAATTATTTATATTCACAATTCTTTCATTTTTTTTTTTTTATTTTATTCACATTCTCTGTGAAATTTTTTTTTGATGCAAACAGTAGACATATATATGGTAAAGATATGGATAGAATTACGATCAGACACCCAGCTAGTAGCGGCGAGTATAATTTTTTGTCCCCTAAATTTTTGAATCACGAAAAAGGTCACACTTTATCATTTATTATTTATAAATGTCGATATTTTATTTTCTTCATTCCCTGTTCTCGCCTTTCGAATCAACCATATATGTATTATGGGATATACGAGGGGAAATATTCTATCTGGAAGAAAAAAAGAAAAAAAAATTTGTCTGCGCGCGTAACTTCTGACACATTACAATTCGATGCATGAACATCTTTTCGAAGGGCTTTCGTATTTTTACGAAAATAGAATTTCCACCGGTTATTCGTCTCAGAATCGTCGACAATTTTTTTTTTTTTTTATTGAACCCTTACAAAATACTCACATGAAATTTGACTGTATCCAATACTTGTAAAATTTTCGAGAATAAGCCAGCTCTGCTTAGAAATATGATGATAATGAATTCAACTGTTTAAACAACGATGATTCATCAAATTTATAATATTATTCATTGTCGGATAACAGAAATGAGCTTACGATTAGACTCATTATCCATTTTGGAATCTACCTAATTAATTAACTCTTCCTGAGCGAACTCCAAGGTCAAGTAAACAAGCACAAGACAAACAAGCTCCGAGATTTTCAGCAAAGGGTCTTCCCTTGAAAGGGTACGAGGATGAAAGGACCAAAGTAAAACAAATCTATCTATATCAACTTTCGGAGGCGTTTCTGATCCAAAATTTTGATTAGAATTAACAGCTTAGAAGAAATAAGGTATTCAACAATTTCTTCACGCAATACTTGAGCAGTTAGGAAAACATTTTGAATAATAGTAACGAGTTTTGCGATTTCATTTTTGATTTTCCATTTTTAAAAAAGGACCAGTTATTATCATTACCCCGAAAATAAAACGTTCAATTTTCACTAGATCTCCACGTTTTGAGGTCAAGAGAATAACCTCTAAACTTTTTTGGATGGACGACGACTTGATCAATTTTTCGTCCGACGATATCTCGCGAACGAATGAACGGATTTCATCTTTCCTTATATCAATCGATGCGGTCCCTTCCGACTTAGAACTGATTGGATTTTGAATTTTATCGATCCAGTAGTTTCCGAGTTATTCAAAGAACAAAATTTAGAAAAAAATTAGGAAACCGGTTGACCTGTGGGCCAACCCTAAAACTTCCCGCTATATGTTAAATATACGTTACAATAAATTGATACTCTTGTGTTTACAATACATTAAAGCAGGTTATAAGTATAGTTAGTTTTCCATATACAAATTTTTTTCCGTCTGATGTTTAATCAAAAATCGAGTTTTTTCAAATGTCAACATTTCTAGGTTTCAGGGAGTTATATTCGATGTCAGAAGATATCGTTCAGTCTCAATTAAATTTAAGTCCTGGTATACCTTTTCGATCGCCGCGAGAATCATTCAAATCGGTTAACTCGTTCCAAAGGTATCGTACGACAAAAAAAAAAATTTTTGTCGTGCAATATCTTTTAAACTAGTCGTTCGATTTTGATGAATGTTGCTGCAATCGAAAGGGCTATCCAAGACTTAAACCTGATTAAGTTTTGAGACTAATCGCACGAACGGTTTAGGAGTTATGCGCTGAAAACCTGAAATTTTTTTTTTTTTTAATTTTTGTTTTTCGAATAACTTTGGAACTACTCGACCGATCGACTCCAAAATCTAATCAGATCTAAGTCTCGATAAACCCTTTCGATCGCTACAAGAACTATTCCAATCGGTCAATTCGTTCTAAAGATATCGTACGACAAAAAATTAGTTACACACACACACACACACACATACGGACGTCCATCCAAAAATAGTCAGAATGGCTTCCTAGGACCTCAAAACGTCGACATCTGATGAAAACTCGGTTTTCGAAAATCGGACCGAAACCAGTAACTTCCCTTCTTTTATGAAAATTTTCAATTTTCATAGCGGGAAGTTAAAAAAATCTTCATTAATGATATCTCGCGAACTGATGAACGGATTTTCAGGATTTTGGTCCTAATCGATAGTACTTGCTCCAACTTAAGTCTGAATATATTTTGGAACGGAAGATTTCTCTTATCTTCTGAATAAACGTTTTACGACTGAGCCTCTTGTTCGAAGTTATAATGTCGCAAATGTGACTTGACAAGACTGTCGATTTCTGGAAATGAAAATCTTCGAGCTTTTTCTGACAATCAATTTATCCGAATGAAAGAAGCTTAGAGAACGTAGAATACGTACGCGGCGTATTTTTAGCTCTACAATTTCCATCCAATAAGCACTTTTCTGTGAAGTTATAACGACTGCAGCGGAGATAATCGAGAAAAACTATTTCCGCTCATCGGCGATCGGTTAGTGTTCGATCTTCAATCTCCGAATCTTTATGCCAGACCGCGACGACTTCACTTTGGTTATAAATTAACGCAATGTATAAACGTCGCTTAAAATTTCTACGTAAATACATGCAATATATTACTCTAAACACACTCGTATACATTCGTATATAGATGTGGGTATACGTGGGTGCAGGGTCGCGCTCGTTCGGCGCAGTCTCGAAAGCACCTAGTCCTACATTCACCAATCCACCCTCGCGAAAGCTTCCTCGTGCTCGTGCTTTCTCAGTTTCGGTCCAGGCGCAGACCAACGAACGTCACAAGCCGCGGTCAGTCGTTATTTGAAATTGTGACATTTGTCGTACGAATCGTTTCCCAATATTCTCGAAAAGTTTTTAAAAACGATCGTTAAAAAATCAAAAACAAAAAATTTTTTTTTCTTTAAACCCACAATATTAAGTCGATCGCGTTTTCTCGTGATCGTTGCAGTACACAATAGGTAGTGAAGTTTTACCATTTTTTTAACGATAAAAATTGTTTCCCTTATTCAATCGACGCGCTTTTACCAAATTCCATTTTTCTGTTTTATTATTATTGATTTGAGATATACATATATTTAAAAAAATAAAATAAAAAAAATTCATCCTAAACGTGTGCTTCTAAATACGGAAGTTAACTCACGTGGTATATATCTACTAATGTGCATTTCTCTAATTGATGTCCTTCGATAAAGTTCCTTATATAATAAAAATAACCTTCCATAATCCTGTAATAAAATTAATAAACGAATCTTCGATCGAAGATAATACTTCGATATAATAAATAAATTAAAAAAAAAGAAGCGAACAACTTCATGAAACATTATTCCAATCACGATTAATTACACATACATCTTATACCCTTTTTTATAACACTATAGTTTATTCCTGGTGAGCAATCTATACCTTATACCAATTTTTATAGCTGTTCATTGAATTCGAACTGTTCGGATTCATACGTTTTATGAATGATTAGATGTTAGATATGTACAGACTTTGACAAAAAAAAAATAGGCAAATTTCTACTATTTGATTCATTATCTTAAAATATGGGTTTAAAATCGTTATTTAATCGAATAACACCTAGTAGTTTATATATATTTAATTAGAAACGAATCTAAAAAAAATTTCATCTAAACTACAGGGAGTTTAAATTAACTTAATTAACGTAGGTATATTCATATAGAGGTACTCGAATAATCTGATAAACGTTGGGTTGGTTAAGACCCTTTTGAAGTGTAGCTGTACAGTTAATTATAATTATTGATCAAGGATTAGCTTTATCTTGAAGGATGCTGTGTGGGAGGCGGTAATATTACCAAAATTATTACGGGAGGTATTTATGAGGTATTCCACGTCGTTTCGAACGGTCGAAAAATTGACCGATTCCGAAAAAATCATCATTTTGTCTTATCACACAACTATATCGAAAGAATTTATGTGAACTTTTTCAGAATTTTTGGATCACATTTTTTGAGTTTTTTAAAATTCCAATTTTTTTTCTACGAACCTCCGTATGTCAAAAGTATAAGATCGTACAAGAAAATTTATAAGACAAAAGCGTTGCAGTTTTGAATCAAATTTCTGAAAGAAATTTTTTAGGAATTTCTCGAATCCCAAAAATACCAATTTTTATCGAAAATACACAAGAATACAATTTTTCAACCAATATGTCACTTTTGATTTGCTTCAAAAATTTACAGAAAATACTCTCAAGTATTTACAGCAACCATACATTTTCTTTAAGATAGTTGGCTCAATCGTTTGGAAGCTATATATGCTTTTATTAATTCTTTGATTCTTTATATTTTACGAAAAAAAAATATATGGTTGCTGTAAACACTTGAGTGTATTTTATGTAAATTTTTGAAGCAAATTAAAAGTGACATATTGGTTGAAAAAAAAGTATTTTTGTGTATTTTTGATAAAAATTGGTATTTTTGGGATTCGACAAATTCCCAAAAAAATTTTTTCAGAAAGTTGATTCAAAAGTGCAACTTTTTTGTGTTATAAATTTTCTTGTACGATCTTATACTTTCGACATACGGACGTTCGTAGAAAGAAATTAGAATTTGGAAAAAACTCAAAAAATGTGATCCAAAAATTCTGAAAAAATTCACATAAATTCTTTCGATATATTTGTGTGATAAGACAAAATTATGATTTTTTTGGAATCGGTCAACTTTTCGACCGTTCGAAACGGCGTGGAATACCTCATATATTTCCAAAGTCATGTGAAAAAAAAATATATATTTTCATTATTACATTCCACTTCAATGTTGCATTCATGTGTAAAAGAATTCATTTCGAATTTATATATAAAGGTACCAAATCGACGATATAAAACGACAAAGTTTTCATCTTATGATTGAACGCAATATATTTAAATTTTTTCCTCGCAAAATAAAGTTCATCAAGTTCAATTCATTGTTAACTTTCGACTGCAGGGCATTCGGACTTTAATCTGCTTCTTTAATCACGAATATATCGGACATGAGTATGACACAAAGATTTTACAATACGATGGTATCTTGCCATTCTGATTATATAGTTGGTATTCTGATCACTGCAGAATAATTTTCGATCCTCGTATCGAGGTGCATTGCTTTCAAGTGACTCAAAGACTCTTTTGAAGACGATGAATGGACATCGGTCAGAAACTAATGCAAAAGTAATACATACAAGCTGTAAAGGAATATCGGTCGAAGATGTAGAGAACAAAAAATATATTGAAACTATATTTGGAAGGGTAGCTGGCGACTACCGTGGTTTAATCTCAGAGACAAGAACGAGTTCCGAAAGAAACTGATTCTCTAGTCTAGTAGAATATTTTTCTTTTTTTTTTTTTTTTGTTTTCACGAATTGCGGAAATTGCGTCCATTATTTTCCATCTCAAACTTGTTTTTCACGTGTTCTGAATATTCGTCGCGAGTATTTTTTTTTTTTTTCTCTTCGCCTTCATTTTTTTTTTTCATTACTTTTTTATTGTAAGTATTTACTCGTCTGTACATTGCACGAGAGATTGGGAAAACAATTTTTGCATTTACTTATTCACTCGCGTTCCATTCTCCCTCGTTACGCACTTTTTCATCGTCTGTAGGCGCTGCTTTCTTTATTCCTCGGTCCACTAATGCAAGCTCTCGGTCCATTCCTCGTCTGTCATATTTGATTTTTCGTCTTTTATATACCTAAAAAGTAAGTGGTACAGCCATGGCCACCCCCGGTAGGGTAGACCAGCCGTTGTGACGTTAGTCCGAATAAATTTCGACGTAGGTTTTTAATCCACTTTTCACCGGTCACGTACTCAAAGCGCTTTCAAAAATTTTATTAACGACTCTAAAGAGTGTACCCTATACCTCCTACCACCCTCGAATTCTCACCGCGATAAAACGATTATTAAACTTGACGATTATTCTCGTGATTATTCGGTAAGCATATCCCATAATGTTCGAGAAAAAATATAAAAAAAAAAAAATATATATATATATATATATATATATATATATATATATATATATATATATATATATATATATATATATATATATATATATATATATATATATATATATATATACATATCCATAATCTGGGAAAAATGAGGGTGGTATTTCTTTTCTGTCTCTCACTGACTCGGACCCGGGCCCGGGACCCGGAACGTCGAGAGAATAAAATGGAACTTGAAACCACCGGATCAAAGTTACGAGGATGGAAACTGACACTAAAAAAAAAAAATATTCTTCCCTCCGAGACATTAGATTTTATTTCTCCATATCTCCTTTACAAATTTGTTTTTACTGCGACGCGTAATATGCAAAATTTTGCCGTCGAAATTTTTTATTTGTTGGGGTAGTGCGAATTCGAATTCAATCGGAGACTGAAATAAAAACGAGATATATGTATGTTGAGGGAATTTTTACTCAACGTGCCTCAGGCCTTAAAATTCCTCATTGAGATGCTTTTTGATTCACAAATGAATTTTCAAATTTCGACGATTTTTTTTAGATGAAATTTTCAAACTTGGATAAGACAAAGTCTTCAGGTTTTGTCAGAAAAATGAATACCACAAAATTTGTCGATGATTAAATTTTTCTATTCGCAAGTCATTTTCACAGCGAAATCTTCAACAACCATAAACTTTTGATTTTGACCGATTAAATTGAAAAAGCTGTCTCACGAAGAATAACCGAATTATACTTCGTACGCTTTCCACTGAAAATTTTAACACGACACTCGTCAGAGATGCGCGAAAATTTCGAGACCTCGAATTTGCTAAAACGAATTAAACGGTTCGCCGACAAGTTCAAGTGACTTTCCTCTTCAGTTGGAAACTAGTACCTAACAGATTTTTAATTGAACTGGTAAATTCTGAGACAAATCGACGAAACGAAAAATACTGGTAGTTTTATCTTCCAGCACTGCAGTAGGTGTACATGAAAAACGATCAACTTGATTGGAAATTTCAAGGTCTGAGGTGGATTGCTTATTATTTGATTCGAGACGTGATTGATTTATCCAGGAATAAACTAAAAGTGAAAATAATAAATAGAGGACTGTATCTAAAGCAGTAATTTAAAAAAAGTATTTCTACGAGGACCGGGTAGACGCATAAAAAGCGAAAGTTGTGATCTTGGAGGAATTCAAGGAGTCAAGCTGGGGATCATCAAAGTAAGCTCGATGCTGTTACATGCGTGGTGGTTGATTGGCGCTCTGTCGTTTACACTGGGAGCCCTGCGTGCCAAAGAGATGGGCGAGGGAAAAGGTACGTTTTTATATCTTTCAGAATCCTTTCGCGCGAGGCAACCCTCGAACCGCCCTTATCTTTGTCAGAGTCTAGCTATATATACCTGGAACCTTCACGTCGTACTATTTTCGCAATTTCAACTTTACGCGAGCTTATCTCACGCCGCGTTCCTCCTTGACCACCGAATAACATTTCTATTCTACCGCGTAACGTCAAGCGGTAGACATATACTCGCTCCAGAATAAGCGCATGCCTATATTACAGGATGTCGTTTTGCCATATTTACACCCCTATCGTAGCGGGTAAACTTCCGGTTCTCCAGAGTCTCGATATGCGAAATGACGATCTAACGACATCAACGTTTCGTTGTAAAAAAAAAATATCGGAACAAATCTCCGGCTCTCTGATATAATATACGATTAGACGAGATGGGAATTTTTTGCAAAATTATTATGCAAATTGACCCACGGTATTAAGGTCGATATCGATTCGCCATACATGCGGTAAAAAAAATTTCAGACCTCATTGTCATTTTATCCCCGTAATATACGTAGATCAACGGCTTTGGTTACTCCTAGACGCAGATAATAAGCAGCCACGGTGTTTTTCACGTTATATTCTGAGTCCGTAGAGATAGGTCTAAAAATCGCTCAACCCGGAAGTGATTAGGGGGAGCGATTTTCTTTTTTCAGTCTTAGGGGCGGGTTGGGGGGCGGTTGGTAGTGGAAATCTCTATTTTCGGGAAAATCCCCCAATCGCGTTCGCCGCCATCTTGATTTAAAGGGTTGGTTTTTTGTTTTTCGAATAACTCGCTTATTTCCAACTTTAGAGTGAAAATGATAGAAACCAAAGTTGTGGGAAATTTAATTCCTCACAATTTTTGTTGTTATCATTTTTACCCTAAGATCGATATTTACAGAGTTAGACTGCAAATAGGGGTAAGAACTGTTATTTTGCATTATCTCGCTTATTATCAAGTTTATCGTAAAATTGGTGATGAACAATCAGGTGGGGAATTTCATTTCCTGCAACTTCAGTTATTAAAGGAATTAAATTTCCTACAACTTTAGTTTCTATCATTTTCGCTCTAAACTTGAAAATAAGTGAGTTATTCGAAAAACAAAAAACCAACCCGTTAAATCAAAATGGCGGCGAACACAAGGGGGATTTTCCCGAAAATCGAGATTTACACTACCAACCATCCCCCTCCTAAGACTGAAAAAAGAAAATCGCTTCCCCTAATTACTTCCAGGTGAAATCCTATTTCGACTGGACTATCTGTCTGGACAAAATTCTAACCCCAAAAAACGGTTGATGAATAATTTCATTCAATTTAAGGCGGCATGTTAGTGTGCCGCCATTATTTACCATAATAAAAAAAAAATTGAAGTCTTAAAAATTCACGGAAATTTTGGAGATCGTTATTTTTTATCTATCGATTAGTATAGTAGGTCGAACTAACTTGTCCGTGGGTGGGACGATAGCCGAACGTGATAAGACAAAGCACTACAAATTTCAAGATCCTAGGTCAAGTGGTTCCGGATAGAATTCGTGTGGACAAGGTTAAAAAAAATCGATTTCAAGAAAAACGGCTTAGTTGTTCATTTGTCTCCAAGAGCGTGTTGCACTCAACTGCATATCTGCTCTTACTCGTCAGATTTGATCTTGGGCCATATAATGCACCTCTTTCAACCCTCACTGCCACCTCAGCATGTTTTCAATTCAACATTCCTTCTTTCTATTCGGGATCACATGAACGCTGCAGCGCGCCGTTACGTAGAAAATTTTCCCAAGTTCCAATTTTCTCAAATTTTCTCGCCTACTTACGATGACTCAAAATGATAGGGAAAGATGAGGCTTCAAGTAATACGAAAAATTGATGGATAGAAATTTTTCAGACTATCAAATCCCCTTAAGGGGACCAGTACAGCTTGGTTTGGGAGATTTGGAGTACTCCAAAATTTATTTATTTGTCAACCAAAGTTTATTTCACATCGAAAAAAAATTTTCCTCGAAAAACTTTGTCGTAAGGTTTCAGGCACATCGTTGGTGCGATTCAACCTCTCAAGGTCTTGCTTTCTTCAGACAGCAATTCTACATCGTATGAACGTAGGGATTGGTGAAAAAAAATTCATGTGAAAAGTTACGGCCAATTATCAAAAATTTCCAATATTTAGGCTACTAATTTGCAAATAACTTGGCCAAAACGAAATTGTAAAAAAATTCCCTCGTTCACATCATGAGGATTTCTTTTCTGAACAAAATGAGCCCTTAACGACCTTGATCGGAACAACGATGTGCCTGAAACCTTACGACAAAGGTTTTCGAAGAAAAAATTTTTTTTGATGTAAAATAAGCTTTGGCTGAGAAATAAATGCATTTTGGAGTACTCCGAATTTCCAAAACCAAGCTGTACTGGTCCCCTTAAGGGGTTACATACGTTTAGACGGCCGAAAAAGTAGGTGAAATTCGGGATTTTTTATCTCGAAAACTATTCATTCAATTCAAATTGGATTTCGTTTATTTGAAAGGGTGTACATTCAAGTACGTCCACAATTTTTTTTTTTATCATCATTGAACTACTAGGAGCGCCGTTGTCGTGGCTGCAGTGTCAAAGGTGATTTTCGCTGCAACGGCTCGCAAATACCAAGTTTCGGATAACTGGATTGATCTTAAACAAAAAAAAACTAATGGATGCTCAAAATATAATACATAACGCTAAACTTTTCGTAGGATTTTTTTTTTTTTAATTTTTTTTTTCATGAAATGGCGACTGACTGAACTTTTCGCTCGAAATTTTGTCAAAAAATTTGACCTTTCTAGTTCAATAAAAAAAAAGTAGTGGTTTGAGAAAAAAAAATCCTACGACAACTTTTTGACAATGTATCAAAGAACATTGTGTCCAAATTTGAAGACAATCGGTCAAGCCATTTTCGAGATATCTTCGTAAATAACTACGAAAATGTTGTTTCAAGATAATCGCTTTCAAAGTTTGGCAAAGAATTGCAGCGCTCGGCCTTCAAACTTTAATGAAATGATAAAAAAAAAATCGGTTTTCAAAAAATTCTAAACGTATGTAACCCCTTAATTGTTAGTCCAAACTGTTTTCCTGGTTCAAACTATGTATCCCGGAAAATTTACAGATGAACAGAATCACGGTTATTGATTAACAAGATGTAGGTTTTGAAACTATGAAATTTCCTACAAAAGTATCATATCCGTATGTATTATTCTCGGCTTCCTGCAGATGTAGAGATCTGAATCGTTGTGGAATGGAACTACCCTACATCCCTCTAATTGCTGTGCTTGCCCTGTCATGTTATGCATATGAAGTATCGCCGTGAATCATGACTATTGCCATGAATGGTGAAGTTCGCTCGTCGGATCCCTTGATGATACTTTTTGTTGAAATTAAACCAAAATGTCAAAATAGAGAGACAGAGAGCAACGTGAGCTGAATAGCAGCAAATCACACTTCCTACAGAGAAAGATGAACTCTACTCGATGAAAGTTTTTTGCTCTTTCTGACAATTAACTTCATCCAATGAGCACCCAAATCGATTATAACAACAAGCTTTCAGCTATCACGACTTTATTATAATATTTAGACTGTTGAACACAGATTTTTTTTTTGTTTTATTAAATTTTAAGAGATGACGATAAAGATCCGTCTTTAAATTATTATACTGATGGCAATTAACGGACTTTACGCTGGTGACAGTAAAATATCGAACATCCGATGGTTTTCAATCTTGAATAGAAAGTATTGCAAAAACGTGTGTATTTTAGATGGAAAAATTCATCACTTTTGCGGGAGAATTTGGGGTTGAGATAGGAAGCTGAAATTTTTAAGGGATTTTTCCCAAATTATTTGGAGACGATTTCGGGGGCGGCTGAAGAAAAGTAATTGTCCAGCTTCTAAAAGAGGACCACGTCCGATTATACATATGTACCTACTAGTAGGCATCAAACTTTTGAACCTCCCTTGGGAATTGATTATGAAATGAGGAAGGCTGCGATCAATTCGGATTTGAATTGTATTTTTCATTCATGATTTGTCTATCAAATGCCAGTTCGATGTATATTGTAATAATTTGACTAGTCAGCTTTTACAGGTTTCACAATTGTGAAACCATGATTATTTAATTTGTGCGCAGAATTATTCAGGCACCAGTTATCTGACTATTTCACAAAGCGTCAGAAAAGTTGTATTCCGAAGTAAATTGCTTAAGAAGAAGAAAAAAAATTAGGAAACCGGTTGACCTGTGGGCCAACCCTAAAACTTCCCGCTATATGTTAAATGTACGTTACAATAAATTGATACTATTGTGTTTATAATACATTAAAGCAGGTTATAAGTATAGTTAGTTTTCCATATACAAATTTTTTTCCGTCTGTGTTTAATCAAAAATCGAGTTTTTTCAAATATCAACATTTCTAGGTTTTAGGGAGTTATATTTGATGTCAGAAGATATCGTTCAGTCTCAATTAAATTTAAGTCCTGGTATACCTTTTCGATCGCCGCAAGAATCATTCAAATCGGTTAACTCGTTCCAAAGGTATCGTACGACAAAAAAAGAAATTTTTGTCGTGCAATATCTTTCAAACTAGTCGTTCGATTTTGATGAATGTTGCTGCAATCGAAAGGGCTATCCAAGACTTAAACCTGATTAAGTTTTGAGACTAATCGCATGAACGGTTTAGGAGTTATGCGCTAAAAACCTGAAATTTTTTTTTTTTTTCAATTTTTATTTTTCGAATAACTTTGGAACTACTCGACCGATCGACTCCAAAATCTAATCAGATCTAAGTCTCGATAAACCCTTTCGATCGCTACAAGAACTATTCCAATCGGTCAATTCGTTCTAAAGATATCGTACGACAAAAAATTAGTTACACACACACACACACACACACACACACACATACGGACGTCCATCCAAAAATAGTCGGAATAGCTTCCTAGGACCTCAAAACGTCAACATCTGATGAAAACTCGGTTTTCGAAAATCGGACCGAAACCAGTAACTTCCCTTCTTTTATGAAAATTTTCAATTTTCATAGCGGGAAGTTAAAAATATTATATTTACTGAGAGAAAAACAGGTGAAACAAAAAATTGCCAAAACATGAATACCAAAGTATCCGTAATTCCCTGAGGTATTTTCTACTTTACACATCTTTATGTCGTCACAAACCGCTGATGCTACACGAATAGTGGTACCAGTTACTGCCGTGCGTCGCAATCTCATCAATTACAATGATTTCAAAATTGGTAAAGTAAGGATGACAAAAGTGTCTCAAGTTAAACATTTGATGTAGAAAATTTACACAAGGGACTCAAAAATAAAGCGTATAGGTATGTACATTTCACTGTTCTTACCTCCATACTCATGCTCTGTGCAGAAATCGTATGTGTGTAACGTAGGTAAATACCCCGAGCTATAAATTTCAATCGCTTGATACAGTGGAGTTCAGTTTTCACATTTTCTCATACAGAAAAACAAAACACATTCTTTTATCACTGACATTCTGTACTCTGCCAGTATGTAACCTGTTGAAAGTATACGCAGAGTGTTGATCATTTTACATTATTCAGAAGAAATATGTTTTCAACATTTCTAATCATTTCTATTAAATCTGGTTATATGTCATTTGAGGATTCATCATGGACCCTCGTCAGATATAGATTGAGTCTACTGAAAAAATAATTTTGAAACCGGTTGACCTGTGGGCCAACCCTAAAACTTCCCGCTATGTGTTGAATACGTTATTCTTCGAATAACTTTGGAACTACTCGACCGATCGACTCCAAAATCTAATCATATCTAAGCCTTGATAAACCTTTTCGATCGCCGCAGGAACCATTCCAATCGGTAGATTCGTTCTAAAGATATCGTACGACAAAAATTTGTTAACGCACGCGCACACATACGGACGTCCATCCGAAAATAGTCAGAATAGCTTCCTAGGATCCCAAAACGTCGAGATCTGGTGAAAACTCGATTTTCGAAAATCTGACCTTTCAATTTTCGAAAATCTGAATTTTCAATTTTAACAGCGGAAAGTTGAAAAAAATTGATTTTACTTTACATGTTTTTTATTCACGATTGGCGTAAGTGTTTTGGCCATCATGGAACGTACAGCTGCTATAATATTCATCGATCATGAATAAATTATTATTCATTTATTATTGTTTAAATATTTCAATTGAATATGATGGTGCATGAAATAATGTGAATCATAATTATTGCGACGATTTATACAATTAGCATACGTATATACAAATTGTAACGAGCTGTGCAGTATTTCGTTTTCATGATTAGACGGTATTACTTAATTGAATCGTGTCAGTCGTATATATGTATAATCTACTGCAATAAACGCAGCGTGAATTTACACTGAAAAAAAAAAAAAATTCAGTTACAGCGTGTTCTCCAATTTTTATTTTATTTTTTTTTTTTTTCAACTAAATAAATACTGCAGAATTGCTATACCGGATACCCGCATCGTACTTCGCTTTATTTGCATTAAATGTATCGATGCACTGATTGGGAGTAGTAAAACTGAAATTCCAACGGGCCTAATACCGGGCTTCGTATTGCCAATTTTTGTACGATTAACATAACTACCGGCCGGGAAATTCGTTTATTACTAGAAAAAAATGTTCGGTCGATATCGTAGGAAATTACAGAAATACAATATTACGTTATTCTAAGTAAGTATTTCATCACTGCCAACCTTGCTTTAATCAATAGTCAGATAAAGCAGTCTTTCGTGTTGCTACTTTAACAGTGAAATTACTGCATTAATTTTCCTATACAAAATGTATTCTCGCTTTCATAGAATTTAATAGATAGAATGCAGAAACAGTGCTAAGATTTTCGAAAAGTGTCTGTTACTTGAATATAATAGTGATAATGTAGCCTCTGTTAATAATTTCTGACATTAAAGTAGCCAGTTTTCATGTGAATAAAATTAAAAACTCGTTACGATGTGATATTGCATACAGTTTTTTAAAACTCTCGTAACTTCTAAACGAGTTTTCTTCATTTCTTCCGATTTTAAACAGGGACTTTATTACACTGATATTAATGTAGGTAAATTTTTTTTTATATGAACCTTGTCACTATAATAATTCATAATATAATTGGTTATTAATTTACTCGATTTTTTTTTTCTAGAAGAACATGTTTAAACATTTTTTACTTTTATTTATTTTTTTTCTGAAAACATATTAGAAGAAAATCAGGAAACCGGTTGATCTGTGGGCCAACCCTAAAACTTCCCGCTGTATGTGACATCTCGAAAATCGGACCGAAACCAATAACTTCCCTTTTTTTTTGGAAATTTTCAATTTTCATAGCGGGAAGTTGAAAATTATTTCCAAGGTGTGTCCTGCCCCATTAATTTGACCACTTTTTTTCTAAATAACTATATAAGGTTGAATCAGCGCGAAGAGAATTGTAATAAATATTAATCGCTACCTACGGACTGCGATATTTTATGATCATTATATATATAGGTATATGTACTCGTATATATGTATATCGCGATACCGCTGAAGATTGCGAGCTTTTTATGTCTCTGCATAATATTTTTACGTCCACCAGAAGAAACCATTACCGAAGCTCGTCGCCCTCCTAATGGCAATTTCAACAGTCAGTAGCAGCTGGTGCATTCGAAAGCTCTGCCGCGTGTGCACGAGGAGTCAAGAGCTATATTAGGTATCCCCTTGAATTATCACACTGACTAATTGTAAGCGCATCTAAAATGTCCAACAATCTCGATTACGGTTTTGAATAAACGATTCTTTTCCTTGTGACGTTCGTATAAAAAAATTCACAGTGTATATGATACATACAATATATACATAGTATATATATTATAGTGAATATGGAATATATGAATATAATACCTACAAATTTTTTATTTTTTTTTTGTTTTTTCCCTTTTTCCGAAACAAGCTCAGCTGCCTCTTCTCCGCCGCGTATATATGCGTCGACGTCGTCATTCCTTTTGTTTTTTCGAACCAAAAAAAAATTCGACTGCACAGTTCGAGGGAGCATACGCGAATTTTACGATCCCACTGGCCAATAAAACGGTACAATGGAACAACGGGGAAAAAAATGCAAGCTATTGTCGTTGGCTGGGAGAGTCAATGAACACGACGACGAGCTGGGTAGTGGTAGGCAAAGGCTGCATGGGGTAGTAGGCGTACAAATTTTCACTGATAAACTGTGATAACATTCAATGGTCGACGATCCCCCATGAGTCCAACGAATTTAAATAACGAGTTTTTATTTCAAGGAATCAAGAGAAATGGAACAAAAATTGATTCACAGATATTGATTAAGAAAGTATAGATTCACCTCGTAGGGCAATAAAAGATTTAGCGAATATTGATTGACGACCCCACGTATAGTTTCTTCTGTCGTACCAGATGGGGAAGAAATTTTCAAAACTCTTTGAGCTATTGGTATTCGGTAGAACGTACACCAGAGAAAAAAAAATCAATTGATTCTGATATTCAAAAGCAAAGTTATAGCATTTCGCAAATTCGAACGATTTTCGAAATTCGAGTACGGATTATAAAAAAAAAAAATTCGCTACGTAGTTGATTCTTTGGTTTTTTTTTTCTAATTTCCGTTTCGTATATCAAAATATATCGGAAATTTTATGAGGAACAAAATTCCATAGGACCAAGCGTTGATCCCCTCGAACCGTTCGGAAATTTGTAGCCGAGTTCATATATTCACTGCACCCCCCTTTTCTGCTAATGTAGACCAATTATTGGTAGATGTCGCTGATATATGGACGAGTTCTTTTTTTATTCTCATCTGTATTACGATCCATCAATTTATAACATCGTGAATAGTTATTTTTAATGAAAAAACCGCAGTAATTATATGATTAGTGCATCCGAATAGCAACATTTTCTGTATAAAATAGCAGGATTTTAGTTTTTTTTATGTGATAGATGAAGAAGGGAATTGAAAAGTAATTTTTTTTTTTCGTCGTTACATTTTGCCTCGATAATTTATCATTTTTTATCAATAATTAATACGTAATTTGTTCATATATGTATATAGGGAATTCCACGTCTGGAATGCTGGCAGCGGTGTGTTGGAATATTTGATCAACTTGTATTTAGTTACAGATTTTATAAGTATTTTTTTTTTTTTTTTTTCTCCTTCTTTTTTTTCTTGTTAATATTCTATAAAGCAATTCTGTAAGATTGTATAATTGAAAAAGTTTGCCTGTAGCCTGTATAAGCGGTACAGAGCAAAGCATGAGCGAATCAAATCGTTGAGCGGTAAGATTTCCGGGATGATTAACTACCGCAACTTTGACTTCCATCTTGGACAAACTTTTCTCGTTTTCGATGGTAATGTAAATTAGCCTATTTTTTGACCATCTCTCGTTCTACCCCCTGGGGTAGGCAGGTACGTATACGCGAGAGGGAATATAAAAATAAAATAAAATATATATAAGTAATGAAAAGTAAAATTGATCAAACGCCCGCGTCGCGTCGCCCGCTATGCATTCCCCACTTTAATCATCGTGCAATTAATTTTCCAAGGTATTCACAACCGAAGTTTACGGACTCGCTAATGATTTATTATCATGTCGTTTCAGAAACTTCCACTATAGTACCTACACGTACACATATATACACCGCACGTATACATATCTGTTATTATATACACAGCCAAAATATATATATATATAAATATATATGTATAAGATGAATATATATGGATATATGTATGTATACACTTCAAGTACACAAGCAGCTCTCCTTCTGCCTCTTCTCCTTTTACTTCCTCTTCGTCTTCGTCTTCCCAGCTTTCGTCTTATATAATCGAAAAGTTACAAGAACTTGAAACACGCCGCATCCTCGACGGTTCCGCAGGTTGATGAACGAACAACGCGTAACAAAACATGGAAGGTAACATCGGATTTGTAAAATACTTGACAAAGTATAGCAGATGAACTTATGTACAGCTTTTGATGAAACTATTTAGAAGAGTAATAATCCGTCGTAATTGACTCGCCAGAAACACGGGCACGATTTGAAAAACAAAAAAAATTTAGAATGATTGAAGGAAGCCACGTGTATTTAGTTATACTGTATAGAAAAACTTGTCAAATTCATGATTGAGAGGTTAAATGTGGGGCATTTCATACCAACTCGACCTGGCCCTGACTCTCGACCTCTCAGATCTGGTCCGCGATTTTTTCTATCATTCTTCTGACTCCAAATAGCAACCAAAATTTTTTCCAGATTTTTCAAAATAAATTTGAGCGGGTGATGAATTTTTTAAGTTTTTTTTATCAACATATATCTCGATGGCCGTTTGTATGGAATGCCCCATATACATTTGAGAAAGAAAAAAAAAAATTATATCACTCTTACGCTTTGAAGAAATATTCCCACCGTAGCAATAATTTGCAAAAAAAAAATTATTTTTCAAGTTTATAATTAGCGTTGTTTAGCCTGATGTTCGATATTGAACAATTTCGAAAGAGTGAAAAAAAGAAACCTTCAATTTATTGATCGGCAAATATTCTCTGCCTCGAGTCCTTCGAAATTGTGGTGGTAGGTCTGCGGATAAAATTTCCTTTAAAAATGAAACATGTTTTCCCCTTTAAAGAAAATGGATTCGACCCATTGTGTCATACGTGGGTAATTTCAGGCGAACTGATCGAGCGCTGTATTTGAAAAAAATTCGTGGATTTTGATAAACTTCGAAGGAAATATTCGTCCTCGTAAAAAAAAAGAAAAAAAAATTTATCCAAACAATTTTTCAAGGTTTAGATAATTTTTTAAATATTTTTCAATCTTCTGTTGTATAAAAACTATTTGTCCTGAAATTTTTTACGACGACGTAACATACAGTGTTCGCCGCTATTCAATTTCCTTTCGATAGAGCTGTAGGTATATTATACAGTATTCAGAAAAAAATATGAGTTATCAGACCACGGCCATTCATATTTGAAAATATGGGTAAAAATTTTTTCATTGTTTTTACAAAAATGAAAAAAAAAAAATTGGAATTTTTTTTGTAAAATCCGTTTTTTCATTAATTAAAAACGAAAAAAAAAACAGAAGAAAAAAAAACAACAACAACAATCACGAACACAGGGACATATTACACGTATATATGTGTATGCCCTGCAGTACCGTGAAAATTTCATAATGGGACCGCCAGTTGCTTTTTTATTACCTGGCTGAAACCGTTTCGCTGCTTTCGCCCTAGAAAGAGAAAGAGAGAGAAAAATACTGTACTTTTTCGGCGAAAGCTACATGTAAGTGTACGTACCTATAAATGTACTCCCAAAAGTACCTCAAGTTTGAGGACATTGAATCAACTACATTAAGGGAACCATTACAACTTGGTTTTGGAAATTCGGAGTAGTCCAAAATGCATTTATTTCTCAGCCGAAGTTTATTTCACATCAAAAAAAAAATTTTCTTTGAAAACCTTTGTCGTAAGGTTTTAGGCACATCGTTGTTCCGATTAAGGTCGTCGAGGGCTCATTTTGTTCAGAAAAGAAATCCTCATCATGTGAACGAGGGATTTTTTTTTACAATTTCGTGTTGGCCAAGTTATTTGCAAATTAGTGGCCTAAATATTGGAAATTTTGGATAATTGACCGTAACTTTTCACGTGAATTTTTTTTTACCGATCCCTACATTCATAAGATGTAGAATTGCTGTCTTAAGAAAGCAAGACCTTGAGAGGTTGAATTGGACCAACGATGTGCCTGAAACCTTACGACAAAGTTTTTCGAAGAAAATTTTTTTTTTATGTAAAGTAAGCTTTGGTTGACAAATAAATAAATTCCGGAGTACGCCAAATTTCCCAAACCAAGCTGTACTGATCCCCTCAATTTGGTCACTACTCAAAAAAAAAAAATGTGCCTAAATAAAAAAAAAGATATTTCCCTCAAAATAGGTACCTTAATCTAAATCCAAAATGTTTGCCGAAAGAGTCAAAGAAATTGAAAAAAAAAAAAATGTATAAAATATCTGATTCTTGTATAATTACTGCCAGCTGCAGTATTCAGGATCTTTACTTACCTGGACAATAAGTCCTAAGCTTTCCTCGTCCTTACTCGGTAGAGAAATCTAACGTTTCACCTTCTCACTCGCCAAAGTCGAGGGCGGAGGGACAATCTAATTAGGCTATCCGTTACCGCAGGACCAACAGCAGAGGCAGGAGGGCCCGAGCACACAGCGTTGCACTGATTAGAGCCACCGATCATTTGGTGAACCCAGAGCGTTCGCGTTGTTTGCCGGATCACCCGTGGCGACTTGCACCGATGAACTGATTCTCTGTTCCGTTTAAGTCTAACCCTTAAATCCCTGAGCTTAATCAGCCAGGATTTTAGGGTGACCGAGTATAACTGCATTTTCTTCAACTAAACCGCGACTTCCGATTGACTCCGCTGGTTCCATCAGCTCTTCGGTGACTATAAATTTTGTATAAAAAGACAATCGTACTCCAGGGGGTCCGGAAAAACGTCTCCAAAACTTAAAATAAGGAAATCGTGTTTGCTCAAGCTCTTCACCGAGGGGGAAAATCTTCTCTCTCGTCTTTCAATTCGAGTACGTGTCTCGTAGATAGGATTCACGTCATAAATATACGCATGTACAGGTATATTGTAAAATGGGAAATTTCATGACGTGATAATGTCTCGGCTACCGTTACGCCTCGATCCCTACGTTTTATGATCCCACGAATAACTGCGTAACGTTATACAGGTAGGAATAGTCGGATATATGGGCAGAATCGTGAGTCCATCAAACGTATGTTCCAGTTCTTATACGCAAATATCTTTGCAAAATATTTCCGGATTTTCAATTGCGTTAAATACGTTACGATGTTTGATCCATCCTGGAAGGTTCACCTTATACGAAACGATTTTTATTTTTATTTATTATATCTTCCGTTTTTTTTTTGTTGGTACTTTTATTATAACGAAGGTACGCATCAGCGGCAACAAAGTCCCGGTAATAAGGAGCCCAAAAAACTCTTCGTCAGTCGGTTAAGAGATGCAGAAGTAATTCTTTTGTTCACTTATTCACGTTCATACCTGCCTACGGGGGATATCTCATATTATCTTATAGATACACTCAAAGTCGAAGTATTTTTTTGATACTTGATACACAAACCGACAGCGACGTTCGAGATAACAAGGTATGCGGTAACGGTATGTGGTAGCGGTTTTCAATATCCGAAATTGCCGGGAGAAAAATCTGAGGATATATTGATCACCATACAACTACGATCCTTCACAATAGCCCGCGCTCCACCTTTACATATAGATTCGGAAATTCCTCGCGATATCGGCAGCGATCCCGAAATTTCTCTATTATCTAATTCCGTGCCATTGACTGGACTCGTGCTGACAGCTTTGTCTACGTTTCACTTGCGAACGATCACCGACTTCGATTGTGATAACGCGATTACACCAAAAGCTTAACTAACGATTAACGATGTCCTTTGGCCGATGCGTATACAGAAGTCTAGACCAGAGAAGAAGTTAATCAGGTTACAAGATTGTAGCCATGATTGACACATTTGGTTTTATTTAACCGATCGCAGCGTCCGTTTCGAAGATTTTTTATAAAATATATTGCGGAGTGGAGGACGAAATGCAGGCAACTCCACTTTTTTCAAAAATCAAAATAAAGACACTATTTGGGCTTGTTGAAAACTGAGACGGCTATACTTGTGATTTTGAGTAGCAAATGTGGGTCTCCGTTTCATATCCAAAATTTCAAATTCTTATCTATAGTAGATTTTAAATGATTCTAAAACAAAATTTACCGATGTGTCTCATATGGCGTTGATTTTGCTGAGTTACCTATCCGTTTAGGATTCTACAAAAGATGAAATTGTCTTTTTTGGGTTATGCAATATAACTCAACGATCATTACGTCGATATTTCTTGATGATAAATCATCAAAAAATCCACTTCAATAGCACTAAGACAGTGAAAACGATGAGATGGTCTATTTTTTTCTATCAAATTTTGTATATTTTATAATTTCTGACAAAATCTGCAGGCATTAAAAACGAAAGTCTCGTGGCGTAGATAACTTTGAAGTATAGGAGTGAAGAATTTTCATCACGACAACGTAACGTCACAGTTATATAGGTTTAGCGTATATGTACGGTATATATGGGTATAACGTGGATCTGATGTATAGGCGATAAGTCTTCAGAAGATTGGAAAAATTCGCGGGAAAAGTATCACCACGTTAAAAAGCCTCCGCACCCTCTAACCCCCGACATCCGTGACCTCTGTCCAGGAGACAAGCGGACAGAGAAAGAGGGGGAGGAGGAGCTGGGGGGAGAGGAGGAGAAAGGGACTTCGGTGACCCGTTCCTCTCCTATAACTTCGAACCTCGGGGCTCTATTGTATCCCGCGGGCGCTAGTATAGAATCTTACTCTCCCCGGTCCAGCCTTTCGTCGAAATCACACGTATAATTCAATTGACCGTCGTTTCGCCCGTTGAAGAAGGGGCAAATCGTATTTCCGAAAATAAATGTCACGCGGGTTCGCGGAACGACAATGGTAGGAACCTCGAGTTATCTGGGAACGCGACATCTCCGCAATTACCTTCATTTTTTTTATCCACTCTTTCAGCTCTGTATTGTATAGCTATACGATGTATGTATATCTATATATGTATATGTAATACCTTGGTTCTTTCTTCATTTTTGACTAAAAGATAGAATATAAGATAGAAAAAAACGAAAAGACAAAAAACTAAAAACCGAACAGAAAAGAGGGGTCGCTTACGTTTTTACGCGAAAGAAATCCTTCGGTTAAGCCACTGTTCTATCATTATTTAAAATTTTGGAGCTCATACACTTTTCCTCGTATCCGTTTTACTTTTTTGAACTTCCCGCTATGAAAATTGAAAATTTTCAAAAAAAAAAAAGGGAAGTTATTGGTTTCGGTCCAATTTTCGAAAATCGAGTTTTCATCAGATCCCGAAGTTTTGGGGTCCTAGGAAGCAATTCTGACTATTTTTGAAATCTTAATTGAAAATATCGTCAAATTCACATCGATGGACTGCACTAATAAAGCTCTGGGTAGCAATTTTCATTTGAATCAGCCTACTTTCTACAATTTTCATCCATCATTTTGAACTTTTGGTATCTTGACTTCAGATTGGAAATAGCAACCCCAAAAATCGACGACTACTATTTTGTATGTAAATTAGTTTACTTTTCATGATTCGGCTAATGGGTCCACCGTTTTGAATTTCTGTATTTTGACTTCCAATTCCGAATGAGTAACCCAAAAACCTCTTCTAAGTGAGTTTCAAAAAATTCTCATGTAAGGAAAAGTACAGGCTGAAAAAAGTTGAACAAATATAAAAAAAATCTCAGAGTTAAGCTCGTTTTGTGGGAGAAACTAACGTTTAAATTCGAGTGGAGGTATTAAGAAAATTATAAAATAACATTTTTCTTCTTATTTTCTTTTTCATACACCCCAAGCCAATGATATAAATAAAATTAACCATTTTTTTCGAGCTACCAAATTATATACGTATTCGAAATGTTTATATAACTATCGAGTTTTCCTCTCTAAACCCACCGGCCTCTGAGGTAACAGCTAGCCCTACTGGGACACTGTAAACAGATGGCTTTAATTACCCCAACGTTTTCAGCTAAAAAAGGGCCATTTTCCGTTTTGCTTGTCTGCGGCAATACGCGGGTGGTGAACTAATAGGCGGAGCGCAACCCTTGCACCAGGTTCTTATAAATAAAAATAAAATTAATACGCACCACTGCGCATTGGTATATATAGCCACTAGGTAGGTTATATAGACCAGAAATTTTCTGGCTTTGGCTGCCAAGTGCTAGCCAAATAAAGTGCTAAAAAAGATTTTTCTCTCCGACGAAAAAAAAACCAAATAAAAAAGAAAAAAAAAGGTCTTTTTTTTCATTTATATTTTAGACCGTCCAAAGTCTTGGTGCGGAGATTTTATTTATGTTTTTTTATTTTTTGTTTTCATCTTTTTTTTTTACGTTTTATTTTCTTTCCTCTTTCGTCTCTTATTTTTTTCCTGCATTTTATACCAACTCTACGAGCCTACCCTTCCGCGACAATTGTAGCTCCGTTGTTGGAGGCACTCGTGCAAGAACGAAAACTATTAGAGGTAAAGAAAATGCATGATTTTTGTTTGTATTTTTTTTTTTTTTTTGTTTTTTTTTTCTAATTTTTTCATTACTTTTTGTTTTCTCTTTTTTGTTCTTTCTCTTATTTATATATATACATCTCTACCGCAGGCGGCGGTGGTACGCCTCTTGATTCATTTTTTATTTATTATTTTTTGTTTGTTATATCCTTATACCCTTCTCGTTTGCGTTTGAAACTCGCCTTTGTACGTACTACATACACGTCTGAGGAACTGAAAGAGAAAACAAAAAAACAAAAAAACAAAAAAAAAAAAACCTGTAAAACGGAATTATTTTTCAAATAAATTTCAAATTTTCTCATCCCTTTGAGGATACGCCTACGTATGTATGTAGCTACACATACATACATACATACATACCTAACTTCGCGGTTAGAGAATATATAAAGTTGGGAGAAGCTATAATAAGGCGCTAGGAGATTGGAAGAAAATTGACTTCGTTAACTAGTTATTAATTAACTGAACGGTTCGCGGTGCAGCTGAGCTTCGTAAAAGCTATGGCAATTAATCAAAAATATCTCACCTACGTAATTGGAGATTACTAGATGCCGGTATATTATCTGAGGCTGCACATATTGTGACGTATATAGGCTATAGATTTAAATCGATATATAATAACGGTGCAGGTGGTGAATTTAGTATATATATTTATATACATATATATCTGTATAGGTATAGTATGTACTCAGTTTTGGTACTTTTCAATCGATAATCTCTATATAATCGTGCGTTACGTCCAATTATTGTGAAACATGTGACATGTATAACAATTTTTTTTTTCTTTTTTTTCTTCATTTTTACTGTTTTTTTCTCCAACATTCGTGAAACAACGGCCTCGTCAGAAATTCATTCGACACACGGGTAGATGATATATAATAACAAAGGTAAAAAGCTTTTCGCCAGTCGTCCAAATGTCACACAAATGGAATATTGGATCAAGTATATACATACATATATATACATACATACCTATATATCGTTGGTGTAGGGAAGAGAAAAACAAAAAAAAAAAGAAAAATTCAACCCTCGAATAAATCTCACCAAGGGCTTTATTTGTATACGATACGTGAAATAATGGAAACCTCTTTGAGGAAGATTTTTTCATTTTTTATCCATTTTTTAATTTTTGTTATTTTCTTTAATTTTTTATTTTTTTTTTACACTCTACGGATTATATACCACCGTACATATGTATATAATATGTATACATATAGATGTATAAAATACGCTAAATTCGAAAAAAAGAACGACTGGTATATAAAAGCTTCGCAGCTGAATTTACTCCGTTTCTCAACACGAGTCGAAAAATTAAAGAAAATCATTTCAAGACTTTCATTCTTATACAGATATTTACCTTGTCTTTTTTTTCTCCTCGGATATGTCTAACAGAGTTTATCATTACCATCGTTTTCCACACGTGGTTTGAATAAGAATTGGACGGCCATATTATCTGGCCTTTACAAAAGATATTTTGGATACATATTTCCGATGGAAATATTAGAAACGTTATTTTTCCGACTTTGATAAGGGTCAATCCATATTTCATTGATATTTATTATTATCTGATAAAGAACGAGCAGGTAAGTCGGCTGACCTCCTTCCAATGGGCTAGCCCAAGAAATTTTCGTCCAGAACTTCCGAACTGAGAAAAAAAATATATATATTCACCTTATTCTATGAAGATAAAGTTTAATTATAATCTAAAGAAAAATAAATGTTTAACGAGCGTAAAATTAATTTCGTTTTTCATCTAACAAAAAAAAAAACAACTAATGGGTTAATTATCTTCCAAAAGTTAACCAGAATTAAGTTAGGACGAATCCCATCGATTGAGATCAGAATCATAAAAATCCGTTGATTGGTTTTCAAGATATCATGAATTGAAAAAAAAAAAAAGAAAAGAAATTGAAAATTTTGTTCTTTGAATAACTCGAAAACTACTAGACCGATAATATCCAAAATTTGATTAGTCCTAAATTAAGAAAAACCGTATCTATTGATACCAGAAAGGCTGAAATCCGTTCATTCGTTCTCGAAACAACAACGTCAGAAAAAATGATCAGACACACACACCCAGATATCCATAAAAAAATGTTCCCAGATGATTTTCTGTATCTCAAAACGCGGAGATCTGGTGATTATAATAATTTCCTTTACCTTGAAGCGGGGGAATTGAGAAAACCAAGGTGAATTTTCCGCGGAGGATTTAGCCGGGACATAAAGAGTCCGATTGTTCGGCTTGATAGATGGATACGAGGACGTTAATCCTATCGAACAGAAGGTGAGAAAATAAAGAAGAAAATAAGGAGAAGAAAAAATGTTCATCACAGGTACCAGGAGCTCCAACCCTTTCCTAGCAGCTCCTCTACCTGACCACCCCATAAAGGAATACCGCAACTACGGTGAGATAACCTTTCCTGGGTAAATCCGGGACGAGAATCCACGAATGTCCTTCTGTCCTTCTGAGAATGGTCTGCGAAAGTACTGCTCCAGGGTTGGAGGAGAGACAACCTGAAATTAAATTGGGTCGTAGCACGCAAAACGGTTGGATTGTCCTTAGTAAACTGCCTTCATAAACAATACTCGGTAGTACTTAACCCCCGTTTAATCTTGCAGTACAACAAGGAAGAATCTGAGCTAGAATGTATAGGTACAGGTCTCGGTATAAGTATACATTTACATACATATATACCTATGTACTCGTAAATGGACAAGAGAATTCTTTGGAATACTTTGTCGGTTTACTCAGTCGTGGGAAAATTATGTAGCCGCCGGTTTACAGAGCTGAAGAGATAAGTTAAAGTTGAAATCGTAATAGTAGGTAGGTAGGATAGATGTACAGGGTGTCCTAGAACTAAATGTAAAAAATGAAAGGTGTCCTAGAGGAGGTCGAACTGAGTAAATTGTCCCGAAGAACATGGGGTCTCCGAAGTCGCGTTCGCGAGATACCGCAGGTTAAAAAAAAGTTTCGTTTTGCGCCGCGGCGCCGCGGCGCAAAACAAAACTTTTTTTTAACCTGCGGTATCTCGCGAACGCGACTTCGGAGACCCCATGTTCTTCGGGACAATTTACTCAGTTCGACCTCCTCTAGGACACCTTTCATTTTTTACATTTAGCTCTGGGACACCCTGTAGATATACGCCATACACATATCTATATTAGACTGGGCCAGTCACTTCAACTTTAACCTTGAATAACTTTTGATGGAGTGAATTTAGCCAAAAATGTTAAGAGACTTTTTTTGTAGAGCATTTGATTTCCCATAAGAATATTCATCGGTTTTTTTTTCCGGGTACTGATTTTTACATGAATTACAAAATTCAAAAGTTGAAAGATCAAATTGTAAAACTATACCAATTTTTAACGCATGATTGTAAGGAAACGGTTCATCTGACGGAAAATTTCAATCAGACCTTTTTTGTAGAGCATTCAATTTCCTTCAAAAAATATTTCCGAGTCAATTTTGTTTAACTCAATGGTTTGGGAGTTCTGAGACAAAAACCCGCTCAAGAAAAAAAAATCTAAAATTGCGATGATAGACCTCTTAATATTAATATTAAGGACTCAAATTCTCACAATAATTTTTTTTTGTCACGCCAAACAATATTTTCGATATACTTTGAAAAATAAACAAATAGTCGATTTTTTTGGCCCAGTCTAATCTATACGTACAAGGTAGGGATTTTAGGTGAAGAATTTACCCCGAGCAAAAATTTTTCCTCGGGATAAAATTATACGAAGAAATAAATCTATAGTGTAATAATATATATATGCCGTGGTTGATAGGGCGAGAATGCGACCTAGGCGATATGTATAAACCGGAAGTGAAATAAAACGTAAAATCACTCGAGCGTTTCTTTCTAGTTTACGAGGCGGGACATTCGCGAAATTGTCCCCAAGCTATACCTTTCCTTTCGCCTTTCTTTCGCTGCTAGTAAAAAGAAAAAACAAATAAAAAAAAATATACGAAAATCCGAATGTGTGCGAGAAAGAGAGAGAGAAAAGGATTCACGAAATCGCGATCGACTAGGCAACCGCGTCTATAGTTTATTATACACCCTAGCCTTGCCTCGCGAACAAGGCGATTTCCTCGGGCGGAAATAATTCCCAAAATTATCACCGCGAAGTTTCTTTTTTTTCTCTCTCGTTTTATCATTATTACTATTATTTTCATTACTATTAGGTATTATTATCATTATTTTTATCATTTTGTGTTTTTTTGTCATTTCAGCTTATACTGGATTACCGCGAGGCAAGGTGAAAAAGTATACGCGAAGGGTTGCATGTGGGTGAATGGAAAGGGTGGAAGTTACACGAGGATGATTGTGCTTATATATTAATGCTGTAGGATGCCGCGAGGGAGGCTTGCAGTTAATAATTCCACTCTCCACGTACCTACCATATCTACCTACCTACCTACCTACCTACCTACCTACCTGGACCACGTTACCCTTTCGTATACAGGGTTGTACCAATTCTACAAAATTCAGCTAGCCTAATACCACAAAGAAATACAAAATTGAAAACCGTTTGCCTTACAATCGACGATCGTTAACCCTTAAAATGGAGGGAAGGGGCCTGTATATAAAATGAGATTACCAATTTTTATTACCAAGAAAAATTAACTGAAAAGTTTAAACCGAGGAATTATAAAATTTGTGATTCAAGAAGCTTTTTCAAATCTTAGTGCTTGAAATATTATCAAAATGCTTCCTACGTCACGGTTATATTTAGTTTTTTCGCTATTCGAAAAAAAAAAACTTTTCCTGGCTCATTTGCAGAATTGTGATTTGATAAAGAAATTTACGGAGCTTTATTTTGATTCAAAAACTTCATTTTACCATAGTGAAAATTATTTTACGATTTTAGGTAAAACCGTATATTGTATCGAGCCCTTCCCCTCGACCATAACACCTGAAAAAAAAAAAATTACATTTTCTTTGAAGGCAATAACAAATTTTTCCCCATTCATGTTTACTTGATTGTTTGCGCGTATTACATATTAATTTACTGAATACATATACCGAATATACGCTGATATTGCGGGAAGTTCCCAAAAAACAAAATACAAAAATAAAAATAAAAAGTAAAAAAATGAAATACAGCTCGTAACGGGATGAGTTCAAGTGAGGAAGATTAGGTAATACATCTCCAGGTAGTCTTTAAAACAACTCGATCTCCAGGGATCTAGATGCCTCGTTTTTACCGCTTTAGCCAAGCACAGGATATAAGAACTAAAGGGCGCTACTTACGCGGAAATAAAGCAGTTGAAAAAAGTATATATTTATATTAATTTTTTTTTTGAAATTTCAACAAACAATTATATATGAACTCAAGTGTCTGCTGTATATAATTAAATCACTGAAATTCTATCCATTATTTATTATTATTATGATTATTATTATTTACCGGCAGTTGTTGAATTTATGTCAACCTGCACCCTAGAATTAGGATTAAAAATATTACCCACTTAAAAACATAATTGGGTAGAGTAGAGCAGAGTAAATATTCATTTAGTCGTTTTGCGAGACAAATTCCCTATAGGTATACGAACTATAGCGTGCATACATGTATAAAACGAAATAAAGTAGCATTACATTTTGTTTTTTTGTATATTTTTTTGGATTTGTACTGTCGTTCATATCTTTGGAACATTTGAGCTCCATCTTGAGAAAGAATAATTATAAGCCACCGTTACTGTTATTATTATCATTATTTTTACTATTATTATTATTATTAATGTTATAAATGTAGGGAAGTTTTGCGAAAAGTGAGGCTTTTTGAAGGTCGAAATACACGTATAACTAGCAGGTAAATCGGCTGACCACGATGGGCCAGACCTAAGACTTCCCGTTCAAATCTTTCAAGGAAAGAAAAAATCACGTGTATGAAAATTTCCTAAAAAAAATTATTGGTAGGTAATTTTCAGATGAGAGGGGTGAAAAAAAAATCTGACCTTGTATTCGTGATCAACGATTCAGAAAACTTCGAGATACCAATTTTTATTCGAATCTGTCGATCCTTTCTCGAGATATCGTCGATTAAATTATTTTTGTTCAAAATTTTGTTCTTCGAATATCTCAAAAACTATTGGACCGATCAAATCCAGAATCTAATCAGTTCGAAGTTTGGAGAATCCGCGTCGATTCATACCAAATTCATCAAAACTCGATCATTCGTTCTCGAGATATCGTAGGACAAAAAAACTGATCACACACATCCATCCAAAATGCGTTTCAGTGCTTTTTCTGATTGTTAAAATTCTGAAAAAATTTCGCTTTCTTTGTCCAAAAGTAAAATTGTTAAAACTGAAAAATAAGATCAAATAAAACTTTGCGTATCAACGTGTAGGTATGTAATACGAGAGAAACTTAATATCTATAACCTTATCTGTGAATCGAAATTAATTTTTGAAAAGGACGAAAAAGTGTTTCAATCATAAAAATAATAATTCCTATAAAACCTAGGTTGGTACAGAAATCAGTCTGCCATTCCAAGTCCATAACTCATCGCCCCTTTTCTCTTCTTCTGTGGGAATTCCTGCTATTTATGAGCTTTCCTAATCTCATAAAATTTGTTCAAATAATCCATTATTCAAGATCGTATGAAATGTAGATATAAATATAAAAATATTATCAGCTTCCGAATGTACGATTTCCATAAAAATATACAAACAGTCGTTGACATATAATACAGCGAAATAATATTGAATTGGTAAGTTTTCTAAATTTTGAATTATTTTTTGAAATAAAAACTACCGGTGACCCGGAGGATCCGAAAATTGTAAAAAATGGAGTCGCAAAAACTGACTGTAGGTATACTCTTGACTGTGGCTTTACTGCTGCCCAAGCTAAGCAATGTTTTTTATAGTAGGTTCCTGGCATCTACTTTATGCACATTGTACATTGTACACGTACATTACACCCACACCTTTGTACCGAGTAAAATTAGGTATTCGCCGGGCGAGGATAAATAAAGAATTGAAAATCCGCCTGCTGCATTAGCCGGTTATTTAATTCACTCTGAAAAATTTCACTAAAAGCCAGCTGTACCTAATTTTCTGGCGATAATTAAAGTAAGCTTTAGTTGTTTCACACTGAAAACGACCATGTGCATAATTCAACAGCTGAAAACTTTTCTGCAATAATCTGAAAAATTAGTCACGAAAACGCAACATGCCTATAATATTCGGGTCCAAGGAACAATCTGAAATGAAACTTTGCCGCGATTTTCTCCAGAAAGGCATATATTTAAAACTCCATTATGGTTCTATGCAATTTTTCGAAATAATGCGGCATGTAGCTAATGTTTCAACAATTTTATTTTACTCAATCGGTGATATTTGCTTCTGCAGTGAAGATATAAAATCCAATTGGTATCGTGACGGAGCATTAGTTAACCCTCCCCAGTCACACTTCTCTAGAATCACGTTATAGTGGTCACATGGCAGGGAATCAAATTGACCCAACGTCATTTTCAAATGGCTGCCGTACAAAAAGTATCCGTCCGTTTTTTTTCAAAAAATTATAGTACATACTTTGAACATTGTAGAATATGTAGAAATAGTCAATTTGAAAAAATCTGATATTAACACGTCTAGAAAAAAAACCGTGAACATGTGAATTATGTGCAAAAAATGTAGTTTTTCAGTAAAATATTCGTAACTTTTTCATTGTTCAATTTTTTTTCGAACAATTTCAGGGTGATACCCACGAGATATGGTACTTTCATAAAAAAAATAACCCAATAGTGGGGGTGTCAAAAAAGGTATTTAAAAAAAAAAAAAAAATCTGATCTGGAAATATCCACAAACTGAATGAACGATGCGATTCTCTTGATATTATTTCGAAACATGACGTGTGTTTGGCTACATGCACTCGTTGCATCAAAATTTTCAATAGTAGGTGAGGTGCATCCGAAACGTTGGAGTAGAGATGAAAGAATGAATCCACCTAACAAATACCTACTTTAGCCTTGAAAACAATTTTTTAATTAAATTATTTTAATAACAACATGTGCATAACTTTCTACGTATCTCGTTAAAACCCACTTTACACCACATATATTATACGATGCTTACATTTTATGGAGCTTGACTAGTCATTACGAAGCTTTGTAACCGAACAGTTATACTTAAGCCCGGGGGCCTTCGGGGCTCGGGCTCTCTCAGTACTTAGACAATTGTTTTTTGATATACCTTTATATTCTGCTATCTAAATGCGGCGAACACATCATGGAGGGGGATTTGAATTTCATGCACAATTTACCGTGACGGTGAATATCGACGAGAAAAAAAAAAAAAAAGAAAATAAAACGAAAACTTACCTACGTATCTACCAATCGGAAAAGAATGCTATAGTTGGGAGGTCGAGAACTGATAAAGGTCCGATTGTCCGCCAGTCGCAGACCTCAGTTTAGTCTGCAAAGATATTGTCTTTTCGTTTATTTCTCTCCTCGTAATCCTGTAGCCCGTTCTCTAGTATGAGGTTTCGAAGAATTCTGGTAACAGGTTTAGCGCGCAAAAAATACTATTTCGGGTTTGTTATATATATTTTTGTTTTTTCTTTCTCCGTTTTCTTCTTATTACCTTATTTCTTCCCCGACTGGCCTGCCGATTTTTATACAGTTTCGACACACCCTAGCAGACAAAGTGGTGACGTCTCGCTAATGGAAAAGGACATCGCTGACCGTGCGAGTGAATAAAAAAAAGAAAATACTCCGTTTTATTTTTCCGCCTTAACGCTATTCACGTTGAGAAATTCCAATTTCAGTTTCAATTGTTCTTCGCAGTTAGGACCATCACAATGCGGTTATCAATTATTGCCAGCGTCTACCTGGATCCGGCAGTGTAAATGCGTGTAGAATAAAAACCAATGTACACCTTCTGCAGCAGGGAATGTGAAATTTCCAAGAGAAACTCTGTCAGACCTTGACAGATCTTGAATAAAATATATCCAAGACATTTTCTAACGTTCTTCATATCTGGATACAAATTAACGAAATCGCAACTATCAAAAAATTTACTCGAAATTTCTTCAACCCCAATTCAAGCTCGTGATTAAACCTCGCCTCTATGTTATAACCTAGCTGGTATTCTGATGCTGCACCGGTCTGTTTAGCAATTAGCGATACATTACATCATCAATATCAATTACTTGAACTGCAATGAGAGCGCGGTCCAAAATCAAATGACTTATGCGAACCACGACTACCGGTTAACAGCATGTTAAATCGTGATTTCACACTGATAGGAACATCCCTTAATTTATTTTTTTCGATTCATCAATCAAAACGAATAAAGCTGTTGTTTACAGATTTACTGATTCTTATAGTTAGTCAACGATTTTGAAAATTTATCGACAAGAACATTTACAGACAAGATATTGACGAATCGATTTAACGAGGAAAATATTTCTGCGGTATTTAATTTTTATAAATATATGGGAAATTCCACGTGAACTTGACCAGAGTTTGGCCTTCGATTAAAAAAAAGGGGGATGTTTCTTCATGTTTTCAAATGTCATAAGCTATCACCCAAAAAAGTTTCAATGGAATTAAAAATCGCGCGGCCAAACTCTGGTCAAGTTCACGTGGAATTCCCCATATACAGTTTACTAAAAAAAACGAAAAGTCAAAAAATGTGGCTTAAAAATTTACACCTGGCTAGACTGCAAGGAATTTTTTTTTTTTTCTTCTCCACGCCATGCTGCCACCAGAGACGAGAATATGTCCTTCAAGGTATACGCTGTACTGTATACCAGTGTACAGGATGTTAGCCCTCCAGGGAAATAATACCGAGGCTTTAGCTGAGGATAGGTCGCCAACCTGGAGGATCTATACCCATAACCCACGTCGTTGGCTTGATAGAAACTTACATTTTTATTGCGTCTTATTCTAGTCTAGATTTCTTAATACAACGACCGGAAGAACGAGTGTCCAGTCGTGATTGATCGTTGCAGGTGAACGAAATTGCGAGGGCGTCACTCTTAGAAACAATTTAAGAGTATTTCATTTAGGTTATTTTTTCATTTATTTTTGTTTTTTTCTGCAAATTACGTCCTCGAGAGATCCTAACGAAGCAGACAAACTATTTTACCATACGAAATATTCGTTTAACTAATTCGACTTGTGCCTCAGAGCGTTAACCTTATTTCTAAATTTGAAAGAAGAAAAAGAAGCTGCATTTTATAAAATTTTATACAATAATCTTAGTAAGGACTTCATGCCCATGCATAACTTACCGAAATAGTGAATTTTCCGCAAGAATCAATCGGAAAGTATCGAAAAGGCCGAAAGTAACAGAAAGCAGTAAGCAAAGGTAGCCCTACGGAGTATATGAGGAGAAGTAGTGATAGAGGTACGAGAAGTCGTGCTTTAAATTCGTGAATTTAAGGGACGAAGGCGTCGCGACGCTTCTACATAATATATAGATGGTATACGGGAATAAATCGACGCTAGCGTTCTAAATAATGCAAACGTACGCCTCTAAGCCCCACGTTTCACGAAGATCCGATACGCCACTGAGAACTACTCGTAGCTACAACGGTTTAGCCTAGCTTAGCTAAGCTTGACTTGGCTTTGGTCAGCTCAGGTTAGAATATATTCAGAGTCAGTTCAGGTTGTGTTATGTCAGCTTTGTTCAGGCTAGGTCAGCTTAACCTGACCAGAACCTTAAGGTTGGGTTAGGTCAAGAGTACTAGAAGCACGAATTTCCTGGGGTGAAGCGGCGGAGCTGGTTTCCTGGACCAAAACAGGATACAATTGCACGTCACGTGTGCCCCGAGCATCGTGCAAACCTGTACAAGCTGCAGTATAGCTCTGGGTACGTAGCTGGCAGTATGTACATACTGTGAATGATGTTCAGACTGTTGGGTGCACGAGTGAGCGTAGAATTTGTCCGGTCGAGCCGACGATCCTGCTGCAGCTACTCCATGGCTGGAAGATAAATTTATCAGACTTTTAAAGTTTCGCGTTTGAACTACCCTGAGAGAAATAGTACGTGGGTCAGATACGGAATGTTTTCTCAAGATCCTCGCTGAATTCGAGGCAATTTTTTTTTTTTTTCTTTTTTACTTTTCCTTCCTTTTTTGCCACGTTTTTATTCAATCTGATATTTCCGGGAACGTGTACTACCGATCTACTTCCAAGCATATCCGACAAATTTTATATCTCAAAATTGTAAACACGCGATTATAAAGAATTGTAAAACAAATTCTATTGACTCGTAAGTTTTTTTCACATCTGATTACTTGGATTTTGAAACATGATTCGAAATTCCCTCAGATTTTTGAACGGATTTATTACGGTGAGTAATTCCGAAAGCTGAGAACATCTTGACCTGAGATTAAAAATTAACACCGAAACGCAGGTATTATCCACTATAAACGCTCCTTGTGCATAAATAATGCCGGTAGAGGTCCTTGATCATGGTTTAGGACGATGCTCGGAACATTAAGGGGACCAGTACAGCTTGATTTTGGAAATTTGGAGTACTGCGAAATTTGTTTATTTGTCAACCAAAACTCATTCCACATCAAGAAAAAATTAAAAAAACAAAATTCATGTGAAAAGTTACGGTCAATTATCCTAAATTTTTAATATCTGGGCCACTAATTTGCAAATAACTTGGCCAACACGAAATTGTAAAAAAATTCCCTCGTTCACATGATGAGGATTTCTTTTCCGAACAAAATGAGCCCTCAGCGACCTTAATCGGAACAACGATGTGCCTAAAACCTCACGACAAAGGTTTTCAAAGAAAAATTTTCTTTTGATGTGAAATAAACTTTGGCTGACAAATAAATGCATTTTGGAGTACTCCGAATTTCCAAAACCGAGCTGTACTGGTTCCCTTATAAGGTAAAGACACCCAAGTATAAGATTCAAGATTAGACCCCTTGTTTTTCTAAATAAAACAAAAATCTACTGTTTTAAATTCATTTCAGTCAAAGAATTAAATCCATTAAGGACAGGGGTATAACATCAGCCGCAAGCTCGCACGAAATTAACAGGTTCAAGCACCGGCTAGTAACTTCGCGCAAATTCAATTAATAGAATAACTCGCAATTAGTATAACAGTTACCGCGGTATAAAAATTACCAAATTTTTCTCAAGCACAGGCAAAAAGTACTTCATATAACTATCGTGCCTACTGCATAAAGCATCGCGCTGTTGTGGTAACTGTTCGAAATGGCAAAGTCAGCTTTCGAAAGCAGTTCGAATGAAATAAGAGGAATGTGAGCAAGAAAATTACTCATCTCTAGTTCTAGCAACAAATTATTCCGTTTCGTTTGAATCGCACCTTTTATGGTTATATCTTGAAGTTTCTAAAGTATATAGAGCGGTTCTCTTCTCCATATTCAAGTACGTGTGTATGTATGTAGGTACAGATAAATGAAGTAAAATATTTTCAGTATATCGACGTTTGTATTTTGTGTTCAGATCCTGATCTTTGCAGGTATTTTGTATTGTACAAACGATATCGCTACGATTACAACTTAGTTTGCATACCGAATCCTGATACGCATAAGTTTAAATGCAGAATAGTATGAGACACTTGCCTTACCGCTCGATTAAACCGTATATATATATATATATATATATATATATATATATATATATATATATATATATATATATATATATATATATATATATATATATATATATATATATATATATATATATATATATATATATAGCCAAAGAAAAACCGAATATATCGTCTGTAGTAATACGTTGCTATCTGAATAATTTATTCCAAAACTCTGTGGGTTGAATTTCGGGGACCGTTATGCATATATAAAGACGGTTTGGGTGTAAATCAAATACAGTATATATAGAACGTTATTATACCCTACAATCTCGGATGAAAATATTTTCACATATTTACCAAGATCAAATTCATTTTTCGAATTACGAAGATCAAAAGTTCGTGGGCACTCAACAGTTTCAATTTACACGTTCAAATTATGAAATTTTTCTAGATTACAGCTCTTCTCATCGAGCCGTTTTTGAGATCATTTGGCGAGTGTTTTCTGGATGCTAAAGACCGGAATACGTAGGTAAAGATTCGTTAAAATTAGCAAAAACCATTTTCAAACGGAAACGATACTTCAAGACGGTGGAACGTGGAGAGGTACCATGTAATAAAATTTCAAACCGGTAAATTTGGACAAAGAATTTAGTCCGCCGATAGCTATGCACGTATACTATTTAAATGGTGAAAAGTTCTTGAATAATTCTTTTTGTCATTAAACGTAAATGTAAAGTCTATTTGCGAGACGCTAGTTGGATAAGAATTTGCAAGTAAAATTAGTCATATCTTGTACCAACTGTAATCCTTGTCAAAAGCTTACTGTTGCAGGTTGAAAGTTATCACCGATCGTAAGCTTGCAGGTTCTACTTCATCTTTTTAACAATATAAAATAAACGAAAGGTGTATCTGCGTATATTTCAGCTTTGATCGACTATGAGCATAATAATTATAATCCAAGTAATGCAAATGTATGTGCGGAACTCGGTGTACTCTGTAGGTATGTATGTCTTTATACTGGGTTCAAGAAAATGAGATAGCTAATCTTGTCAGATATTCACAAAGCTGCAGACAAGCTTTACCTTTACCAGACTCGTAATGGGAGCTGGATGTTTCTTTGGAAACAAAACGATAACCAAACAACAAGGAGATTTGTGTGTACCCGTATATATCTACAGCCCTCCGACATCAGTGCCAGAAAAAGAAGAAAAGGAAGAAGAAAGGGAATAAAAAAATGGTCCATTCGAAAAGTCTAGCTTGGTTTTAAAAATAAATTCAAATATTTCTCCGGTTTTCATTTATCTTTATTTAGTCTCACGCGTATAGGCATAACTTTGGCCAAATATATTGGACCCTTGGGATTCGAACGAAATGGGATACAGCAGTAAAATAAAATAAACTTTTCACCCTTCGACGGTACCGGTGTCTGGCTAGATATGGTCACACAAGTGTGAAATTGTAGTGATTGCAGCGCAGGCGGGCCGAGTATAAGTTCACAATTTTCAAAATCCCGGAAGGCAAAAGTTCCGAATTTTAATATTCATCGACTCACAGTTTGAAAATCTCCATAACCGATTTCAAATATTTCCAATCGAAAAATACCGAAATTTGAAAGCTAAGGACTCCGAACGGCCGAATTTCCCGAACTTGAAATTCACGCATAGATCGTCGTGCCCATCGATAAAATTTTGCGATTCTTGGAGATTCGGAGTTTTGGACTTTCCGAGTTGTTAGTTGTCCGCATTCCGATCTTTTCGAAAATTATTGTTCTGAACTTCAGAGTTTCTCAAAATTCGAAATCTTCTTGAATTAATTCTTAATTTTCACCAGTCGGAACTTTACAAAAACTTAACCCAAGACGGTCACATGGGGTGTGACACATCCCAGGCCATTTTTGAGCTACTTTTTGAAAAGTTTTTAATGAAGAAATTATCATTTTACATCAAAGATCATCGACATCTTGTACATCATTTTGCCACTGAAACCTGCACGTTCATAGTGCAAAATAAATATACTATTTGGAAAACCCACAAAAACTAATATAGTCACCAGAAAGAGAATCCTTTCAGGAATCAGACTCTGCTTGAATTTTGTCGATATGTCAATAAACAAAAAAAATACAGCATTTTTCGTAAAAAAAGGGCATTGTTGGGAATTTTTTTTCACGAATTTTTTAAACATACTTAAAACTAAAATTTTCGTTACATTCTTGGGTAGGTTAATAGAGAAACGTTTGAAATATGTTCTCAATTTTTTTTTGGGCCCCCAGAATAATTCTACGAAATTCTACAGCGCTTCAAAGTGCTTGAGGTGTGAGATGCAGAAAAAAGAAAAAATCTTTGATGTTGCGTTAGGCAGAGAATTGCACATGATACGATAACGGAAATCGATTTTCTTGAAGTGACGTAAGACTTTCCAGTAAATAAAACGGGCGAGACAAATGCAACGATATATATTTGCTCAGGGAATGGTCAATTTTCTACATCCGTCTTGGATCCCGTGCATTATTAAAACCCCGGTATAACCGCTACGTGATGTGATGTGTATATATGGACTCGAGCTTTTATTTGCTTTATAACAGACGGAAAGTACAGCGGGAAAGCCTCTTAGGGTATTCTATTTCGAACCATATATTTCAGTCGTACCTAGTACGAGTTTTAAAAGTGGAACTTTGTATAAAACGACGTAGCTCGGGGTGTGCGCATGACTCGAAAGTGGAGACCGGGACGTGACTTTGAAAAATTTACTAGCTATATAGACTTAACTGCACCTCTAGTAGGCAATTAGTGACTAATTATGAGTTATATTGCGTATGTATGTACATCGTACAACGTTGTCACATAATATATACCTACCCATATAATACCTACCGTGGGGAAGAGAACATTTTTTGTTTCGAAAATATTTCATTTCAAAAATGTACACAACCACGAGAATAAATTTTTTTTTTCATTTCTCGCTACTGTTACTCCAAACGATAGATTTTTATGTGGAGCAGCTTCTCCTAAAAGAAGAGCTGCCTATAACTAAATTTCAAGTACTCCCTCGAACGGAATTTCTATTTCCCACATAATTAACACAGAAAACTAGAAAAAAAAAAAAATTATAACTTGGCTAAAAATTTAGATACCCAGTTCGTTTTGGGCTCGTTTTGTGGAGAAGAATCCAGGTATGTGTACCAAAAATGAGTTGGATTTAAGACCAAGCTTGACGGAGTCGAGCGATGGTCAGAAAGAAGGGAGTGCAGTCCGTGGTGCGAAAGTATTTTAAACTCAATAATTTTTTTTCACAAATAAGTCAATATTTTCCCTTTAAAACGAGCCCAAAACGAACTCGATATCTCAATTATTAGCCAATTTATAAATTTTTTTTTCTACCAACAACACTTTTTCAACTAAAAATTGAGCTACAAGCGTTTTCTGAGAATCTACTGCACGTAAAAATCTATCATTCGGAGTCTCAGCAGTGAAAAAATTTTTGTAAAAAAAAAAAAGAAACTTCATTTTTGATAAATACTCACAATTATTTTCCGATAGGTAGATTATTTCACTACATACATACCCACTTCTACCTGTAATATGGATTTTTCATTCCCACCTCTATCAGTAACCAATTCGCCATACGCATCCGGTTATTTTATAAATTGGCCAACAAGTTGGAAAATTTCATTTATGCGCATGCATTGGCTACACAAATGGTAAATATATTTCCGGAATACACGTTAAACGTAGTAAAAAATTCGAACCTACTGATTCCATCGGTAGTTAATTGAATACCTACCATAGCTTCTGGCTATTCCACATATATGCGAATATAGGTTTAGCCACGTTGTTGATGTAATGAAAAAAATATTTTCACTGAATATCGATAATTTTCATTGTTTTCGAGCTTTTAGTTGTCCGATTGTATTTTCATTGCCCGATTATTCCGCTGATTCTGAGATATTATCGCGATTCCTGTAGGCATTTCGTACCTGGAGGAAGCGAACCGTTGATATAACTGGATAGGCAAGAAAGTGACCGCGATTTTATAATTCAGTACCACGGGAGATGTTAATTAGGGAATTTAAACGAACTTGAGTGGGAATTATGTATCTAGATATACCCTAACACCCGTGAGAAATCATCTTTGTTGAATCTTTGTCGCGGGGGAAATTATTACTACTGCTAACTCCGAACTTCGAACAAAGAGGAACTCTGCCGAGCAAGCCCACCGAGAACCTTTGAACCTCAGAACCCTTGAACCACTCGAACCACTCGAACCCCTCCAATGTTCGTCGCCTTGAGTGCACGCCGTAATTACATTATCTATACTAGGAAGGTGCAGTCCATCTTTATCATTCTTTACTCTCTCCTTTAACTGTCCCCCTTTTTTTTCCCTCGTTTTTCACCTCTTTGGGTCCGGTCAAATATCGGTTCGTGGATCCGACTTATTGTGTAAGTATTCGATGCTCCTAATTAGAAATTTTTCCATTCGGTCACATTTTGAGTAGAAACATTTCCCTGTCACGTCAGAATTAACATTGTAATTCATAACGAAGCTTGATTGTCGCGGTGCGCCCCGGGAGTCCAACTGTGAATCGATAGTCGTGGCGATTCGATGATGAATAATTTTAATAACCAAAACAACAGAAGCGAAATATTTAATTACCTGCATGCTGTAGCAAGCGTTATATTTTAAAGACAAACAATTTAATGTCGATAAAACAAGCGAATTTTCATAAAACATATAGCATAATGAAATTATTGTTTGCACAAAGTGGGAATAGACCATACAGTACGTCGAAAACCTTTGGCTGTATGAGAAATTTTGACATTCGAATGAAATATAAAAATTAAGGTAAATTATGTTCCCCGGTTAATATAGAGGCCGTGTAGCTGCAGTGGGATGAAATGTAAATGGATAAATCGAAAAATCACGGGGAGGTATTGAATGGAGGCTAGATTTCCGATAAAATAAACCATATTTCATTGCGATCCATGATCCGACTAGGCCAAAGCCTTGTTATGCGGGTTATCACCAACTGCGAAAGTTGGTGTGAGCATTCCGTTCTTCCCCCGGCACTGTCCATGTAATTATGACGAATCACCTATCCCATGGCAACCTGGAATGAACCGAGAACAGGGCTTGGGCATTCCCGGCACTCTGCCACGAGATACGCTAGTATATTGGATTAAAATGCAATAAAACTTAATTACAACTTCATCAACTATAGGTGATGAACAAAGTTGCGTTATACGGCACAAAATGTTGAATGGTGCTTGTACCGGTTCAACTTCCAGCTACTGACTGTAAACTACTTCAACTTCTACAGGTATTACGGATATATATAAGTTAGATGGATTGTTAACTAGTATGTACCCAACAACTTTATAGTTTCATACATACGTGTACAGTAACGCGGGGATTTCGTTATTAAAACATACTAATTTAACGCAATTTTTAACTTCCCGCTATAAAAATTGAAAATTTTCAAAAAAAGGGGGAAGTTATTGGTTTCGGTCCGATCTTTGAAAGTTTTCGTCAGATTTCGACGTTTTGGGATCCTAGGAAGCTATTCTGACTATTTTTGGATGGACGTCCGTATGTGTGTGTGTAAACAAATTTTTGTCGTACGATATCTTTAGAACTAATCGACCGATTGGAATGGTTCTTGCGGCAATCGAAGGGCGGGTTCATCAAGACTTAGATCTGATTAGATTTTGGAATCGATCGGATTCAGAATTATTATCCCTCAAAATTTGAAAAAGTTTCAATGAACGATGCGATCTGTACCCTAAATACGAAAACCACTCTTTCGCCCCGTGCAATCAATCCACGTAAGGCGAATCTCCCTAAAATCTGAAATAATGTTGAAATACCTCTTTAAACTGTATGAAAAGTAGGTATATAATTCCCGAGGTGATGGATTGCTTGATCAAGTTATATATATATATATATTTCTCATTCGTTTTAAGAGGGTCAAATCTGCCCGAACCCTAATCCAATTTAAGGATAAGGTTCGCGTGAGAAAGAGGTGTATATCGTTGTTTTCGCCTAGCGACAATTAATCGGTTGACAGATTACAGTTTATAACGCTATAAATATTACCATATACATATTATTTTTAATTATATTTTAAAGTATAGATCTCGCGTTTTATAAATAAATATTCGAAAATTCGTCGATCAATTTTTACAAAATTAAGAGGATCGTGCCAAGTGAAAACGATTTGACCGAGTCTCTCTAGAACTTTCGTAAATCGACGGCTTTGAAACCCAATTGAAATGGTAATTGTTTGCTCTACCTCGCATTCGTCAGGATTTAGATATATAGTGTTCACGTTTCTAAGACACGAATCGGTTTGTTGGTGATTTAGTCTCGTGAACGACTACAATTCTAACTAAAGGATTGCAGTTAATTTAGAGGGTTTCAGAAATAAGTCGAATGATTACTATTTACATATTTATAATATCAATTAGAATGAGTTCTGTTGGGTTACACTTGATATATAATGAGTTCGACTATGGTATAGAGATAGAGTTGAGATTATGGTATAAGTTATTGACGAGAATACAAGTTCGCAAGAAAGTGAATATTCCCGGAGTTCAAGTTATGTGTGGGATTAGATATGAGGAGTAAGTGTGTACTACCGTACCGATTTTGCTTGACTGACGCTAAGTTAATCAAAGATTTCCTTGGTCAGCTATGGTCGGAGTGGAGAGGGATTTTGACCAAGGGTAGGAATTTGTTTATCGGTGGTGATTGGTTAAAGGAATTGAGTAGGAGATTTGTTGTATCGCTAGGATTGGGCAAGAAGTTAAGGAAGGGAGACTTAGGGGTTGGAGTTGGATTTGTTTAAACATTAAGATTCTCGGAAGGATAGGTGTAGGTATGAAGAGGGCGGTTTTTCCGTTGGACGTAGGACGTGTGGAAGACAATGGAATGAAACTCTTGGAGTCGGGTAAAAAGGTCATAAATGTGAGTGGGAATTTTGGAGTTTTGCACATTTGGTCGCCAAATGTCTGGTTCGACTGTGGGAAATTTAGGAAAGGAAAGGAAAGTTTTATTACTTATACCTAGGCTACGAAGCGACGTATATTCTAGGTTCGGGAATAACCGAATGTAGGAAACAAAGAAAAAATATATATAGTTGTGACTTATAGTTAAAATTATCTAGGTTTGCCTGTACATCGCGACATACTCCCCCCGTTGAGAGGTGGAAGCCGATCAATTTTGGTCCATCGCGATGAACAGAGTAAGTTCGTATGGTAAGATTGTCCTTTCTCTAAATCGAGACATTAACCTATGGTTCTTCTACAATTCGTGTTGAGGATTAAAGTAATTCGATTAAGGCTAATTATTGTCTGTGCTTGTTTTGAGCTAAGTCTTTAGTATTCGTTTAATTGTTCAAATAATGGCACTGGTTTGCACTGCACTAGCACTTGCACTAGTCGCTGCTGGAGTAACTGACTGATCGTCAGCTTGGTGTATGGGGAGAGGCGCGAGTTTTCTTACATTACGTTTCAGAACACTGTTGGCGGTCTTTACGGTGACGGTGCGGATGACTCCGTCACTGCCTGGATGACAATTAATCACCCTTCCCATGGTCCATTGCATGGGTGGTAGGTTGTCGTCCTTGAGAAGTACGATCGAACCTTCTCTGATGTTAGTTTGGCCTTGGGTCCACTTGCTGCGAACCGTTAGCTCGTTTAGGTAGTCATTTTTCCAGCGTGACCAGAAATCCCGCCTGACCTTCTGGATATGTTGCCAGGTGGACAGGCGGTTGGTTGGAACTTCTCTGAAATCCCGCTCACGCAGGCTCGTTAATGAATCGCCAATGAGGAAATGACCTGGAGTTAGGACTAAAGGATCATTGGGATCTGAGGAGATAGGAGTGAGTGGGCGTGAGTTTAGGATAGCCTCAATATCTATTGTTAATGTATTGAATTCTTCAAACGTGAAGAGTAATTCCGCGCCGGCTGTACGTCTGAGGTGTGTCTTGAATGACTTCACCGCAGCCTCCCATAATCCGCCGAAATTAGGTGATAGGGGTGGCATGAAATGCCATTCGATGCCCTTGTTAGTGAGATATGCACCAATTTTCTGTTGTTCATCGGTTTCTCTCAAGAATTTCGTCAATTCTCGGAGTTCGTTGTTGGCTCCCACAAAGTTTGTTCCGTTGTCGGAGTATATGTCGGTGCAAAGACCACGTCGTCCGATGAAGCGCCGAAGAGCGGCGATGAATCCATCGCTTGTAAGATCGCTAACGACCTCGAGATGGACGGCTTTTATCGCCAAGCAGACGAACACTGCGACGTAGGCCTTGATCTTGTTGCGGTTACGGTGCTTTTTCTCCTTAAGAATGAATGGACCGCAGTAATCTATGCCGACGTGAGTGAAAGGTCGAGCTTCCGTGACACGATGTTTCGGTAGGTTTCCCATGATGCAATTTATGGATGGCGGCTTCGTCCTGGCGCAGGTTAGACAGGGTTTTATTACCTTCCATACTTGGCTGCGGCCGTCTAAAGGCCAGTAGCGGCGTCGAACCGCATAGAGAGTTGCTTGGGCTCCTGCGTGTAAATGAAGGCGGTGTTCATTGTTGATGATGAGTGCGGTCAGGTGGTTGTCTTTCGGGAGAATGATAGGGTGTCTTGCGGAAAACGGCAGTGCTGAGTGCTGTAATCGTCCGCCAACCCGTAGAATCCCTTCTTCGTCGATGAATGGATTCAACCGTAAAAGTCTACTGTTTTGGTTTATACTGTTTCCCTTGTTGAGGACCTTCATTTCTACCGAGAATGCAGTCTGTTGTGCTGCCCTTATGACAGCGTGAAGCGCTGTTCGTAGCTCGGACACGGTGAGAGGACCTGGGTTTCTTGATCTCCTCAAGAATCTGATGCAATAAGCGATGACTCTCTGTAGTTTTGAGATGGAAGAGTAGCGTGTAAGAACCTCTAGTTGTGCGGAATTCGAGGTCATGAGGCACATGGCGGACCGTTGTTCGGGTAGTTCCTTGAGATGTGGTGGCTCTGACCTTGGCCAGTTTTCTTTCTCTCGGCTCAACCATGGTGGACCCTGTTTCCAGTTTGATGGCTGGAGAAAGTTCTCTGGTGTTTGACCCCGAGATGCTAAGTCTGCAGGATTGTCATGCGTCCGAACGTGATACCAATCGTCTGGGTTAGTTTTCTGTTGGATTTCGGAGACTCTGTTTGCGACAAAGGTTTTTAGTTGCTGTGGCGGTGTGTTGATCCAGTGCAGGACGATAGTTGAATCGGTCCAGAAGAATATTTCGTCGATCTCCAGTTGGATGTCGTTCCTCACTCTGTCTACTAGTGAGGTTAGGAGTACCGCTCCGCACAGTTCGAGCCTGGGAATCGAGATAGTCTTCAATGGTGCTACACGCGATTTGGCACATAGTAATTCTGTGTAAATCTGCCCTTTGTCGTTTATGGTTCTTAAGTAGATGCAGGCTCCGTATGCCTTTTCGCTGGCATCGCAGAAACCATGGAGTTGTACCTTCTTGGCATCGGTTATGAGGACTGCTCGATTGAAAGAAAGATTGTTCAGCGTTTGAAGCTGTTGATAATAGTCCGTCCATTCTGTGTGGATGGAGGCAGGTAAAGATTCATCCCAATCTAACTTCAGTGTCCATAGTCGCTGCATGAGAATTTTGGCAGTGATGATCACTGGCGTCACCAAGCCAAGTGGGTCGAAGATTCTTGCGGTTTCAGACAGGATTGTTCGTTTGGTGACTCTAGATGTATGGCTCGAAGAATTTACCGTGTAGACGATAGAGTCTGTACTGGCGTTCCAGAAGACCCCGAGAGTCTTCAACGTTGTTGGCTCTCCGAGGTTGAGGCGTAGATTGATGCTTTCCTTGGGAATCTCGTCTGAGATTTCTGCATCGCTGGTTGCCCATTGGCATATAGTAAAGCCAGCACATTTTAACAGTTCTGTTAGTTCTTTTCTCAAGGCGATTGTCTCTTCTCGTGTAGCAGCTCCGGTGAGGACGTCATCGACGTAAAAGTCTTCCCTGAGGACCTTAGCAGCCTTGGGAAATTTATGTTTTTGATCTTCTGCCAGTTGATGAAGCGTACGTATTGCTAGATATGGTGCAGCAGATAGACCGAAAGTAACGGTATTGAGTTCGTAGGTTTGTATCTGTCCGTCCGAGGTTCGCCATAATATTCGTTGGTATTTTCGATCTTCGGGTCGGACGAGCACTTGACGGTACATCTTTTCGATGTCTCCTGTCAGTACGTACGTATGTTTACGGAAACGAATGAGAAGAGTAAAGATGTCCGGTTGTATGGTGGGGCCGACGAGTAGTGTATCGTTTAACGAGATTCCGGAGGTCGTTTTCGCAGATCCGTCGAATACAACCCGAACCTTTGTTGTGAGGCTGCTCTGTTTGATGACTGCGTGATGAGGTAAATAATACCCTTCCGCGCTTGCTCGTGTCTCATCGACTGGAGACATGTGACCAAGTGACAGATATTCTTCTAAGACGGCGTGATATTGCCGTTTGAGTTCCGGGTCTCCGTTTAGCCTTCTTTCCATCCCCATTAACCGTTTGAGGGCTATGGCCTTTGATTCGCCCAAGCTTGCTCGTTTCGAAGTAAACGGCAACGCCACGACATAACGTCCTTCTTTGTTGCGTGTAGTATGTTGATTGTAATGCGCCTCGCATTTCCGTTCGTCTTCTGTGAAGGGGTTGATGTGAGGTACTTCCTCGACTTCCCAGAATCTTGTCATGTCCAGTTGTAGCTCGCTGGTGGTTGCGTGGCATGAGCCCTGATTTGCCCGTCGGGTAGAGGGAGCACTCCCTCCAATGACCCAGCCTAGTCCCGTCTTTTGTAAATACAGGTCAGGGCTGTCGGGTGTTGACAGGTTCAGCTGACCGACGCAGAGCAAGGAAAGAGTTGTACCTGCACCCAGAAGTAGGTCGACCGGAGCAGGTAGGTGAAAATGCGGGTCAGCTAGAGTTAAATTTGACGGGATTTTGATTGCGTTGCGATCAATTGGTTGATCCGGTACCGTTTGTGAGATGTGTGGGACTATGAGAAATCTAAGTGTCCGTGCATAACCTTTTATTGGTGATTGAATGGTCGCGGTAACCATGCCTTTGGAGTATGTGGTTAGTGTGTTGACCGCCCCGATTGGTATCGAGCAGGTGTCCTTTTTAAGACCGAGAGTACCTGCTAGACCTTCGGTCATAAAGTTCGTTGTCGAGCAGGTATCGAGTAGGCTGCGGCAGCGAATGGGTTGTTTCTTGTGGTTGAACACGTTGACGATTGCAGTGACCATTATGTCACTAGTCGCAGAATTGACCACAAGTGTGATTGCATCAGGTGTGTTACCCGATTCGGCCGCGTCTTGTAGTCATGCTTGTGCGGACGAAGCTTCTTGCGCTGCAGCTGGTTGGCTGGTTGTAGGGGTCGGTTCGACAGTCGGTTGTTGAGTACCTGTCGGTTTATGGAGGTACGTGTGATGACGCTTTTGACAGAGGCGGCAGGCGATCGCCTGGCAATTTTTACTTGAATGTCCCCTTCCCAGACAATTGTGGCACAATGAGGCACCGATGATGGCCTTGTACCGATCGTTTATTGATAGGGCTCGGAATTTGTCACATGTATAGATACGATGCTCTCCGTTGCAGATCGGGCAGGTTGGAGAGCCGTTAGTAGCAAAGGCTTGCGCTCGCGGTCGATCTTGTGTTGGTTTTCCCTTGCGATTTTTACCTTCCTCGCGTCGCGGTGGGTTGGTTTTGGCTCCGTCGTTCGTTCCGCTGTGAGTCGAGAAATCTGAGCAGTTGGCTCGTTTTTCGAGGAATTCTAAGAGCTTCGTATAGGCTGGCATCTTGTTGTCTGTGAGGGTCAATTCCCACTGCCATGCCGTGTTTTGACTGACCTTTGATAAAATGAGGCTGATTAGAGGAATATCCCAGCTTGCGACTGGGGCCTTCAAGTTCGCGAGGGCGCGCGTGTGTTGATAAACCGTATCGACGAGGTTGGTTAGCGCGGCTGGCGTGTCTTTCTGCAAACGCGGATGTTCTTGCAGGATCTCCCAATGACGTCTCAAGGTGCGACGTTCGCATTCGAACTTCTTTTTCAGGGTTTCTAATGCGATCGCGTAGTTTGATTCTGTTGTTTCTAACGATTGTATCGCACTAGCTGCTCTACCTGTCAGTGATAGCCTCAAATATTGTAGTTTTTGTACCGCGGGTAAGTTTTCGTTTTTATCGATAAGTGAGCTAAATATATCGTAGAATGCGGCCCATCCCTCCGGTGCTCCGTCGAATTTCGGTAACTCGACCTTGGGTAGGGCGACCGAGATCGGTGCCGCGGAATTTGCTGGGGTTGAAGCCCTAGAAGAAGTCGTTGCTTCCATGCCGTTGTGTTCGTTTAGGAGTCTTTTCGCCCGTCCGATCGCCGAGTAGAATTTTGTCTCCATTTCGATGCGTCGGCTACATTCTGTCTCGTCTATTTCCTCTAGTTCGGTTTGTATGTCGGAAAAATCCGCGAATGATAATTTCACTCCCTCTACATATGCGTGTAAGAATTCGGGATCGCGGTCTTCGCGGTCTTGTCTCACCCATTTGTCTAAGGTGTGCGTGAGATTTGTGATTGAGGCTTGGATGGCTCTACGTTTGCAGCGTAATGATTTGAGTTCAGCCATTGTGAGGTTGGGTTAGACTTGGTAGGTTTTGGGATAAGGAATGTGACGATTCAACATTAACGAACCTACCTTTGAGTAGCGAAGAGTCCTGTAGGATGTTGCAGTAAAGATGAGGCTGACCCTTTTGTGTGGTTGTAGTTGTCCGTCAATCTTGGAGTTCCTCGTCCGGAATTTAGGCCAAGATGCACTATGAGTCTGATAAGTTTGATATCACAGCACTAATTGTTCTCTGGTTTGAAGACACTGTCAGTCTTTACGCCGATGCGTGGATAAAGTAATAGTTGGATTTCGAATCCGGTTGATATGGAGAATGCACTACCGATGTTATAGATATTTCACCTTGGATTTTGGGGCCGTTGCGTGAATGCGACGGTGACACTTGGATATTTTCGGAATATCCGGCTCGAAGGACCATTAAATGTTCACGTTTCTAAGACACGAATCGGTTTGTTGGTGATTTAGTCTCGTGAACGACTACAATTCTAACTAAAGGATTGCAGTTAATTTAGAGGGTTTCAGAAATAAGTCGAATGATTACTATTTACATATTTATAATATCAATTAGAATGAGTTCTGTTGGGTTACACTTGATATATAATGAGTTCGACTATGGTATAGAGATAGAGTTGAGATTATGGTATAAGTTATTGACGAGAATACAAGTTCGCAAGAAAGTGAATATTCCCGGAGTTCAAGTTATGTGTGGGATTAGATATGAGGAGTAAGTGTGTACTACCGTACCGATTTTGCTTGACTGACGCTAAGTTAATCAAAGATTTCCTTGGTCAGCTATGGTCGGAGTGGAGAGGGATTTTGACCAAGGGTAGGAATTTGTTTATCGGTGGTGATTGGTTAAAGGAATTGAGTAGGAGATTTGTTGTATCGCTAGGATTGGGCAAGAAGTTAAGGAAGGGAGACTTAGGGGTTGGAGTTGGATTTGTTTAAACATTAAGATTCTCGGAAGGATAGGTGTAGGTATGAAGAGGGCGGTTTTTCCGTTGGACGTAGGACGTGTGGAAGACAATGGAATGAAACTCTTGGAGTCGGGTAAAAAGGTCATAAATGTGAGTGGGAATTTTGGAGTTTTGCACATTTGGTCGCCAAATGTCTGGTTCGACTGTGGGAAATTTAGGAAAGGAAAGGAAAGTTTTATTACTTATACCTAGGCTACGAAGCGACGTATATTCTAGGTTCGGGAATAACCGAATGTAGGAAACAAAGAAAAAATATATATAGTTGTGACTTATAGTTAAAATTATCTAGGTTTGCCTGTACATCGCGACATATAGGTATATATATGTATATACCTATATATATTTAGTCCGGTGATTCGCGACTGGCGAGACTCTTATTATACCTACATTTAAAGTTCAATGTATATTCATTAATCATTTGAATGTTTCCTGAATTTAAATCGAGAGAATCAAAGTCACAAAAAATATAAAGAGAATCTTTTCAGGAGAAACAAATAAAAAAATTCCGTCTGTATTATATGTATAGGTATATAATAGGGGAAATATTTGTAAATCAAAAAGGAAAATAAAAGAAAAAAAAAAAATGTTCAGTCTCGGAGATTGAATCCTTGATATTCTTTTGTTGTCGAGACTTGTTTTCTGAGCATAGGCCAAAAAGCATAAGGCAAAATTTCTAATTCACCAGTTTTCATTCGCGTTGGCCATACAGTGATCAATAATTTGTGACTCGTTAAGCATCATCAGAATACAACGGAGCAGCTTGTCACGGTTTCGTATGCAGATACCCAGCAAAACTTTCTGCTCGTTTGACTCCCCAGTTAAGTACCCTATTCAGGCATGAGACCCAAAAGTTTGAAATCCCGTCTCAAGTTGTAACTCGGAACTGATCGCCAAGGTACACAGAAATCCCTAGTACGAAGGTACGAAGGTATGGTCGGTAGGTATAGTTGTCTCATGGGCAAAGAGAAGTTGACTCGCAGTTGACCCAAACTTGATGGTAACATCTGCAAATCCTGATGGAATTTTGACTACCAATTACCAGAGTTATTATATCAATAACTTGACCGGATTAATACGATACGCTGACGTCATGTGGGGGTCAACTTGCCACTCGAAGCTGTACTGAGAAAGGAACGGAGACTCGGTTCAATTGAGTAATGGTACAGCAGTGTGGCTATATATGAGGCGCATACAGGTGCAATTAATTGAAGACTTTAGAAATATCTGGAAAGCAGCGTGATGGCGAAAAATAAATGATCTAAAAACCAATCGCTGACTAAATTGGTTTTCGTATACTTTTTTTCTTTTTTTTTTTTTTTTTTATCGCTATACAATAAGTAGCCACTTGCTTTATTGAGTTCAAGCGATATGGGCTCGGATGTCCTGCTGAATCTTTTGATCAAGATGACGGCTAATTAACTTTGCCTTGAGGGGAGACCTTCATCGTGTCGTAATAAAATCGGGGATAAATCGATGTTGAGATTTTCGGGATTTTCCGGTGCAAAAATTTACTTCTTTTTACTAAACACGTAGGGTGATCAGATAACTCAAAATATAGAAAAGAAAAACACTTATGTAATGATATTTGAACCGCTATTGCAAAATATATTGACACATATTTAGAAAGAAAATTGCATTTATTAAGTTCATATTTTTCGGCACTCATTTTATATACAAAGTATATCTGTAGAGTTGCCTTATGAATTTGCCTTCCTAAGGACGATCTTTGTCTGTCCGGACTGGTCGACACTACTGCGCCAACCCAAATCTCTTGTCTTTTGGAGCATAACTCTCATTTCAATTGAGGATTATGCGCTTAGCAAAAAAACTTATGATTTTCTATCTAGTCTGATCGTTTACCTACAAAGATTCATCAATTTTTTCAGGCTTCTTGTCCGTCCGGACTGCCCGAGCCTACTGCGCCGACCCAAAACTCTAGTCTTTTGGAGCGTTACTCTAATTTCAGTTGGGGAATATGCCCCTGGCAAGAAATCTTAGGTCATGACATCTATTCTGATAGTTTACCTACAAAAATGAATATCGCTATTTTTTATCCTCTATTCACTTGATACTTGTGATACTGATAAATCGTGAGTGCCTGTTGAGTACAGTCCCTTGGGACTGCCCATTCTGCCTTGTCTACTTATGAAAGCAATTTCTTTCTGACTGAACGTTCTTCGTTTCTTAGTCGAAATAACTTTTGAACCCGTATATTAGTTCGATTAAGATGTAATTTTTCGAAGCTTCATCATTCGACATGTGATTCATGATATGATGTAATTATGAGTATTGTTCATCAAATGTGAACTACCAACTAACGATGAAAATTAAAAATTGTTCAAGTATCCCATTAGAATTTGTCCCTGGAATTGAATCCGTACATATTCATTGCATCGCCTCTATTGTGAGCCAGTTAGTTATCCATACTTATATAGGCTACTCAGGGGTAGATAATACTAATTCCAGTATTCTCGTGGCGTTTCATATATGATTTTCCGGCCAGAGGGCAGAGAGCGAAATAGATGGCCTTGCAACTCGCCCCGTGTAGCCTGAGTAGCGTAATAATGCACTCACTTTAGCATTCGGAGTGCATCGACACGGACTAACGAGATTCCAGAGCATTTATCATCTCGCTGTAAGCCATTCAATACCAAAGCGGTGGAACTATGTGTTCTAGATTTTTTTTTCAAATAAAATTTTCAATATTATTATTGTTATCGCAGTTGTTGATCAATATCATTCCTCATTTACTCGTTAAAGACTAATTGTCAGAGAGATAAAAGCCACACCTATATACAGCGATCATTTTAATTGGGATTTCACTTGATGGTAAGAAAATTAGATGCAGCATATCTAACGATAAAATTAATCACGGAATTTTTGATAACATCTTGTTAGTCACAGACTGGAGAGACGGCTGGGAAGTGCCTTTGACCGGTTTAATTATTTTAAAGCGATTTACCGAGAACCGATAAGAAATTTTGTCAAATACTGAAATATAACATCGTTACAGGCATGCGAAACATTTGAAGGTAAAAAAATAAAAATTATCTATTTCTTTCGCGTTCGCGATTCTGACTTTTATACCGTATATTGAAAAAGATGCTATTAATTGTGCAAGCAGGAATCCAGTATCGCGATTTATCGAAGAAATCGCGATGCAAATACTTGAGTCAAATTTTTTTTCTCTTTTTTTTTTCTCTCATTCTTTTTTGTCGGTGTCTAGATGAAGAGGATCTTCAATAATCAAGACAGACTCTAGCTTCAACTAAAAAAGGACAGAAAATTGTAAAGACGCTAAATAGTGCTCAAATTATTGCCAATGAGTCGGATAGACAAAGTGAGAAAGCTTGAAGCTTATACTTGAGAGATACGCCGATGTATAACAATACGTACTTAACCCATTGTTAGTTAAGTTGACTGTTGCAGGACTAGTCCGCATTTTATCGTAAACGATGTTTTAAGCACTCAGCAAAATTTCCCTAGAAAAAGAGAAAATAAAAATAAAATAAAAAAAGTAATAAAATATTTAGCATCGCTCAGGTGATTCTCCGATATGAATTATACGGGGATTGGATAGAAATCGATCGAATTTAATGAAAGTGAGACGGCTATATAAAGAAAAAAGCGTAGCAATTATTAATAAATAGAATCCGATGAATTTAACGTAAATTTTGCCGATCGCCAACCTTCTGCAAACGTAGTAGCTGTAGAAGTTTCTGGATAATTTTTATTCCTTGTTAATTTTAATTAAAATCATTTTACCGTGTTTAACTTGATACCAGATTGTGTACGCTAATTGGGCCAATTATTCAAGCGGAATCGAAAGGCAGCGAGTGAGAAGTTTTAAAAAAAACGGTCGCTGCACGCGCGCTTGCCAATTTACACATTGATTGGCCTCCACTACATATATGCGACAAATATTATTTAAATATTCCATCATGTCCGAATAATTTTCGTAATGATCGCTCGACGTTTTGTAAAACGTAATAAATATTCCTTTTTTTTTTTTTTTTTTTTTGTCTTTTGATGTGCACACGCTGTATATTCATGGATAGCTGAAAGCTGTAGTAAATACATACATTTCACACATTTTCAATTCATAACATTTTTAGTTTCAGACGGGCTCTCATTACGGGAGGACGCTGATATTATCACAGAAAATCGAGTAATTCAACTCAGAGTCGGTTTAGTGATCCAGTCAATTTTTTACGGTCCGGTAAGGTCGACCGTACACCGATTCAAAGGATTTGGCGATTAATCAAATAGAATTTCGGTATCTGGCGTTATACGGATTTTTTTTTTTTTTTTTTTTTCAACGGGAAACTCAGTTTTGGAAAACTGCAGACAAAAATTTATGAGAAATGTCTCAGTATCTCGCAATATCGTATAGCGATCGAATGTCAAAGTATGAAAATTGTTGGTTTTCAACTGGACTTTAGCACAAAAATCGCAGAGAATAAATTCCGTCTTTTCAAAACCGAGTTTTTTCACGAAAGGCAAACGAAAATGTATATTTTTCGGAGAGCTAGGCATATTTTTTCTAATTTTCTTACAATCTCCAATGATATTGAAATAATATTTTAATACTATTCTGAAAATGATATCCTCGAAACTTTGGAAATTATACGTTTTTCGAGTTTGTCATTCATTCAACACGGCCGGCGCGATTGAAGCGTGAAAAACATATTTTTATAAGGAAAGGAAGGATATCAGCATAATAGACACCGTCCTAAAATAATACTGAAATGATGAAAGAATAAGGGAAAGTTTTTTAACATTCAAACGAACACACAAACCAACTGAAAACGGTGGATATCTTCCATATTTTTTGACCAATTGATCAATTATCAACTCAATTTTTTACTCAACAGTACGCAATCCGTATCTCGATATAAAGATACGTTTTATTGAAGTAAAACAAGAATTACAGTCTTTGATCTTCCCTTTCGAATTTTTGAAGTTCACAAAATAGTATTCTGAATAGATGTCAAATCCTAAGTTTTCTTGCCAGGGGCATAACCCCCAACTGAAATTAGAGTAACTCTCCAAAAGACTAGAGTTTTGGGTCAGCGCAGTAGGCTCGGGCAGTCCGGACGGACGAGAAGCCTGAAAAAAATTATGAATCTTTGTAGGTAAACGATCAGACTAGAAAGAAAATCATAAGTTTTTTTGCTCAGGGCATAATCCTCAATTGAAATGAGAGTGATGCTCCAAAAGACAAGAGATTTGGGTTGGCGCAGTAGTGTCGACCATTCCGGACAGACAAAAATCGCCCTTAGGAAGGCAAATTCATAAGGCACTCTAGAGATATACTTCGTATATAAAATGAGTGCCTGAAAAATCCATGGCAGTCTATTTATACTCTTACTATACCATATAAAAAAACCACCCAGGAGAACATGTAGTGAAATTAAGGTCACGAACTCGGTGAGCTGAGGTGAAATCTCCCTGCGTACGTATACCTTAAACAAAAGGTAAAACAATCGCATTAGTCGTGACTCGTTATACAAAGCGCAGCACAATCCTTCTGTTTCACAAGACTCCTAGGGCTTAGACTTGCTGCAGTAGGTAGGTCAAAAAGCAAAGTAAATGGGGTCATTAATATTTGAGCCACGGTTAATAAATCTTTCAAGGGATGTTTGGGATCGTATGAGAAGACTCTTGGAGGTTTAACAGAGGTTCTGTTTAGGGTAGGCGTCAGCTAACGGTGCCGCGATCACTCCGTCTCTCTCTTTCTCTCATTTCCTCATTTTCTCTTTATACCGTCTTGCACGGGAGAAGTTGAATAAACAACGCGTTCCTGTATAACTAACCCAGTTGCTGCTGCCTTAAAAACGGACAATGGCCTCTATTATTTGCCTCGACTGACCCTAACTATACACAGGTTTTAAAATTTATGAAAAGAGGGCAGACGAATGCCCTTCTCTCTTTCTCTCTCTTTATACCATACCTTAACTGCCTCTCGCTCTTAAATTATACATTTGTTCATGCATCGTTAATACTTCTTCAATTTAATCTACGGTCAATTTGCTAACGAATAACAAGACCTGCAATTGATCAAGAGTTGGATGCAATAAATTTCACATTCGGCAGATACACCCTTTCTGCAATAATCTCAAAGATGATTCACAAGAACGCAACACATCTACTCGAGTCCAAAGAACACTGAGATGAGCCACTAAATTAAAAATTCCCGCAAAGATCTATTACCATCCAATCTCCCAGAATCTGACTCTTGAATGTTGTGTTTTTATGCAAATCTTTGCAACACGGACATTCAGCTGATTTTTCGCAAATTTATTTAGCTTATCGGTGATTTTTGCTTTTTCAGTGGACACTAGATCGAGTTTGTATCGTGTAGGAGAATGTCTGAGAAAAAAATCGCTTCGAAGTATCCATGACTGAGAATGAATGGCGCGTTTTTCTCGATTATCTCGGAACGTGATAACTCACTGTTATATGCCCTTATTGCACCCAACTCCTCAATTAGTCGATGCAATAATGTAACGACAGTTTATTACTAATAAAAAAAAGCGAGCTACACACACACCAGGGCAATCCCCCGATGCAATTTGTTCGCCCAAACAAGCCTGCCAGATTTTAATTGTTGCACATCCCGAAGTGAATTATAATTTGGTCGGAAGCTCTCGCGCTTTGTCAAAGTAGTCTGTTGCCGGGAAAATTTATCTGGAACTGGAAATGATTGTCAGATAATTAACCACTATAAAAAATTCCGCGAGAGCTATATAGTTTAATCGTTAAAGTTACAGGAACATTCATTGAAAAGGCAGAATTTTAGTGACGGTATCAAAATTTTAAAAACCCATCCACTTGAAAAGCAGCTAATAAGCAGCTTGAATTAGTTTTAGTGAATGTTATTTCCGACCCTAATGATGAACCCTTAGAAATAAAATCGGGTAGAGGTTGTTTCGTGTATATTTTTTTGTCACATTGTCCCGATGTGGAATACGAGCTGAGAAAAAAAATGTCAAATCCCTTTATTACTCCAATTTTATCTCGCGCTAGTTAATAAAATTTGATTGGATTTGATTCTTATGAATTTAGTGGTACGTGTAAGTGGAAAATCGCAAGGAACAATAAGCAAATATAACTGTGCTGGGAATTTGCCAACGTCAGACCGAATTTTAAGTCAATATTGAGACCCGCTGTTTCACAGTCTGAAGAACGGAAAAGTTATCCAACTCCAGCCACCACAATAAAATCAGTCGTAAATATTTACCCACCGAATTGGCTCAGAATAGCGATAACAGAAGCGCTCGAAGAAGAAGTTGATTCTCTCTGAATCGATATCGATATCTTCTTTCGCGTAAACAGATCTCTCGACCTTACAATAACCCCCGTAAACACGAACACACAAAGTACTCATATTGGGGTTTTTTTTTTTCATTTTTATTATTTTTTCGTTTCGTTTTTTTTTTTTTTTTGCCTTTTTATTGAAGAAAACGGCTATTTACTTAGATAATAAATCCGAACTCGTTTCCTAAAAACACGAGGATATATTTATAAGTCAATACACAGGCATATACAGACTTTAAGAGGTCGTATTAAACATTGACTCGAATCAATCATCATGTGTATGTGATACATACAACAAATAAATTTTATCATCCCACTACTTCCTGTTATAGCTGACTGAAGCATTCTAAAATTAAGGAAGACATGTACGTGTTAGTCTAAAAAATTATTGTTTATCGATTTTTGGTTTTATTTTTGTTTTTTTGATAGACAAACGAACGACTAAGCCATTTTTTTCGTAACTGATTTCCTTCATCTTGTCCACAGGATTTTTCTGGGACGTTCCAATAATCGACGTAGGATTTTGAAAATTGCACAGCCTTTCTTGTCAGATTAGATAAAAATAATTTATGAAACTCAAATATTTTTCTTTTTTTTTTCTGTGAATCTAGTGGCTCGGATATATCGATGGATGGCTCGAAAAACACATCTATAGACAGTATTTAGCCGTTTTATTTTTATGATTCTGATGGACCGTTTGCTCTGGAAATTCTATACCTTCGAAACGCAGAGTTTCACTGGCGATTTTGTAACTCCGACTACGAGTTGTAAGAATTAAACTTACAATTTGTACTTGATGTTTGTTCTATAGCCCTCACACTGACCCCTTATTAAGAAAATCAAAAATTCAGGAGAATTCAATTTTCTAGTATTATCCACGTTGATAACTTTCACAAGATTCGTGTTCGAGTAGCCGATGCTTTGGACAGAAAACCTTTCCTATAAAATCGTCCCTGCTTGTTCGTCCGTCTCGCTGTCGCCTTTTCTCTCTCTCTCTCTCTCTCTTTGTCTCTATCTCTTTCTCTCTTCCTATCCCATTTTGACAAGAACATCGATAGGAATTTGCGGAGAAGGGTATAAAACGTTGTTCACGTGAAGTCGTATAGGGTGAATGTAAGCCGTCGACGAAAGTGTCTTCAGCGACGAAAATCGGTTTGTCTTGTATATAGGTCGATCGAAAAGTCTGGCCTGGGCAAAGCAAGCGATTTTCTTTTCTTTTCAAGCACGCCAGAAATACCCTGGACTGATGTTCCGTCAATTTTTCAATCCCATCGTATTCAACAGAATCTAGAAGCTTGAATAAATAGAAATCACGGGAACTCGTCAAACATTATTTCCAACTCACGAATCGCGCAAGCATTATACACAGAACAATGATGAGCTTGTACGTATACATACATCAAGTACATCTATAAAGGAAAACTTCTATTTACCGCAGCTTGAAATGCCTAGAATGCATATTCGACTCCGCACAAAGGTTTCACTCATCTAATTAACTAATTGGCAAACAATTTAAATTATATAGCGGGGTTCTATACTCGGAATGTTTTTTTTTTCTTAGATTTTTTCATAATGGGTCGCATTAGTGTAATGCATTACGTCAAATCATCATAAAGTGGTAAACAGAATATATAGCAGATAGGTACTGAGGAACGTAGTGCATACGAGAATGCAAGATGCACCGCGCAGCCCAACTACCAAACAGCCACTTACCGTGCGTCGTACCGTACCCCACATTTCAGCATCTACATAAGTAAGTCAGGAACACTTCTGAAATCGCTGGTCCAGAATATCCGAGGCTAGGAAATTGCATGGTTTTAGAAAATTGGAGGAAAAAAAATAAAAATAAAATGAAACTATTCACCCACCTGCCCTCCGACTATTCATCTCGTTAGTAAACGTCCCCGAATCGGTAAAAGTATATTGAGAAGGATTTGTACGGATGACCCTACCGATACCGTTAAATAATCTTCAATTACAAATGAGATGAAAAAGTTTATACGAAAGAACTTCAAGATTTGTCCTCATTTCTATGGTGAAAATTATATTGTGATTTTGGCTTGACGAAGTCATCGTTCATCAGTCACCGGTATAATTGATATTCAACTTACTTATACCCGAGTGTGATGAGCCACTCGTTATTCAGAAATACAACAGATTATAAGATACCCAGCCCTGTTGCATTCCACACTCGGACAAAGTTGATTTCATTAACATTAGTTCCTTGCAAGGATAACGGTGCTTCCTCGCTCCTTACTTAAGATAAGTAACTAAACTGTGCAGGCTCGTACATGATGCTCTTTGCAAAAGCTAATTTCGGCTAAAAGCTTCTTTTCTCTCTTTCTCTCTTTCACTCTCTGACTCCTTTCTCTTTCTACGTCTCTGCGTAAATTGGCCCCATAACGGTGCGAACTTTGAGTTAGAATTGTGCGCGACATATACCGGTTTGAAGAAGCCGAAGTCTGGGTTCTGGAACGTCGACCATATGGTCATTACGGTTACACAGTACGAGTCAGAAATTAATGTAATTTTCTAAAGACATGGGAGAGCGGATCCATCCCGAGGCTTTTCCTTGTGCCGTCACTCCATCGCGCGGACAATGCTGAAAAATGTAAATGTACACAGGATGGAAAACTGCACCGGGCCGGGAAATACGTCACTGTATCTTGTGACTCGGTAGAGTAAATGAATGTTTTCTCACGTATTTGGAAAATCATAATGCGACGAAGTGTTGGAACGGCAACCAGAGACCGTGGACCACGTATAACCACGTACACATGCGAGTGTGTTAAGGTAGATTAAGCATCTCTGGTAAACGAGGCTAATTAGGGAACCTCCGGTGTTCGGCGCTGCCCTTGTAGTACCTAGCTATCTCTGAAGCTGAACACACGCCAGAGGAGAAATCCCCTTCTGTTACATCCTTTCACCATTTCGAGGTGAAGTATCAGGTAACGTTTTGTGGGGTCGGGTGGGATTCTTCCAATAAAAGGAGGCCCCACTCCCTTGAGATACAGGCTAACAAGTAGGTATATAGTTATAATAAGTATACCCTGTACCATAAAGGCTCATAGAATACGCCGCGGATGAGTGCTAATGACTACGTTGAAAGGACGGTGGAAAGTTGTGAAAAAAATATATATAAATAAATATAAAAATAAAATATATAAATCGAACATCACGATGTCAGATTCGAAGAGATTCTCAAGGTGGTATATTTGGTTTGCGGTCACGTGATAATTCTATTGCGAAACCCTCGAGGAATCGATTCGTTCACGTTTCGTAGTAGGCGTATATTGTAACTCCCTTGTCAAGTATCTACGATCGAACATCAAGCTGTGTCGTTATTCGACCTCAAACCGTTAGGGATTCTCGCCTTCCCATTACGCAAATAATACCAACGTCAAATACAAATCCGTGTCCTCCCAGCTCCCAGAATTCGTCAGAATAAATTGCCAATCATTAAATCGAATAATTCATACTTGATAGAACTACATATGAAAGACATTTGCCGCAAAGTTAATTAACCGAGGTCTGTGTATCGCAAAATATTGACTCGCTAATTTTGGGAATTGGTCAATCGTATTTTTGAGGCTTGGTATTAGTACCCGTTAAATGAGGCATGAAACTGTCTCGAAATTTGATAACATTATTCGGTTCAGTATATACCTACGTATATGTATATGTCCTTATAATTTTGTTGAGATTTCCTCGCCAAGTTGGATACATAATAATTCTCCCGTCAGTTGCGGTTGAATGCCGAGCCGAGTTCTCGTTATTTTGCCCAAACCATTAGGGAATTTCGCGTTCCTATTTCAAATAGCACGTCAAGCGGGAATTTAAATTGCGAGAAATTTCGCGTGCAGAGAAAATCCCTATCGCCGAAATGATAAACCGTACATATAGTGTACTCATATACTGTTTTCACGTTGCCATAATTTAATCCATTTTTATTGTATGCACGTGCGTGTATGCGTGTGTAACTTATGTGCATCATGCTGCAGCTAGCTGCAGGGTTGCACGGTAATACGAATATAATACTCCGCATACCATCTCGTGACCAATAAAATGAACTGCAACGGGGTAAGCGACGCAATCTGTCGCAGCCGTTAGAAAATAAAAAAAAAAACGAGAAGAAGAAAAAAAAATTGTACAACCTCTCAAAGTTGAACCCGCAGCATCTATTCTAGCCAGATATAAAGAACCGTGTCAGCCATATATGATGGCGCATAAAGTATACGCGAAGTGTTCGCGTAAGAAGGAAATCGAAGACACGTCTGTGGCCAGGAAATAATGCAGCACAGTCCCTGCACACATATGAAGACGAATAGATGACTCGGGGTGCTTTGGCAAAGAGCCAACCCAAGTAGAGAGATAGATCTCTAGCTTGTGTTTCGCAGTATTTCCTATCGCCTCTTATAGGTATATGAGGTGTTCCACCCCGTAACAAACGGTCAAAAAAATCATAATTTTGTCTTATTACACAAATATATCGAAAGAATTTATGTGAATTTTTTCAGAATTTTTGGATCGCATTTTTTGATTTTTTCCACATTCCAACTTTTTTCTATACGAACCTCCGTATCTCAAAAGTATAAGATCGTACAAGAAAATTTATAGGACAAAAAAGTTGCAGTTTCGAATCAACTTTCTGAAAAAATTTTTTTGGAAATTTCTCGAATCCCAAAAATACCAATTTTTATCAAAAATACACAAAAATATTTTCTTCAACCAAGATTTCACTTTCGATTTGCCTCAAAAATTTACAAAAAATACTCTCAAGTGTTTACAGCAACTATATATTTTTTTAAGATGGTTGGCTCAATCGTTTGACACGACGAAATCTTTCAAATCCGTAAACTTGATCCGTTAAGAAATTGCAGTAGAAAATTTTTGTCTGTTCTTTTCTTCTCCCGCTTCACAGGTCAAGGCTTATTCACACACCATCACAAAGTGCGTTATTTTATTCACAACCATGGCTATAATATGGCATTGCGAAAAAGGTCGGGTGATAAAAAAAATCCTCGTTTTGACATTAGCGGGTTTCAATTATTTTCAACTAATTCTTCGTGATCGCATGTCCGCAGATAATTTTGTCCTTTCGAGTTCCAAGCAATCGATTCGGGATAATGCGACGATTTGAATTCTTAAAAAAAAAAAAATCACAACTTTTACAATTTTTCTTTTTTATGTAAAAACTTTTTCATGAATTATTTTTTGCTTTCAATTTTCCGCCTAACTTCCGATGGCCAAAATTCAATTTATTTAAGTTATATCTCTTTTATATTAACAGCAAAATTGTGTTATTTTTTTTTGTCTTTTTCTCTTTCCTTTTCTTGGGCAAAAAAGGAAGAGCTGAACGTTTTTTTGTGTCACGGGGAATATAATAATAGCCTAGAATTTTTGTTGGCTTTCAGTATACTTTTACATCACGAATATAATATATGACGATAAATTTTATACAAGAGTTACTATCTCGATTTCACGATAATGTACCATATATACTATTTTGAAATAATGAAAAATGCTTTTGATGGTAGGTCGTCGATCTTGTATCGACACTCCGTGCACACGTATGCACATCGCATTTGTATTATACATATATACATATATACACGTGTGTATATATACTTCGGCCGACAGTAGTAACCGCAATCTTCGTACGAGGGCGTTTACCCCGTTTACCACTGCAGATTCGACCCGGTTACTCACTCAGGATGCTCCCTTGCATCTAGAATACGGAATTCATGGAGTAGGTATAGGGGTTAAATGCCTGAATCTAAATTCGCGTCTATTCCTCAGCCAGCTAAACATTTGTTGACACGTTCACATTAAACTATACAATATTGTATGTTCACGTGCTATTTCGTTATATAGGCATCAGGAAATTGAAAGTGAAAGCTTCAAATTGTGTGATAAATTAACTGACACGTTGCTTGCTGTATTGTTAATCCTAATTGACGAAGATGTACATTACCATGATTGAAAAAAGAATACAAAGAAATTCGACATTTTTAGAAAATTTTTTTACTCCTACCACTGCAAACGTTAGTTTTTTACGGAAATCAAATCTTCCTACAAGATGAAGCCTACATCGTAACTCCAGGAGGCGTTGCAAACCATTATTTTACGTTTATAAGACTATTTGTAGCCTGCATTTTTCCTTACGTGCGACTTTTTTGAAACTCACTCGGAAGGGGATTTTTGGATTATCCAATCCGGATCCAAACACAGAAATTGGCAACTGTGGGCCCATTATGGCGATGTAAGGTTATAAATAATGGATTGATTCACATCAAAATTGATACTCAACGATTTTTCGCACCACTTATTTTCCAATCTGAATTAGTCAAGATTCGAGAATTCAAAATGTATAGGCTTCGAGTCGCGTGAAAATTGCTGCTCAAAGTTTATAGTCTCTGCATCGATGTGAATTCGGTAATCTTGGAAATCTAAATTCCGAATTAGCGGCCCAAAAATCTTCGATTATCGTTTTCCATGCAAAACTATCGACTTTTTACAATTTCGGTATGCCATATCGAACCCGCCATTCTAAATTTCTGTAGTTCCATTTCAGATCTGGAATCAGCAATCCAAAAAGCCCTTTCAGATTGAATTTCAAAAATAAATATATGGTGCTAAAAACCAACGTTCAGAGTGCTGGAAGTAGAAAAGTTAAAACGTCGATTTTTCTTTAGGCACCCTATAATGTACTACATACATACATGTCCTCGTATCGATGCCCGTCTTTCGCATAGACAAGCGTTAATAAAAAATATTCAGGTCGTCGTAATCTACGTATATGGATATAATAGATATACATATAGAGTGGAATATTGCACGGCAGACTGAATAGTTGCCAAGGGATAAGAAATACTTCGATATGGTTTGACTTTATCATCTGGATATATTATATTCTTGTTTGATATGCTCACTGCAGCTAAGGTATACATACACGTATACGTATACATATGTATGTATACATATATGGCCGGATTTGGTTATGGCTGCAGAAAATATCTAGTACCACTTGAAAAGATTGTGTTTATCGAATACAAAACGGGCCAGAGGCTAAAACATAGTAGTACACGAGGTAGTACAAGAAAAACTTCTTTCTAGCTAGTGGAAAAAAAAATAGGGAACAAAAAAAAACGTAGAACAATTTTCACTTATCGTATACGATAACATATAGTGTAATGATCTATACCAGAAATAGAATGACCATTTATTTTTCTTTTTTTTTCTTTTTTAATTTCCTGCTATGAAAATTGAAAATTTCCAAAAAAAAAGGAAGTTATTGGTTTCGGTCCGATTTTCGAAAATCGAATTTTCATCAGATCTCGAAGTTTTGGGGTCTTAAGAAGCTGTTCTGACTATTTTTGGATGGACATTTGTATGTGTGTATGTTTAAACAAATTTTTGTCGTACGATATCTTTAGAACGAATCAACCGATTGGAATGGTTCTTGCGGCGATCGAAAGGGTTTATCAAGACTTAGATCTGGTTAGATTTTGGGATCGATCGGTCGAGTAGTTTCAAAGTTATTGGAAGAATAAAAATTGAAGAAACAATTCATGTTTTATAACTTCTAAACTGTTCGTCGAACGATTAGCTTGAAAGATATTGCGGGAAGTTTTAGGGTTGGCCCACTGGTCAACTGCAGGTTTCCTGATTTTTTTCTGGTTCGTTATCATTATCTTCAGCTTGACTCATTCGTCCAAATTTTTCCAGTCCAACATCGTCAACACACTTGTTCGATTTGTTATCATAAAAATTGTGACGTATGTTGGATTTTTGGATTTCTAATAGCAACGGATAATTTCATACCTTGTATAGATACCGTTATTAGCGGAAAGAGGGATTCCCACGGGGCATGATCCTGCAGCAATGTATGTATGAACTTATTTATCTAGTATGTATGTATGCACATATACATATAGTGATACATATACGTATACAAATGTCCGCAAAGTCGCGAGATGACATCAGTTAATCAACGTTTCAAAGCTACTCTCCTCACTCACTGAATCCAAGTTCGCTGCATTTACCTGACCTGGCGCCAAGAGTTATACTTGCCCTAATTGCTTTTTTCCAGACACTTGGCTCTATAGGTGCTAACTACATCTGAAGTGCATTCCTGATTACACGATGTTCAGACACTCTTCCGACTCGCGAAAATAACACAAAATTGACATTTTAGATCGAATAGTAATCCGCAACGAGAATAGGACCGGGGGGGGGAGTGGGGGGGTTGAGTCGAAATCAAATCCCCGTAGTGTGAAAAATTTATGGATATTTTGAAAATATGTAAGCATGTAAAGATGAGTTAAAGTATAACGAAGGATGAATGCGAGTTCGTGTTAGGCCTGAGAGAATACTCGACCCTAAAAAGACAAAGCTTCATAAATCAGGTCGTTTATTTTTCTTTTTTTTCTTCTTTTTTCTTAAATTTTCGTCGTAAGTCCATTGTACTCGTCGGAGTTTCCTCTGAATATTCAAAAAGGCTGGGGGACGGTAAGAAAGCGAGCGGTTGAAACGACGCCCTTGTCAACTTGCCAACCGATCCACCAGTGTTATATATACATCAGTTTATCATACAAATTCAGGTTATTCGCTTCTTAAATCTGCAGAAAACGACCAATAAGCAAACGACTTACAAACCGATTAAGTTCTAGATTCCCGTACGATTTCAACTCGTTTTTAGATTCGAAGTAGACGGAATATGGAGGGTTACGGCTAATTGGCCAGAGATTGAATTCTCTCGACTGAAAATTTTAATACTCTTAAGGGGGACCTGCAGTACAGTTGACTCTACCGATACGTTGAAATAATTTCTAGTACGAGAAAGCATGAACTGATTTAAAAAAACGAAAAAGAAGCTACGTGAATCTCTCAAAATGAGATGGAAAAGTTTAAACTAATGAGCTTAAAATTTTTCGACGCTATAGGAGCTTTTTGAAACTTGAATACATATTTGAAATATAATCAAAAGGCTCCTCGCATCACAGGTATTAAGTTTTTTTTTTTCAATTTAAACTTTTCTGGCTCATTTGAAGAGATTCCTGATTCAAAGAGATTCATGCTGCAGCTTTTCTCAAATTCAATTTCTCTTTATTCCCATAGCTCGAATTGTTTTCCGAACGGTTTTCCGATTTTAATAATTTTCGGACATTCATTCTTGTTAATCTGTGCAAGTTTCATCAAAATTATAGCCTTGGCCACACGAATTATGACTCGCAACTAGAAATCATTTGGACAAATTGGCTACTGCAATCTTTCGAAGACAATATAGCTTCAGCCCTCAGCGATATAAGACAGGGCATTCAGAGGTACCCCAATTACCTCTATTCTCTCACAATGAATATTGTATATCCGCCATATATCGAATCATTACTTACCACGTGGAGCCGAAAGCTTGGTGGATAAAATAAAATTACTTTACCCCGTGGCAATTCATCTAGTCCTGTTTTCACACCCCCCTGTTTCGCTTTGTCTCCTTAAGTGGGACTCTAGAATTTGGCAGGGTTGAATATCGTAATTTTCTTTGCTTTTTGCCGGGCGTTAAGACTTACGATCATCTATATATCTGAAAGTTTTCGCTCGTATTTTTCAGGGCATTTCCAGTTATCGATGGTTATAGTTATTAATATATGTGCGAGATCCCTGACCCTCTCCTGGGTATGGGTATAATATAATGGGCGTTGAATTTTCGGCTCGAAAAGAAGTAGTAAAAAAATAAAATCCACCCCCAACTCTACGGGTATCGGGATCTTGTTCTGCGGAATACAAATCAAGTGGTTCTAAATTCAAATTAGACTAGATTTGAAGGTGGATAAAAACGGGGAGCTAGTGACCGGATCATTGGGCAATATATTTTCTTATTTTTGCCAAAAGTCTAGAAACTAGTCTTTGCCGATAAATTAAGAAATATTGGTTGTTCTAGATGAAAATTTATTTCCTATGACACACCGTCCAACGCTATGAGTAAAATAATAAATTTCCGAATAATGTTTCCGTAGCAACGTTTTAAGAAAGTTCTGCCAAGTCGGCGCAAAAGAAAAACATCGTAAATCTATATCGATTTCCCGCGAACGGGCATCATCCCAGCTTTACTTCAATAAATTTCATTTCAGGCCCTGGAAATGTTTTTGTCGACTTTTGTTGATAGATGTTCCGGAACTTGAGGCGTAATTTTTTCCTTAAGGGTCAGAAACCTTCTCATAAATTCGTGACAGCAAACTACTTTACAACCTTTCACCGACTTTCAGATTCTTTGGCACAGTTCCTTCATTTTTTTTTTTTTTTTTTGTATTCTTTTTTCTCTTCTCTTCTCTTTCTTATTTTTTAAACACCGACACATCTCGAGGACCATTTTATTACCCCCGAAGAAATGGACAAGGCCCTTCGTTAGGCCAAGTGTTAATATTTCTAACGGAAACTCTGCCAACCGATGCATGAGTAGCTGTGACAAAAATATACATATATACCTATAGTTAAAAGTTGTCTTCAAATCGGAGGAAATTTTCTCGATAAAACTTCGACGCGATTATAATATCCTCATCGTCGAATTGATTGGCATAGTTTTCGAAGCTTTTCTAGCGGACTGAGGGAAAAATAAAAGTGCAATATATCGATCGTTGAAAAAATTCAACGATATTCAAAGAACGCAAAGTCAGCTGATATAACTAGACGCGGTATATACCTTATCATACTTTGCCCGGTAAAAGAAAGGTGTATTGAATAAAAATTGGAAATTTTTAACCGTCGTTGTTTCGCAGTCGAAAGTTGGAGTGCGAGAAATCAATGAAATAAAATTAATTGGAATCCGGTCAGACTGGAAGCTCGAAAGTGATGAGAAGAGGCTTGGCTGTAGTTCAAATACCAATCGCTACTAATTCGCGAGTCGTTCCCAAAACAATTAACAATTATTTACAAGCTCGTTGGATGCTGTGGACAGTGTACAGCATGCTGGACGAAAAACCTCGATGTGAATTTACCGCTAAATTCCTGCTAAATTCAATCGAACAATCAGCAACAATTGCACCCGGATTTTAAAGCCAGATGTAAATGGAATCAAAAAAGTGAACCAAAAAAAAAAAATCGAATGCGATTGAAAAGTGAATAAATAAAAAAATTTTACGCAATTTAACCCCTAACTAGTTGATCGAACGATACAAGACATCCTCTCTGACTCCCTCCCGCGATACACGTTGATCGATGTGGTCAGAAAGGCCTGGTGCAATGCGGGGCCTTCTACCAGCCTCACTCCGACGATCCCTCACCCATTCGTAGATAAAAGTATATGTGTGTGTGTGCGTATTTATATGAATACAACCACCGCATCTCACATTAGCTAACATCTATTCTCACCGCTTTCGGTATTCCCAGTAGGGGAAAAAAAGAGTAAAAGCGAAAGAGAAGGGGGGAGAAGAAAAAAAACGACAAATGAGAGAACATTACTTCTATTGACCTCAGCAAATTAAAAGAACTGGGTGATCGTACGTCAAGCACTTTTGGCTGGATGTATCGCGGAGGAAATTACTCTTTAGAAAACTGATAAAAAAAAAAGAAGAAGAATACCAGATCGAGTTATACCTAAGAAAAGTTTGAGCGATAAATATTCCGGTCTTGTTTGTCGTGAGATTGTGGAACCGCGAGGGTGGAAGAAAATACTTTCACTGTTTTCACAGCTCCTTGAAATACTTACTCTCCTGTTTCTCTCCCTCTCCCTCTATCTCTTGCGTATGCGTACACCAAAATCATAACTTTCAAAACTGTTATCTCCTATCGTTAACATACCGACTACAAATTATTCATCCCCAGCCTACTTTCGTGTCAATAGATTCAGACCGGCGCGGCACTAAAAACGAAGATATAGTCTCACTAAAAATCGAAAATTCAAACTAACAGCCGAGCTATCCGACAAAAACATTCATTTTTTACTTTATATAGTATCGATTAAAGATTATTGATTTTTTGATGGTACAATCGGAAAGATAGTCGAAGAAGAATATGACTAGAAAGTCAGAATAATGACAAACTGCAGGAAGACCCGCAGGGTATTGGATTTGTTGCTGAACAGGAAGTCACGACCCACCAAAAATTCTGGGCAAATGGTCTCAGCAGCAGACGTGGGATGCGGTTTTGTCTGGTGCTCACAACTCTTCGAAGATTATCTTTGACGGGCATTCGGTCACTCAGCCAAAGATGGACGTCGCTATTCTGACCCTGTTTACCCGGGATGGTCCTGAACCGGTATACGAGCTACGGTATGCATCTATACGTCACGCGATATCAATGTCGTAACAAATCTCTCTCATTCATCCTCGTGTCTCCCGGCTGTACCAATACTGAAAAAGCAAACATTCTAAAATAAATAGCAAGAATTTATGGCACGTCATATTTCGAATCTATATACATATATAATTGTTCCGGGAAATTTATTTATACATATATCTACCTTAGAATGATTTTCATTAAAATATTTACCTCGAAAACCTGCACGCTCCTTGGTCACAGCTCATGAGAATCTCGTGGTGGTCACACATGGGGTGTTACACACTCCAAGCACTTTAAAGCGCTGTAAAATTTCGTAGAATTATTCTGGGGGCCCGAAAAAAATTGGGAACATATTTCAAACGTTTCTCTATTAACCTATCCAAAAATGTAACGAAAATTTCAGTTTTAGGTATGTTTAAAAAATTCGTGAAAAAAAATTACCAAACATGCCCTTTTTTCTACAAAAAATCCGGTATTTTTTTTGTCTTTAGACATATCGACAAAATTCAAGCAGGGTCTGATTCCTGAAAGGATTCCCTTTCTGGTGACTATATTAGTTTTTGTGGGTTCTCCAAATGGTATATTTATTTTGCACTATGAACATGCAGGTTTCAGTAGCAAAATGATGTACAAGATGTCGATGATTTTTTATGTGAAATGATAATTTCTTTATTGAAAATTCTTCAAAAAGTAGCTCGAAAATGGCCTGGGGTGTGTCACACCCCATGTGACCGTCTTGGGTTAATAACGAGAAAAATCCTCGTCGTTACAGGCGAAAAGAAGGTTTGTGAAAATCCACTTTACGAGACGTGGCAGTTCTTTTGAGTCATTTTTTTCATGTTTATTCAGCTTTTCACAGCCCATACTTTCCTTCAGATCTGAATTTTTTGAAACTCACTCAGAAGGATTTTATTTGGGTTACTCATTCCGGATCTAAAGTCCGAATATAGAAATTCGAAATGCTAGGTCCGTCGTGATGAAGCAAAATTATAGAAAGTTGATCAATTTAAATCAAAATTAGTAATCGACGGTTTTTGGAGGGCTGCTTATATTTTCCAATCTCCAGTAAAGATACGAAAATTCGAAATCGATGAATTGAAATTGTAGGAAATACTCTGAGTCGCATGAAAATTGTTACTCAGGGCTTTTAGTTTCCAGCAATGTGAATTTGGTAATTTTGACAATTTAGCTTTCAAATTAGCGGCCCCAAAAACCCCCCTTCTGAGTGAGTTTCAAAAATATCGGATACTAGGCCGAGTATAAGCTTCCAAAATTTGTATAAACATAGAAAAACGGCTCGGCCACCTCTCGGAATTAAGATTTGTATTGATTTGTGTAAAAATCTAACGTGTGGAGTGTTGGAAGTAGAAAAAATAAAAGTAAAATGTTTTGTCGTAGGCATCCTGATGTATATATATACACGTATATATGTTTGCGAGATATGTTCACCCTCGAGATAAGCATGTATGGATCAGGGCTCAAGGTGTCACCGCGTCATTCAACTTTGGCCCCGTTTTTCCTTAGCCTCGAATCAAAGATGTTGGGAATAAGTCGGTTCCACGTTACAATTTCATCTTGAACGCGAGGCAATCCCTATATATATTTTATCTGGTGCGTTATTCATAACTCGACATCGCTGTATTATTCAGGTGACAGATATATACGTCTGTATATGTATAAGCGAAAGCTTTTGACCACGTTTATCGTCCATCGGTTGTGCGAAGGAAAACCGTTCCTTTGCGATACCAAAGTGCCGATATATTCATGTAAATGGCCAATAACCTTTTTTTCGCCGAATCTTCGAGGATCGGAAACACAAACATTGACTTCTGCCGTTTTTTTCATATACGTATATGTATACAGGCTGACTCTTATCAAAGTTCCAAAATGGGCGCGGCTATTAACTATGCAAAAATGCAGTTTTCCGATGAATTGAACAACTGGGGGCTGAAAAACCAAACGTAATCTTACTTTTACAGGACCCTACGTTTTATTCTCCTAAAAATTACTATTTTATAGCAACTGAAGCTGGAACCTTGATGAGACTCACCCTGTATTTATATGAAGCATTTATATGAAGCAACCGAAAAATCTGAAATAATTCAGAAAAAAATGTCTGACGTCAGGTGATACACTCAAATTATTTCAGAATTTTTGGAGGCATCAAAAATCTCTGGTGGCTGAGTTGACAGAGAATGCTTCATATTAGGGTGGGCCAAATGAACCGACTACTTTTTTTCTCATCAGCTGCTCTCAAAAACTTGTTCTTTATGACCGCATAACGAGCCTCAAATAGACTCAGCTCTTGATATTAATATCTGGAGGACGCTGATCGCTATTTTTTATCATCGGATTTGATCGATCGAGTGGTATTCGAGTTATTAAAAAAACAAAATTTCGAAAAATAAACCTTAATCGATGATATCCCGAGAGCTGATCAACGGATTTCGATGATTTCCGCCAAAATCGATAAGATTCGCTCCAGCTTAAAACTGATCAAACTTCTAAATCAATCGATCGTAATATATTTCTGTTACTTTAATTCAAAACATATATCGTACCCATAGAATATACTATTCGTTGGCTTCAGAAATCCGGGCTGGAAGTTTCAGGACCGGCTCCCATCGAGGTCAGCCGACTCACCTGCTTGTTTGCAGCTTACCACAGTGGCTATACGGGTAGCTAATTTTTAGCGGAAAAGATTAAGGTTCAGGCTCAGAAGAAAAAAAAGGCGGGCAGTGTATCTGGAGTCAAGTTTCACATTGTGCCCGCAAGCCACAGAGGGATTTTGAAACAATCCGGACTAAATACTTACCGTGTAAAAACAGTACTTTGAATGAAAACAATTCCGAGAGAATTGTAAGAATAATCCCTAAGGGATGCACGGACGTTTACTCTCCCTCTCTTTCTCCACATCTCTGTCTCTCTCTCGGTTTTCTCTCTCTCTCTTCCTCTCTCTCAGCAGTAATTATTGTCAGAATTGTTTCACAATACCATTTACTGCAATGGGGTAAAGTAAACTTAACACTTTGGTCGAGTACATGTAGTACATACTCACCCCATTGGTTGCCTCTGCAATCCGATACCATTATTGTTGAACGATCGAATAGATTTGACGTGGAAATTTCATTGCCGTTAAAATAATATATTAACAGAAATTTTGAGCCTGAATGCAGGTAAAACCGGTGATTATTTTTCGAAATTTAGAATGGATAGTTTCCATACTGTGATTGATTACACGATAACACGTGTATTGTCGATTCAATTATTGATGAAATAAGTTTTTTTTTTTTTTTTTTTTTTTTCTTTCACTGTATGTATTATATATATTTATATTAACGTGCCTTTATTATTCGCATATATATGTATACGTCTACGAAGTATTATACGTGAACAATTTGTACTCTCCAACCCCTCTGACCTTTCACCTCATTCCTAAGCCGTCGTAAAATTAAATGCCCACTTTACAGGTGAGCCCGGTATTTGGCACACAATTAAATCTCATTTCTCGTTCGCACATAGTTAACAAACAATGTCAATCATTCAAATACACCTTCGACCCTGGAGAGCCAATTAAAAATTGGACCAATTAATTTTTTTGCACAGGAGCTGTTGGCCGTTGTTTTTTAATTTTAATTTTAATTTTTTTTTTTTTTTCGCTTTTTTCAAACTTAACAATAGCTGCCCCACTGCAAGTCACCCAAAATTCTAATTAAAAACTCCTGTTTCACCGTACACACCCATATAAGTGGTTAATTTCATGAATTTTTCCTTTACATCGCCTTGGTGCAGATGTATTAGGAAAGTATTGGTCTCGTAGAACGTAGACATCGACGAATCTTTACGTTTTCGGACCCTTATACCATACGAAAAACAGAATCTTGGAAATACGGCCGCATAGATGAAACGTCCTCAAATTTACAGAACTCGACATTCAAATAATGGGCATGAAAAGCCAAAAAAAAAAGAAATCAGGAAACCGGTTGACCTGTGAGCCAATCCTAAAACTTCCCGCTATTTGTCAAATACGTTACAATAAATTTATACTATTCTGTTTATAATACATTGAAGGAGGTTATAAGTATAGTTAATTTACCGTATACAATTTTTTTTCCATCTGATTTTCAAAAATCGAGTTTTTCTCAAATGTCATCATTTCTAGGTTTTAGGGTGTTATATATGTTATATGAAAATTCGATTTTTGAAAATCGGACCAAAACCAATAACTTCCTTTTTTTTTTGAAAATTATCAAGTTTCATAGCGGAAAGTTAAAAAAAAGAAAAGACTTTTGAAATTCACGATGATATATGAATGGAAAAAAATCTGAAATTTACAGAATTTCGCGATCGGATAATGGGCATGACATATAATTTCGGTAATTACATGTGTTTCTGACCAAGGTGATAAAAAGTTTCGTAAAAAACCGTTTTTTAATTCCATATCTTGTCGTAAAAAAAAAAAAAAAACGTTTTTACCTTCTCTCCCCGACCTGCTGCAGGCTATAATGCGGTACAATTGATTACGATAACGTTTCATCCAGTTAATCTAGATTGTATTAGGTATCTTGAATGTATTTCAAAAGTTTGAAAGCTGCTGTAAAGTTAATATCGCAATCTGTATAAAATAGCGACAAAATATATATACACCTACACATACATATAGAGTGCAGAGTCTCTCGCTGCTGTATAGAAAATTTCTTCTTTTAGGAAACGCGCAACAGGTTTACGTGTCTTCCTCGGAACTAGACTACTCGTCCCTCCAGGCTCTAGACATGAAATAATATCATTCTAGAAACTATTACAAACTTCTTGGATAAATATTTTCGATGATTGAAGATCACTTTGTGAAATAAAAGAATAAAATACAACTTCTATATACACATAGGTATATATGTACATATATAAAAGAGTATTAGGAGAAAATTGCGGCTACAAAACTACGATCACATGTCTCACGCGTGCTGCAGGTATAGGAATCGATTATTTCAATTTATTATACCACTTCGTGTATCCTATGAGAGGAAAATAAATCGAAAAATACTGACAACTTGAGTAGATAACTGCATGCAATAAATATATTATATATATCTGTATATTGTACATCGCATCGATTTTACATAAATCAATCGCGCAAGCCCTCTCCGATCTCTATGGAATAAGTTTACAGAGGTAATCTTTTATTGCCTGCACCGGATAAAAGAATCCCTGGGACATGTATTGCACATATATACCTATACACGTATATTTTATTTTTTTTGCCGATTTAACATTATATCGATCACGCGTATGTTTGTTTCGAAGCTCTAGGTACTGTCTCAGGGAAGTAGCAGGTGTTGGAAAAGTTTTAGCTGAGAGGAATTCAATGCAGAAGATATGCGGTGAAACAAGTAGAACAAAGAATTTGAAAAAAGAAAAAACTTCTTTACACCCTTCGTCCATTAATAATCATAAAGATATCACCCTCCAGTTTTTAAAAACCACACTCCACACCTATACACACGTTTAAACTTTATTTATCGATGTATTATACAGTTACAATCGTATATCTATATTGTATATACCGTACACGCTTTAGCCAGGCTATAACAAAAGCTGCTTTCAATTTGATCGTGTATTGTAACGTTCAGATTCTTTGGGTGCACTGAGAAATCCGAAGATAAAACGACTCGTCACTTCCGCAGTTAAAACCTTGAATATATGACAAAAAATGAAAATATGTCGAACAAATGTGTACAATCGGCTGACCACGATGGACCAGACCGAAGACTTCCCGTCCAAATCTTTCAAGGAAAGAAAAAAACACATTTATGGAGATTTCGTAAAATAATTATTGGTAGGCAATTTTCAGATGAGAGGGGTGAAAAAAAAATCTGACCTTGTATTCGTGATCAACGATCCAGAAATCCTTGAGATACCAAATTTTATTCGAATCCGTCGATCCTTTCTCGAGATATCGTCAATTAAATTATTTTTTTCGAAATTTTGTTCTTCGAATATCTCAAAAACTACTGGACCGATCGAATCCAGAATCTAATCAGTTGTAAGTTTGGAGAAGCCGCGTCGATTGATACCAAATTCATCAAAATCCGATCATTCGTTCTCGAGATATCGTCGGACAAAAAATTGATCACACACCCAGACGTCCATCTGAAAATGATCGTAGGTGATTTTGTCCATCTTGAAACGTGGAGATCTGGTGAAAATTCAACTTTGCATTTTCGGGGTGATTACAATAACTTCCCTCTTGCTAAATCGGGAAGTTAAAAAAACCACCAGATATTATCTGCAGTTATTGATATTTGCAGACGATTTTTTTTTTTTTTTTTCTCCAAGATACCAACTAGACCTTGTGTTCTCTGAAGGAGCAATTAGGTGTCCTCTTTTTGCGAAGCTCGCAGTAAGGGCTCATTCCAGAGTCTTCTTTGAACTCGAGTAGGTATGTTTCCAAGTAGGAATAGAAACTCTAGTTTGATCCTCTAAAACCTCAATTACTGTTTTAGATTTCTCGACGTTAATATGATTCTGTTTCAATAGAAATTACGTCCTACGTGAGGTTTCAAGCTTTAAATCAAAATTAACGCTTTCACGCGAAATTCTAATTAATGTCTCTACATCTTAGGTACCTATATGTAAATTTTCGAATTCAACTAACAGCCTCATAAAGTCTGCTCAAAAATCAACTAAATTTGATCAATTTTCATTTTCGATTCAGAATTTATTCATCCATCAATTTACAAAACATTTTATCAAAGACAGAGAAGCTAATTATAGGTCAGAACCAGAATCACAAACTTTTTCTGTATTCTAGAATTTTATTGTGAAATGTCCAAACCAGCATTTCGAGAGTCCAGTTCGCGCCTGGACTCACTCAATACGGACATATCTCGCACTTTTGGCAGGCCGAGTAAAAGGAACAATCCTCGGGATAAAATAGGAGCAAATAGTAAGAATTTGGGGAATTTTTTTTTTTTTTTTCTTTTTCTTCATCCCCGGCTTGGTCATTGCTCGATCGTTTCACCGGCGAGGAATTGGGGAATGGGTAATGGGGAGGAGGCTACAGATACTAGAACTCCTTTTGGTAACACTGTTCCACCCCATCGCCCAACCATTACAACCATTAGCGGGAGTTCCGGCCCTCCTTGGCACTCCGCAATTTCCCACGAGTTAAGAAACGCTTCTATTTACATTTTTATAGGACGCCATGTCGATAGCCGTTAGGTACACTTCGTGGTATTTACGGACCAATCTAAACTATACTCGAGCCAACGCGATTCGTAATGGCCATCGCGTAACGACTCAATGAAAGATGGAAACACTAAGTAGAATTGAAAAAAAAAAAGACGAAGAAGAAGAACAAGAAGAGAAAGGGAAAAGAAAATAATAATGAAGAAAAAACCGCATCGGATAGGCGAACAAAAAAAATCTACATACATATTTATCACGTAGGTATATACGTCAGTCTTTTGTGAAGCCATTCGCTTACCAATCTCCGTATATATTCTTTGCAAATGTTTTTTAATTTTTTTCTATTTCTTTCTATATTATTTTCTATTTTTTGTTATTCTTACTTATTTTTGGATTTCACTTTCTCTGCCAAGAAGCCAAATTTTCTATTCAAACAGAACAGAATACAAAGGACAGAGAAGCTTGTCGAGAGAGCATTGGCTCGTATGAGAACTGGGGCATAAATCTTGTATTTCATTACCGAACACAGTGTGATACTTGATATAAAATAGCTGGCAATTAGTCATTTCGACCTTGCCACCCTCTAACCTTCGAGCGTAACAAATTTCCGCACAGTTTGAAGAGAAGTTCGGTCAAAATTTCGGGGGCTGAATGTCCGAGTGAATTTTTTTTTTTTTTTTTTTTTTTTAACGAACTGTTATACTTCTTCGCTCGTGAATTTTCAATCTAAAAACTCTGCACCCTTACGGTGTCTCATTGTTTTCTCCCCAGTTTAATAAAACCGAGTACCAATTCAAAAAAGATGATAATATTAAACAAAAAAGGAAATAATCATAAAAACACAGAAAAAAATCGAAAAAACAAGGGGGAACGAAAAAAGATACTCCAATATATGATATTTTATACTTGGAGGAAAGTCAACTCGATTTTGTATTCAACGTAGTGGAATTTTACGGACGAATGCAGGAACTGACTGAATGACTGGCGAGAGTACTTTAGACGAGGAAAATGCCAAGGGTGACCAACTTTAATTACTTTTCGTATACAGCAGAGATGATTTTGGCGGAAGGGAAAACGCAGGGCGCAGTTTATAAACGACAGACAGGCAGACAGCAAGAGGAGTCGTTTGTTCTGAAACCGGTCCATGTGAAATTTATAGGTATAATAATGGGTACAGGTACCAGCTATTCCGTTCAATATGCACAATTGATGAATTAGAATGCTGCCATCAACCTCCTGCGATAATTTCAAATCAATTATTTCACAAAGGATATGATTTCTTGACATAGGCCTGCACGGGGTGCATTAATCGAGAACATCTTCACGGTTTAAAATCATCTTCATGGACTCCCGTCGTTTCACATCATCCGCTATATTGCGACTCGTAATTCACATGTTCACTTTCACCCTGACTTACAACGCGAGATAATTTCACCGAAAATTATTCCAGACTGTGGCATGTTTTTGGCACTTTAATGAATAGACTACTACTATTACTTATGTGTAGCCATGACGAAACTCGATTTAATAGGTATGTTCGATACTCATCCCCCGATTATGGAAAATTTTCAGACAGCTCGCGCTGGACACAAAAAGCGGATCTTAAGACACGATGAAAAGTTAAAGTCATTAATTAGTAAGAGAACTACTATAGGTATACGTATAGACATTTCAACGTCGTTCAAAAAGGCGAATGTCAGGCTGGTTTAACATTATTGTTCGATTTTCTGAGAACGAAGTGAGAAATTAATCGCCAAGGCTCACGATTTGAATTGTTTCTTACGTCGAGGCGGGGTTGAGTAATGATACTTTAAAGCTACCTTTAACTGAAGAGACTTTATGCTCCAAGGCACGACTACTCCATTCTTGAAGTATCTTCATAATTCAAAGTATTTCTTCAATGATTAGGTATACGAAACGGAAAGTCACTATATCGCTACATTAGTATTTCTAAATTTGAATAAAAAATCCGGAAACCGGTTGACCTGTGAGCCAACCCTAAAACTTCCCGCTATTTGTCAAATACGTTACAATAAATTGATACTATTGTGTTTATAATATATCAAAGAAGGTTATAAGTATAGTTAGTTTTCTGTATACAAATTTTTTTACGTCTGATTTTCAAAAATCGAGCTTTTGTCAAATTGTCAACGTTTCTAAGTTTTAGGGAGTTATATTTAATGTCAGAAGATATCGCCCAGTCAGTATGTTTATGAGCGAAATTTTAAATAGTTTTTAAATAATTTGACAGATTCGAATTTGAGTGATTCGAAATCAACTCACTTCTATAAATAAAAAAAACGAAGTTTTCGTCGTGCAATATCTTTTAAACTAATCGTTTAATTTTGATGAATCTTACGGCAATCGAAAGGGCTATCCAAAACTTAGATCTAATTAAGTTTTGAGACTCGTCGCACGAACAGTTTAGGAGATATGCGCTGAAAACATGAAATTTTTTTTTTTTTTAATTTTTATTTTCCGAATAACTTTGGAACTACTCTACCAATTGACTCCAAAATCTAATCAGATCTAAGTCTTGATAAACCCTTTCGATCGCTACAAGAACCATTCCAATCGGTCAATTCGTTCTAAAGATATCGTACGACAAAAATTTTGGTTACACACACACACACACACACACATACGGACGTCCATCCAAAAATAGTCGGAATAACTTCCTGGGACCTCAAAACGTCGACATCTGATGAAAACTCGGTTTTCGAAAATCGGACCGAAACCAATAACTTCCCTTCTTTTATGAAAATTTTCAATTTTCATAGCGGGAAGTTAAAAACGTTAACTTTCTTACAATTATTATTTGCTATTGATAACAATTTTCTTTTTTCGGAATTATTTCCTCACATCTTTGCTCCAATAAATCTCTCAGCCGTAAAGTGCACACTCGAAGCATTGACCTAGTATAAATTTTTTTACTTAACGCAGTGGATGTTCAACGGGTTCAGTAGGCGGAAATTTTGAAATTTTTCTACCAAGAATTTCTTCGTGTCGCCATAAAAGATAAAGAAAAAAAAATCCGTGTAGAATATAGGCGCATTTTATTAGTAACAAACACCTTACTTCTGTCGTTATTCTTTTCACTTTATATACCTACGTTCACTACAGTTATTTGTCGTGCAAAGGACGAGGGGATTCCGGCCCTCTGTTCAGTGCGCGATTTTAACGCGCTTGAATTTTTTCAAAAATTCATGCACACTGAACGCTTAAAGTTCGCAATTTATGCTCGAGAGGTTTGTCAGGGCATGTGTATGTATATGCGTAGTATGTACATACATTGAAAAAATTGACTAAAAAAATTTCGCGACAATGATTCTACCTTTTTTTTTCTATATACGCTACGAACACCCGAAAGCTTGATGAAATAGAATATTGCATTCGTATACTCAATTAGTGATGAAAGTTCTACTTAAAATTGATGAAAAATCATCTCGATATCATCTGGTCAGACGTACGTAACTCATTATGAATAAAATCCCATATATATGAAAGCCTTCACCTCCATGAAAAGTTTTGTAATATTTTCCAGCCTCGTATGATTACAAAATGACACGCGCCCGGAGCCAGTTTTCTGAATGAAAAAAATAGAAACAGTTGCCACCATGTATTTACGTCAAAAGCTTCTGTACAATAGAAAAAAAAATGAAGAAAAAAAACAAAATTATTCATATAGAACATAGAAGGATAAAACAACTGTTGACTGCGGATAATTGCATACTGAAAAATAATTACTCTTTTTCCTAATAGTGAGTATACTTCTGTTTAGTATTTAAATGAAATGAATTTCCCGCTTTGAAATATGTGTATTGCTGTTTTTTTTTGTTTTCTTAAGAACCAGTTTTAGTACAGAACTTCGTTAGTCTTTTGAAGCATAATAAAGTAAAATTGGAGAGTTTTGAGTCTCCGGATCTCAGAGTTAGATGCAGTCAAAGCGAAAGCACGATGCTCCAATTTCAGATATTTGGGTCTCCAATTGTTTAGAAAAGAAATCTCCATCCGACGAACCGACATCTTTTTTATGCATCGATATTAGTTGTTCTAGAAAATTGACAAACAGTAAAAAAACAGAAAAAGAAAAAAGTTTCAAAAAGTTGAAAATTTTGGCAGTAAGAAATTTATCACTCGATTCACGTTTGCAGTATCGAAAAACCATCCGTTCAATGGACAGAGATTTGTTTTCTGAACAATTATAAAGACCCCAATATCCAAAAACGAAGCATCGATTGATCCAAATGATTGCATGACCCTGATAAATTACAACTTCTGAATTGTACTTGATTATGTTTCAAAAGATTGACGACCTACTATGGTAGAAAAAAGCTGGTTGATTGAAGAACGATTTAGACACATGCCAGCCCTTAAAAAACACCACTATCTGATCTTCGAGGTGTATCTACCCCCTTATTCAGATAACGAGGGTGCAGAAGTAGACCTTTGAGATTGTTCGCAACTAATCAACGCAATTTCTCGTCTTGGATATGAAATAACAGGAGCTGCAGTAACCATGAAGAAAAATTCCATCTCCTCCATCCTGGCGAGCTCCTTTAAAATCTACGATATTTCTATACCTGTCAGTTCCACCCTCCTCTATACCTGGAATATTAGGCTGCCCTCAGTTGACAGGACGAAATCGTTCGAGCCACAAAGTATGAGATTCGCATCCGAGACTTTCCTGATAACCCTGCAGAGCTTTTTGGCTGTAAAAATCGTTCAATAAAATCCTGTATCATTCACCATGTAGATACATACGTCTAGGATCGTTCCTGGAGTAGATCACGTGATACCGAAGGATATATCAGACGTCAGAATTTTTTTCTTTTTTTTTTTTTTCTATTTCGTTGTTTTTTTCTTCCGCTATTCTTATCGGCACGTTAGTTTTATTTTGATTGGATATAGTGCCTATATCGGGAAAAATCGGTACGTTTTTAAGAGTTTGTTGCGTGGCTAGAGCCTATACACTCTCAACAATATCCTGCAGATAGAGATTTTTCATTTCTTTTCCACTAATTTAATATGCCTATTTATTAACTTTATTTTTCAAGGAATTCAATATTTTTAGTAACGGAGATCAGAGATACAGTTTTTGGGAGTGATAAATTAACTTCTTTATGCTTTACGGTAGATATAATCTATTCGAACTAAGATCCGCTAAAAAAAATTGACATTTTTATTCAGTAGCACGAAATTCTGTCTATAAAATTTTATCGGATCGCTAATTTCTAATCTGAAAAATAGAATTCGAAATTCAAACATGCGTATCCAATTGAAATATTTGAATCATTCAAGGTCTACAAATGTTTCGGATTTGAAATTTTTGACCTCAAATTCGGAATCGGAGATCCCAAAAAATCCCGAGTAACAAAACAGACTTTGGTATTAATTGTTGCGGTCAAGTTGCATGAACATTGTTAACACGGTGTCGAATTTTGCGAGTTGATCAAATGAAAAGCTTGTTGTCGATTGAGGTACCACTTAGAGTTTAATGACAACGCTGCCCTTTTGGGAGATTGATTATCCGATGCCGTTGCAGGGAGGTGGAAAAAACGAATGTCGATTTGATTTGGCACAACCTGCAAAATGGTGAAATAGTTGCGAAAAATTCTTTTTCAAACAGCGTGCGCAAAGTTCGACTTGGCGCACGGATTTGCGTCTGCAAAATAGCCACTTCTCGCCGTGTGCAAAATCGAGCTTTTCACACCTTCTTTGGAAAAATATTATACGAAAAAAGTGTGTCGTAATGTACTACTTTCCTTTTTCAATCGGGAAAACGTTGAAAATCTAATATTGTTAAGGAGACCAGTTGGGAAATTTGGAGTACTCCAAATTTTAACTATTTGTCAACCAAAACTTATTTCACATCAAAAAAAAATTTTCTTTGAAAAACTTTGTCGTAAGGTTTCAGGCACATCGTTGGTCCAATTCAACCTCTCAAGGTCTTGCTTTCTTCGGACAGCAATTCTACATCTTATGAACGTAGAGATCAGTAAAAAAAAATCCTTGTGAAAAGTTACGGTCAATTATCCAAAATTTACAATATTTAGGCCACTAATTTGCAAATAACTTGGCCAACACGAAATTGTAAAAAAATTCCCTCGTTCACATGATGAGGATTTCTTTTCCGAACAAAATGAGCCCTCAACGACCCTAATCGGACCACGATATGCCTAAAACCTTACGACAAAGGTTTTCAAAGAAAAATTATCTTTTGATGTGAAATAAACTTTGGCTGACAAATAAATGCATTTTAGAGTACTTCGAATTTCCAGAACCAAGCCTGTACTCGTTCCCTTAATTATTTTATTGGAAATGAAATCTGACCTTGTATAGTATACACCACTCTGCATATAGCCTGCCGTATGATTGGCGTATCTTGAATCACGTCCTACCAGTTAAATGTACGAAACAGGGAGGCGAGTTATCGGACATCGTAGTAGCAGATGGTATTGAATTCGCTGACTTTATTCCACACGTAATAAAACGTCGGGTACTTCCGGATAATGAAATTCTGGCTTTAGTACCGCGATACTAACCAATATCCTACGTTATGTGAGTCCCTATACGTACACAAAATTTCGGGACATATGAAAACATTAGGTGGCGAGGGTGGAGAGCATTGTTATATCAATACCTCACCCCCTCCCGTCTAACAGAGGGTTAAATAATGCTTTGAAATTTTTGTGCATTTGCATTAACGTAGATCAATATTTGCGACATGCAAATTCGTACTGTCTACTATACGTGTTCAAATGGTATACGTTAATAAATTGAGCCAGGAATAATGAACAGCCATATAATTACGGCTAATGATGTTTTCAGTATATATTTTCATCTTTTTTTCATTTTTTTCTTTTTAATTTTACATTTTTGTTTATCATTAACTTTTTACCGTGTTCGTGAATGCTAATTAACCCGCGTTTGAACTCTTTGACCACACATCACCCCTTGCCTATACGAAATAAATATCTTCAAACTAAATTTTCCTATACTGATATAAATCTAACGTATCTGAAAATACAGTTAGCTTGTTGATATTATAACTATAATTAAAAATCGAGGAAATTTCTGATAGAAAAATTTTCTACTATAACGTTCATCAGAATAATTACCCGCAAGGATTTACAAAAACATCGGCCCACTTCAAAATTTGGATGACAATTTTTTATTCTGAAAGCCGAAAATTATCGTATTTTTTTCATCAAAATCGGTTAGGGCGTTTTTGAGATAGCTTTTGTGTCTCATACGCAAAAACGGGACGATTAAAGAAAAAGGGGGATGTTTTTTCATGTTTTCAAGTGTCCTACTATCACCCAAAAAAGTTTCAATGAAATTAAAAATGGCGCGGCCAAATTCTGGTCAAGTTCACGTGGAATTCCCCATATTATCTCGGCTGTAGGTATATAAGACTCTTTCAAAGTATCGTTAAGTGAAATTTCAAAGTTACACAACTTTCATTAAAAGTAAAATGTTTTTTTTTTTTTGTTGTTTCTATGCGTGGGAAGATGTAAGTGAATTGATAACTTCATTATCAAGGTATGCATAAGTAACGGAGTTCATTCTTAATTCGTATACGTATAATTGTGGATACACGCGTTACGTAGGTAGAAAAGAATTTTCTGCATCCTTTCATCGATCGACTGCAATTCGTACCTTCAACTCACGTTGAGTATTTTCTGGAATTTCAAATACAACTGATGTTCATTTTATATACGAGGTGACATATCGTGTGAGAAAGGAATGCTTTCACATAGCGAATTGAATTTGAGGAAATGTTGTCTTCTTTCTTTTCGACAATGAATATTGGTATAGGAGTTTGGAATTTCGGTTTGAATTATCCTTGAATTGGTTGGCATAAAGCTGAAAGGGACGGTGTAAGGCTGAAATGCGTATAAAACAATATAAAAGCAATCACAACTGGATTCGAGGATGAATGATCATGGAGGATATTTCCCAAAATCCGGAGATGAGATATCTATATGTATATATTTCTTTTCTATATCCTTTTGGTCTTCTTTTTTTTTTTGGTATCATTTTTTTTTTTTTCATGTGGCTCGACAAAGTGAAGGCGAGAACGTGATTACGTTTGTTTAAAGTCTTTGGGAATAAAATTGGAAGCGGTGACAGAAAACGGCGAGAGAAAAGCGACGTGAACTGCCGGAAGCCAGTAAATCTCCTGCCGCAGTCAGAATTGAGTTACGGCTCCATTCAGCATCTCCGTTAAGTAACTTCTCTTCGGCCTCGCTTTGCCTCTTGCTTCTTCTCCACCCCCTTCGTTCTCCTGCCTTCCTCTTTCTACTCCTCATCCTCTTTCCCAGTCGCAGTGCCCAGGAAGTTGCAGTATATAATCATATATATATATATACCTATACAGTACATATATATGCACATATAATCGTCCTGGTGCATCGCAACGCTTTCTTCCAGCATCCCTGACCAATCTATTATAACCGTAGGTATATAATTCCGAGTGGCAAATCGCTGTGGGCTTTCAACCATTCGATGTTTCATTTATTCTTTGCTAACGAGGTGACTGACTTGAATAAGCAGTAAGGTGATCGAGCGGAAACAGTTACAAATCCTGGAGTCGTTGCTAAATGGTGATAAAAATTTCTTTTTTGATGAGTCTTAGAACGCCAACGTTTCTTTTTTTTTATTATTTAAATGGAATTGAAATCGGCTTCTCAATGAGAATGTGTCAATCTTCTCTTCTCATTCTCATCGGGATGGTAAAGAAAGGTAACCATCGTTCAGAACTATTCAAGTTCAACTTGTGAGATAAAATTTTCTTAGACTTTTTACTAGAAGATGTATTCGACTATTATACGAAACTGTAAATTCTCGGCTTCAGCCATAGGTATATGTAAGAATCTTACTACAATAACGACAAAGTATACCTACCATGCTTGTTACCCGATTCTATACATGCTGTACCTAACTACCAACTACCAACTATCAATCTCTGTCAGGAATCACGTTTTTCCTGAAGCTGACACCTGCCTTGTAAAGAAGAGAGCGTGACACACGAAAGAAAGATACGGAAATAACAAATATTCACGTACGTAAGGCATGAAACCTCGCGTGTCGAGTAATAGGAATTCAAACTAGTAGCTATTTTGACACGAGATGACAGTCGACGACTGGGATAAAAGCGAAATTTTTATATCGACGATGTGCATAGATTTGAAAAATTCATCTCATTCGCTGTAATCGATGACTTATAGCCAATCAATAATCCCATCATTCATCCTGTGGAGAATTAATTGTACCAAGAAAACAAAAACCAGCCTTAATTGATCACGAAAACGGTCCATCGATATGTAATCCTAAATTCCTGAGCAACGTGAACATAGGAAAATCTCTTCGCTGCAGTGATTCGTCGAAGGTCAAGGCTGACTCTTTAAAAGTGATAATCTACGTATTGAGCCGAGCTTGTTATTACTTTAATTGCCAATGTCAATTGCAAGATGACAATGAAAGGAAGAGAGTTGACAACGTATGGTAGTTTAGCTCTTGTACATAACATAACATCTATAAGCACTGTTACAATGACATTAAAGTCAATTATACTTGAAACTTTAGAGGTAGAATATTAATACTGTTGTTTTAGTCGCTGACTCCGTTGAGTCTATATACTGAGTGAGTACCCACGCTACTCCGTTTAATTAGCAATCTCACAATTGCGAAAGGTTGTATTGTGTGGGTGATAGTTTCGTATATGCAAGGCAAAACTGATCGCTGGACCAAAATTTAATTTTCAGAATAAATTCAGTTTATACATTATATTAATTCGACTGCAGGCTTCGAACTATTCATAACCTCGGTGATGTGAGAGGAGCGTATTCAGTATCCGAAAAACATGAAACAGGTTCGATGAAAAGATCTGAAATTTACAGGACTAATGCATTCAGATGGTGGGGAGGAAAAATCGCCGTTTCTCGTTCGATTCGAACGATTACTTCTACGAGGAAAACAAATTTGACTTCCAATGTCAGCCTATATATTATTCACAACTTCCCAGTCATTCGGTGATTACACATATGTTTGTAGATTGATGAAAAATACCGTGAAAAATAGTTGCTTTCGTACCGTGGGCGTAAAGTGCAATTTTGCGCCCGCGGTGCGAAATAGCATATTGTGTACCGAGGGCGTAAAGTGAGCTTTTTCAGACCGAGTATAGAGTTGGCAGTACGAGTCGAAGGCGAGCCAACATGAGCCGAAGGCGAGTGCGTTCGCGAGTCGAAGACGAGTATTCCAACCACACGAGATTAAAAAGCTCGCTCAGCCCTTGGTCCACACCATATTTTTTGTAACGCATGTATGGATTTTTTTTTATCACAATTTCGAACACGTTATAAGTACATAAAATATATTTTATCTCAATTATTGATAATTTTCTCGAAAGTATTGAAAAACATTTTAGCGAGCGTTTTCAGTTTTTTTTGCCCGCATAAGCGCAGTCAAAAAAAGATCGAAAACGCCCGCTACTGATCGAGTAGCGGGCAAAAAAAAAATTAAAAACCGCCTGCTGCTCGGCGTAGCCGGTATTTGAATTTTTTTTTTTTTTTTGCCCGCTGGTCTGACAACGGTCACTCTAGGTCCGCTTAATGGGTCACAAAAACGCGAAAATGGTGCATGTGTTACAAAAATGATTTTTCGTCAGGTTGGCGTGAAGTATAACGCTTTTTAGGCTTGTTTTATGCGGGCGCAAAGTCGGACTTTACGCTCACTATGACGAAAACGTATTTTCCGTAATGTTATATAATGAAATTTATTATCATTGAAGTTCGATTAAGTTATTTAATTAAAAATCCTCTTCTTTTACAAACATCTTCGTATAAATCGTGTATGTAGAAAAAGAAAAAGAAAAAAAATCCGTGAAATTGTAGGGGATTGCTTTTGTCAGTTGTGAGTGCCACTGTATCCGTCTTCCCCCCCTCACAGTTATAAAGTCAGGCGGCGGGGCTTAGGTCGGGCTCTACTGTTTGAAATCTTCTTTTTTTTTTTTTGTATTTTTCCCTTTTTTACTTTGTTTCTTTCTTTCGTTCTTTTCTCTCTTTTCTACTCTACCGCGAAGAATTTTGAGCACCAGCTCATGAATGCAAATGAAACCGTTGCCTTTCCCTCGTCTTATTATTCGCCACGTATTAACCTACCTGCGGCTTTACAAATGGCTCACTGTCATTACCACTATTTATTTTAACCAGTTAGCAAGTTATACAAACGAAACAGAGAGCCAACCAAGTAATTATTATATCCCGTAGAATGTGTACGTAGTAATAATAATTATTATTCTTATTATCATCATCATAATTTTTTTTTTTTTTCCCTTATACTCCCACTTTCTCATTACGTTTCGAAACACGTTTACCCACCAAATTCAGGCAGGCGCACGTTTATGCCAGCGAGTGTTTGATTAAATCGTTTTAATGAAATTACGTTTAATTAAGAAACAAAGCGAGAGTTGGCGCAAGATCCCGCAAAAAGTGAAGAATATGGAAAAATACCGTAAAATATATATATCTTGCCTATAAATTTACTTCGTCTCTATATCTACCCTATGTATACGCAAATTTTATCAAATATTTACCCGCACGGTTTCCTTTCAACTCCCAATGCAGCTCGTATAGTAGAAATTTTGTTCCGGCAAATTCAATGCAAAAATTAACGAATAAAATTGTAAAATACTGTGAAAAAAATTTTATCCTCAATTGACAACCAACTCGAATTAATTGACCCTCCTGCGGATCTGGTATAGCGGAATAAAATCAAGTTTATTTTTTGATAGGGCACGTAATAAACTCTGTTTAAACAAGATTTACTGCAAATTTAACGTAATGTATCGGTGGAGAGATTCTAAACAGCAAAAGTAATCCCAGTTTTTTTTTTTTTTGTTTTTTTGATTTACGGAATGTAATCAAGACCAGACCGGGATTACTCTTTTCTTATCTTTTTATTTTTTCTGGAAGACCAAATCTATTTTCTCTGTTAACAAGCTCGTTAATAATTCAAACTATTTGCTAGCTCTCGGTGCTAGCGGACGCTGGGACATGTAGGTACACTTTAAATCTCAAGGGCCGAAGCCCCGGTACGTTTAAAATGACTTCTCTGGAGGCTTCAAGGTTCAAGGGTTAAATGCCAAAGGTTGGGTTTAGGTACCTAATTACTGGAGAAGTTTATGCCACTGTTTGCATCTATGTGGGACGTGTAGAGTAAACGCGTGGACCTGATCCTTTGCCGTAGAACAACGTGGCGACAAACTTTCTCAGGGTTTCATTACACTGTACCGTTTGACAAAGCGTTCTCAATTCAAATGAACAATAATTAATAATCCACAATATGTACGATGGAAAATATTTTTCGCGTTCGCTTCTAGCGAAAACAATTCGACTTTAGATTTTTGGAAATCGTCGTTTTCGCCTCATTTTTTGATAATTTTATGTTCTTGTTCTTTTTTTTTTTTGGAGCAAATTTATATGCGCAAAAAAAAAGTACCTACCTGCACCGTTATCGTCATGTATTCGTGGTGGCTATACTTCCTCTCGACCATCGGTGTGATAACATCTACCCTTTAGTATGATATCGTTCGTAGTATATTATTACAGCGGGATGAACACATCTTTGTTATATAACGGTGTTCCAAGTATCAAATCATATGAGTGTATAGTATTGACGCAGACTTTGTGGCGCGTTGGAGAGAACTGTAGTAGAAAAGAATGAAAAAAAAAAGTAAGAATAAGAATGAGAAAAATAAAAATAAAATAAAAAAAAAAAAGTTGGAAAACAAGGGAAGAACCCTTTGAAAAGTATTCGGAAAACTATCTCAATGTTCTTGATTGCTATTCTCTGTAACCAGCTACCTACGACGGGGGATATAGTATAACATGATAAAGCTAGAAATGGGGGGTGAAGAGAATGAAGAGGCGCGTGCGAAAACATGACCAATGCGATTAACGCAGATGCTTTTAGGCGAATGAGAGGCAAACACAAAGTTTACCAACTTCTGAATCCCACCGTGCGGTCGACCTTGTAATTCCTAACTCACTAAGCTGGGAGGGAACCAAGTCTTCGTTTATGAATGTTAACAAAGGCTTGTTCGGCTCCTCGGAACACTAGTAGTCCTGCAGTTAAACACGAGCGGAATTTTCTTGAATAAAAAATATATCTGGCAAAAAACAAAAACTGTTACTTCGCAAAGATGCTCATTATGACTCACTCCCCAAGATGCTAGAAATCCTGTAACCGAAATGGTCTGCTCGAGCTGTTGGCTAGGAAAAAAGATACTCGGAACCAGTTTTTCGATGATATCTCGGACACCGTGAATGATATCGCGATAAAAGCTGGAATAAAAAATAAAGTAAATTAAATTCTCTGTAAAAAAGGTGGTATACGTTTTTTCTGTATCTTCGTTGGTTTCGTTGTATTGCAACGGAGAATGTGTCACGTTTGAAATTTCATTTTAGGATTATAAAATGAGTGAATACAGCAAAACCGATGAAGATAGAGAAAAAGTGTGTTCTACTTTTTTTATAGAGAATTTAATTATCTTCATTTTTTATTTCAACCTTTTTCTCGATATCATTGACGATGCTTGAGGTATTATCGGAAAACCAGTTTCGAGCAACTTTTCTCCAATAATGTAGCTCGAGCTCTGCACTTTGTGACGAGGATTTTCAGTATGTATGTGCATAGAAAGGTGAGTCGCAAAACGAACATCTTAACCGAGTTACAACTCTTTCCCGATTATTTTTTCTACATTTCACTGTTTGACCGGACTCAATTACGGATCTACTTCAATACATATAATCGGTTTTCTTTTCATTACAGCATCCTCTTGCGACACGGTGTTCAACAGTGATCTAACGAAAACTGGGATAGTAACATCACCGGGCTACCCCAACCCCTATCCAGCAAGATCATACTGCAGATACGAGTTTCAGGGAAGAGGTAAAGAACGGGTCCAAATCATTTTCCAAGAATTTCATCTCCACCATCTTTCGACTGATCCAAAAGAGTAAGTAAAAATAAATGGTGAATCGTTTCTGACTAAAGGAACAATGTGGTAATTTTGACGTGACGAAATATGACGGTCAGAATCTAAGCCAGTACGTTTAGTCAGATGGATTGAATCAATCTTTGGATAGGTATAGAACCTTTGTCACTTTAGCTAGATTTCATACGTTCGAAAATATATCTGCGAGAATGATTTTTTTATTTTTTTTATTAGAATATGAAGGTCCCGTGATACCCAACTAGGAATTGTTAGAAACGGGCTGTGCAGATATCTTGAATTCTATAACATGATAGAACCGCGAGACAATAAAAATACCGGGTAATCCCTGGGCGCATCTTTTGTGAGAAAAATGAAACCTGCATTGAATAAGTATCCTCCGTTCCCGTAAAACCGGGCAAAAACTCGGCACCCAAGGATTTTCAATATTTTGTTTAATTTTGAAAATGATGAAGTGCGTACTTGTCAAAAGAGAGAGGGAGGAGAGAGAGAGAAAGATAGAGAGCCACCCAACTTTTATGATATGAAATTTCTTAATAAAAAAGTAACTCGGGATAGAAGCTTTTGCGAAAGCTCAAAGTCGTGGAACGAGTGGTCTGTCCTTTATTTGAAAATAAATTTAATAACATTCATTTATATAATAAGATATTAGTTGAGACGAAGAAAGAGAGAGAGAGAAAAAAAAAGAAAGAAAAATAGAAAAAAGACCACGAAACAACGAAACTTTGGGTGAAACTTTGCGCGATAATCAAGAAGCACGGTGTCGGATTACAGCTGGAATAATTGCAGGCTAACAAAACCTGTAAGAAGTTTCGAACCGCGAAACTTCAAACCGCACATCCCCCTGAGGCCAGGGAAAACTCTGCAGACGCCAGACATCGCGTTGAAAAGCAGATCGCCTGGGTTATGTATGTACATACATAAAATGGATATATCTTTATCCGATTCTCGTATATGGCAGTGTCCGCTCTTCCGAACTCTGAACCTTCGCGTAAATAAATAACTTAGCATAAGTAATGTGTTGGGTGAAAATCATCACCGTGTAATAAGTGCTACTATTTCTTTGGATCCGGGTAACATGCCATTTTCATTTCTCCAAACCTTCACTTTTGGGATTATTCTAAGCCACCGTGGGTGCAAAAAAGGGTTGCTAAAATGTGCATCACATGGCGCATGAATCAAATCTGATTAGTAAGGAGTACATCACGATTTTGGAAATGAATGAATAATATCTTAAAACTGTCTTTCTTGAAATCAATTTTTTTTTAACCATGTCCACGTGAATTTTCCGGAACCACTTGACCTCAAATCTTGAAATATGCAGAGTTTTTTTTAATCACGTTTGACTATCGAGGTTGAATTGTCGATGGATGGCTCGAAAATCGCATCCATGGGCAACGTTCAGGCGTTTTGCTTTCATGATTTTGATGATCCATTTTCTGTGTAAGTCCCTGCAGAGTTTCACTTGCGGCCTTATACCTTTCACAACGATAGATAAAAATTAAAGTTTCTATTATTTCTGAATAGTACTTTGAGTATATGTACCCCTAAAGCAAGAACTACGATCTGTCTTTGTACTTGATACTTATTTCGTGGGCCTCACACTTCTACGTCCCCTAAAGTTATAAAGTTATCGAGAATAATGCGACGTACTCTGGAAATGATGAGATTCATTTACTTGGCACTTTGGCTCTTTTGATAATTTGGTAATTCGATTGTACCTCTGGTTTCTGCCTTGTAGAGTGAATTTGGAACGCTTTGGAAACTGCCGAATTAATGAAGAATAAAAAAAGGAAATAGTAGGTATATATTTGTACGATTTCTGGTCTGGACGTTCGTTCGTCCCGGTGCGAATGGTGACGCGAGTGTGTAATGGTAATGGCGGTCCGTGGGCCATTTCAACTCCGATGGGAGAAACTTTGTCACGTAACTTCTCATCGTCGCTACGTATTTACGGTTTCCTGTCACAACGCGGTATTCCATTACTGCATCTTCACCCACGGGCAGTTCCTGTTCATTTTCCTAATGCAAATATGTGCCCACGAATGCAAAGCCACTCGGAGCTGCTGTAGGTATATTCAGAAAAATTTTCAAACCCTAGGCGAGTTGGGATATTCCCGTAGGTACATATACGAGTGGCCACATTTCAAGAGTTTGAAACGAAACTTCAATTCATGGAATACTTTCAACAATTATTGCCAATAACATATTATACGCCGTTCTCAAAACGTATGAATATATAAACAACCGTCGATTGTAAAATGAAATTTAATGAATATTAAGGTGCTAAGAACTTCCGCGTTACCCGAGAATTGAAATTCGGAATTCACATTCCAAAGGAACCCGAGAATCGAATTAATATTTCAACCTTTCATCCGGATGATACAGAAATATCGTTTTTATATATCCGTAAGGGACGCCTGTACAGTCGACTTTACCAATAAAATAAAAAAAAATAAAAATTACACTATGAGAAAGCATGAACTGATGAAAAAAAGCTTTGCCAATCTCTTCGAATTATATCCACAAATGCGTGAGAAAAGTTTAAACTGAATAACTCAAGATTTGTGACTTTTGAAAACCTGAATGTTTGAAGTAAAATCACAACGCTTTCTGCATCACAGATATTGATTTTTTCAATTCAAAATTTTCCGTCTCATTTGTGAATGTAATTGCACAGTTTTTTTTTTTTTTTTTTAGATCAGGAGCTTTATTCCAATAGAACAAATTATTTTGGAAATCTTGGTCGAATCTTCTGTTCAGCGGCACTGCACCTTAAAAATTTCGGTACTTTCCGGCGTCTGTACGGATGAAAATGGGGATCGATTATCTAATATAGGTAGAATACCTTTGAAAGAATTCTAATCCATAAAGTACCTCGTTGACCTGCCTTTGTCCTGTTTGAATTTTTGAATAAAGTAAAGAATCAAATATTTAACAACGAGCAATAACTGAAACTCGTTAGTCGATGCAGTATAGGCTACAATACCGAGGCTTAAAATGATGTATCGTTTATATACAGTTGGAAATGAAGGGGCGTTCTTCTCTGTAAGAGTCTGAGTTTCTTTTTTTTTCTTTTTCTGATTAGTATCAATGAAAGTTTCCTCGGGTTTCGTCCAGCCCCTTTTTTTTGCCTCAGCCAATTTTCTTTATTATATCTACCAACTTTGATATTAAGTTCGATCGTGGCTGTGCTCATTATTATTGTCATTATATCATTATTACCTTGTTCTTTTTTTTTTTTTTTTCTTCTTCTTTTTCACTTGGCTCGTTTCATCGTTAATGATTCATTCTATCTCCGCCTCAAATGATATGAGAAAAAAAAAAGTTAAATAGACGGAGGAGGGAAAGAGAGAGAGAGAGAGAAAGTTATCTTACGGCTAATTATTTACAAGTAGATACTCGTTGTTCGCAACGAGAAAATTATTTCTGGGGGAAAATAATTCATCGTTAGCTAACGAGACCCTGACCGTCGCCGGGTCGGCGGGTGATCGTTAAATGTTAAAATGAGCTCGGGTCATATTTTTCAGGTCAAATTTATGTTACACGGTACGTATATTTATACCTAAAATTAACGTAACATAGAAAAAAAAATTTCTAATTTCATACAACTGCAGTATAAGGGTAATTTCAGACTTTATAATATTGAAAATTGTGCAAGTAATCACCAATTTACCAAACCTATATATAATATACATATATATAGACCAACGGTGCCAAATGGGGTTAACGGAAAACGAGCAAGCTAATTCCGAGGCTTACTTTTCCTGTCCATAATAATTCATTGCCAAGCCCCCGCCCGCTCTTTATTCACGTTCGCGTGACAAGCATTCCCGTTTTTGCCAAATGTAAAAATGAATTCATATACCTCCCACCCGGAGCTACGGTAGGTATATATAGTCCAATGTATGTTTCATCCGTTCCTTTTTCATTTTCATTTTCATTTTCATTTTCATTTTTTTTAATTTTTTTTTCTCTTCCTTTTTTTTCCCCCTCGTTTTATTCCTTCATTCGCAACCCCTCGTCGGTGAAAATTTCAGCCAGCCAATTGGCTCTGGTTACCCTCCCTCACGGAATCGATTTAAAGATTAAAACACAGCTGGTTGTAAACCTCTATTAGATTTTAGGTATATACATGTACACTACTAGTTCTATTCGGAAGAAGTGCAGAACGGAGAACTTACTCTTCTCGAAATTACCTAAAACTGACTTTCTGGAATACAGCTACTATTTATCAGAATTGTTGTAAGCCTTTATTCTTTATCCAGTTCATCCCATTTTCTAGCAATCTAAAATTCCTAATTGTAAATTGAAATAACCCTGCTTAGCCCGTTAAGGAAGATCTAAACAGACGATTATAATTCCACCAAAATCGCAAAATAATTTTTATAATAGGAATAAAGCTTCTGCATTTGAAAATAGCAAATGGCATCTATAAACAAGGCAGAATGAGCAGTCCCAAGGGACTCTACTCAACAGGCACTCACGATTTATCAGTATCATAAGTATCAAGTTAATAGAGGATAAAAAATAGCGATATTTATCTACGTAGGTAAACTATCAGAATAGATTTCATATCCTAAGTTTTCTTGCCAGGGGCATAATCCTCAATTGAAATGAGAGTTATGCTCCAAAAGACAAGAGATTAGGGTTGGCGCAGTAGTGTCGACCAGTCCGGACAGACAAAAATCGTGCTTAGAAAGGCAAATTCATGAGGCACTCCGTACTTCGTATATAAAACGAGTGCCTGAAAAGCTGGAAAAGCTTTCATTAAAAACCTTTATAATATCTGTGATGCAAGAAGCATTTTGATTATAGTCTCAAATATTGAGGTTTCAATAAGCTCCTTGCTTAAAAATTTTTTTGTACTTTAGTTTAAGCTTCTCTGGAACATTTGTGAATATGATTTGAAGAGCTTTTTCGAAATAATATCATGCTATCTCATGGTAGAAATCATTTTACAGTATTGATAGAGTAAACTGTATAGCTGGGATCCCTTAAGGGTACCGTGGGATTACTTGGCCAGAAAATAGCGATATCCATAAAAAATGATCGCACTAGGTATTTGAATATTTTTTTTTTTTTTTCTTCTTCTTTAATCTACAGAATCGTTCCATAATTTTAACAACGCTCAACGTCTGCATAGATATATATGTATATATACTTATATATATATATTATATGAGTACGACAGAAGTAGAAGAGAAAAAAGAAAGAAAGAAATACGTCGACGGTGTAATCCACCCCTTATATTTTTTGATATTCTTATCTGTCATTCTGTCTGTCTCGTTCTGACTCTTTATTTCTTTCCCTCGTTTCTCTGTTACTCTCGCTATTTCACCCCCCTTATGGCTTTCCCGAAATGACACGGGAGACTGACGGGTCGTAGTGAAAATCATGCGTACTTTGGAAACCCGCCCGTTTTCCCCGACGCGCAAGATTAATAACTAAATGGACGAGCTAGTGAATTATTGAATAGCTAAGCGTGGGGAGAACAACAAATTCACAATTTACACACAGCGTGGAACATATACGAATTGGCTTAAGCAAGCAAGGCTTAACCAAATATACAGGGGTATTTCAAAGTTTCCTCTTGACGAACACGTGGAATTTAGTATTTCTTGTCAATTATTATACGCCTCTGCAGAACCCGAATCGTATAAAATTCGACTCAACGGTGTAACGAAAAAATTAAAAAAAAAAAAAATGGAAAGTTATGACAACCACCCTGAAAATAAAAATTCAAATTTTCACCAGATCCCCATATTTTGAGGTCCAGAAAATCGACTTCAAACGTTTTTAGATGGCCATCTGGGACTGCGTGTGTCATCAATTTTTTGTCCCACGATATCTCGAGAATGAACGAACGGATTTCATCCTTCCCTGCATCAATCGATACAGTTCTTTCTAACTCAGAACTGATTAGATTTTGAATTTGATCGGTCCGGTAGTTTGTGAGTTAATCAAGGTAGAAGCTTTTGAATAAAAAAATTTCCATTCAAGATACCTCGAGACCTGATCATCGGATTTCCATGATCCAAGTCTTAATCGATAGAACTTTGACCAACTTAAACTCGGTCAAATATCGAGATTAATCGATCGAGTATTTTTTGCGTTAGAAGAAGAAAAAAAATTTTCTTTTTCTCATAGAGTACCATTTTTTGAGCTTGAAGAATCTGTGCTGGAAGTTCTAGTGCTGACCCATCGATGTCAGACGAATTTTCCGCCCCATAAAACATCGGAAAGTCATGTTTTCTTTTTTGTCTCGTTCCAGGTGCGAAGGAAGCGACTCGCTCTTGGCATACGTTCACATTGATGGAAAAATGGAAAAGATCGATTCCTTTTGTGGGACGTCAACACCGAAACCATTGATGAGCAACGGTCCAAAATTATCCTTAGAATTTAATGGGATCTCGTCATCTCGGCATGTACGAGGATTCAAAGCGACATATTCATTCACTGAAAGTGAGTATATTATACATTTACATACATATACCTTGAGTTGAAGGTATGGTGTAAATGGACTCCGTGATATAACCCATTACATACATAGTTGGCCAAAAGGCGAGACATCCTGGAATGAAATTCAAACCCGGTTGAGGTAGCCAATTATTATTGTATACTTCCATTCGTAATATCAAGCCACCGAATCTCATTGTTACACATAGCAATGAATTGGATTTCGAGAGAATGGGTAATGGTATATAATGCGTTTAGATCTCCGGTACATAGCTGCAGAGGCTTGCCGGTCGAATCATTCTCTCCGATTCGAAAAGCACTAAAGCAGAATTACGTAGAAATCTAGCCGCAAATTATCTCTCAACCCTTTACACTAAATGCTAAACGCTGTACTGGAGAGTACAGGGTTTTGCTGGCCTCAATGAATACACGAAGTCCCAAAGCGTTTCGAGTATATTCACTGACCCAAAGGTTTTCGGCTATGCCAAAAGGATCTCTATAATACCAAAGTTAAAGGTCGCACTGTATCGTAGTCGAACTGTGACGAGTTTCTATCCCGGGTGAATACCCCGAGGGCAACCCCTCGAGAAAATCCACACCAGTTGACGACACACGAAAATCTATATCCCAACGGGTTATGCCGAAAACAAAATTTGTTGGAATGTTATCAACTGTAACGATTATCCATCACCTCGTCGAGCAATAAGTCATCGTAGTTGGGTACACGTTTCCGACACGATAGCTGCGTTTAATGATCTTACTCGCGATTATCTCCCGCTCCCTCTCCCTCTTCATCCCCCTAGATCTCCACCTATAATATATACCTATACGTGTATATCTCTAATCTGTCTGTATCTATGTATTTATCCACACGTCTCTTACCCTCTCGTTGACACCTGCGTCAAAATTTCAATTTCCGTTGAGTATTCTATCGCGATATTAATACGACATCGCGTGGATCTGGGTGCGGGAACGTTTGTCAATTGACCCCAGTTATAGTACGTGACGACAGCTGCACCAGCGTAAATTGAAATGAAAATTTGCTGTAATCATTCACCGAGTATAACGCAGGTATTCAAACTTTAAGCGAGTATAAGGTTTGACAGATTTTTAAGCATAAGAGATCCATCTTTTTTTAAGCAATTTAACTACGTTACATCACAGCAAATTAAGGCTGCTTATAAAAGTTTCTTTTTTTCATTTTTATCTTGTTCTTTTTCTTTCTAAATTATCAGCAAAGTATTTCGGAACGATCGGCCCCGATACGTATGTTTAAATCGTAAACATCGGTACGTTCTCATTTTCTACATCTCGCTGCAAGGGGGGAGAAAATAAATGAAATACACACATTTTTTTTTTTTTTTTTCGACAAATATATAATCTCTGATATATTCCATCTTCGAAAACTCATATTTTTAAAGCCCCTTTCATTTTATATGCGAAATAAAAAGCTCGTTATCGAAAATTCTTCAGATCTAGTTAAGGGAGGATTTACGCGTTTACAACTCGAAAAAAAAAACACATTTTCTTCACCAAATATGCTGAAGTTTTCATTAATACCTATACGTACAGTAGGGTGAAAACTTTTTTGCCTGAAATTCTTGATTACCTGTTCCACCCCAAAATTTGAAAGGCCTCCAAAAATTTCGAGAATAATTGAGCATAAACGAAATCGATATTTCTTTTTTCAATAATTGTTTTTACACTCAACCTTGTGTTCGTTCGTCATCAATATCCATCATATAGAAGTAGAGTAGCAAAAAATTTCAGGAAAAAATATTAACATTTATAGGTCACTCAAAAATATTTTCAAGTTTTCGAGCGAGGTCTATAATATTAATATTATGACTTGAAATTTTTCGTGCTTTCATTCGCGTGGCTAATGAACGGATATGGAGGGTAAGAGTTGTGACAAAAAAAAAAAAGAGAAAAAGAAAGGGACGTGTCTTTTAATAAATAAATATTTTTTGATCCTTGAAATAATTAATTCTTGTTTTAGTTTATAATTAATCTCACTCTCTATATATTTGTTCATTAGCAAAGAAAATGTGAAACTTCAATTTTAATATTTACAGGTCGTTCGAAAACTTCTGATATTTTTTAATTTTTTTTCTCATTTTGTTTTATTCTTACAAATTCTTAAGCGACCTCTAATTTTATCAATATTTTCAGATAAAATTTGAGCAATCTTTGAAAATGTTTTAGGGGTGCGACAGGGTGTGTAAAATTTGGGGTATAAAATTAGCCACCAAATAGTATACAGAATACATACATATATTCTTGTAGTTACATAGAATTAATTACATCACATTAAAGCTGTTGTTTTCATTACGAAATTTAGTCAGTAGTGGAGTCCTGAATTTTTCACCCCTGTATGTATCTTTATCATCTTGTTTTCTCGCCCTGGCTCCATAGAAAAAAGTTAAATTTCATATTAGCAGTTGGGTGTATAATCCTGGAAGTGAATAACCCAACTCTTTAATGTAGGTTTCCTAAACGGTCCTGGTTCCACATTGTTTTGCGGCATGGAAATAGCCATGTTAAAATTCCAACATTCACTCCACACCAATGAAGTGGTTAGTGAGTTTCCATTTTCATCCGTTTCCAGTCTTTAATTAAGACATTTTTATTCCACAATTTTTTTCTTTTTTTTGCAATGCTTGTTTAATTTCGTTTACCAAATTTCAACTCAGGGCTTATATTATAGACATAGCCTCCTAAGACTCACCATCGCAACAATAATTTCAACAAACACGAATGAAACTCAACGTTACAAATTGCAGCTTTCGTTATAACTTTAAACACTTTGAATAAGCTTCGTTTCTCGATGTCGAAAGTTTGACTTATTCGGTATTCACTATTCAGTAGTATCTGCTTATGGCAAACTTCTCTTCGTCGAATTTGTTCAAATAAATATATACAGTAAACCGCAACTAAATTATATGGTCTGTATAGATTTTACACAAGTTTCTAGTCGTGTTTATTTACTCCCTTTGCAAAACTCTGATCACTTACACAGACAAAATTATTGCAACAAGGAATCTTTTCGCTATTTTCTGCAGTGCTTGGCTATAAATTAATCCCCGAATTATATTGACAGAAATACAGAAATTCGAAGTGGCAGGTCCACCGCGATATACCGGAATTGTAAAAAGTCGACGGTTTTGCATCAAACTGGGTAGAATCGAAATTTTTTGCGGTAGTAATTTCGGATCCGAATGAAAAAAAAAAACAAATCAGTAGATTCACATCGATGAAAACTAAAAACCCCGACGAGTAGCAATTTTCATGCGACTCGGCCTACTTTCTACAATTTTGATCCGCCGTTATTGAATTTTCGTATCTTGACTTCGGATTAGAAATATAAGCGACCCCAAAAATTTGAGAGTGCTTGAATTTTGCTTTACGTCTGTTAAAAAAAAAAAAATAACTTGACAAACGAAACAACCGCAGTTGCAGTTTTATGGATGAAAATTTCGTACAGATTAACGAGGAGATAATCCGGATGATTATAGCACCTGAATCACTCTGCGTTGGGGGATTAAAAATAAATTTTATAAACAAATGAATGGATTAATAAATAAATACGAAGTTTTATAACGGGACGCATTGCATTGCGTGTCTAAGCTGTATAATAAAGAATTTTAACAGTGCAAAGTAGCGGAGCAACTTTATCTAGATCCCACCTCGCAAACATTTATTATGAACGTATATATGTATATAGGGTGTTACGCGTTAAAGTAACTAGAAAATATGTAAATGCAATTTATTCCTGGTTATATATGTATACATATCGATTCCGTTTCTACGCCTACTTCCACTAATTTTTCCTTTATTTTTTAATTTCGTTTTTCTTCACTTCTTTTTCATTGTTCTCAGAACTTTGTATTGCAAATTGAATGCAAGAATTCGTACCGCGCATATTGCGACTAATTTTCAAAAATCGACTGGTGAAAATAATTTTACGAATTTTTTGGGGAAATTGAAACAATTCTACGAGTTTCTACGAATTTTTAAGAAATTTTAACTTTTGGAGTTTTTCATAAGAAATTGTAGCTCTTCTTCTAGTTTGATCCAGAAAGACAACAAAATTCTCGAAATAACTATACGAAGATCTGCAATTTTTTTTAAGATAGACTATGAAAATTTATAAGTTTTCATGAAAACAAGGAAAATCTACAACTTTCAATGAAAAACTATATGAAATGTTCCAATTTCGCTAAAAATTCGTAGAAATCCTTAGGAGTAGAAATTTTCACCAGCGGAGCCTGTAGTCATTCTCCATCCTTGTCAATGCTAAATGTTGCTAAAAATGTTATATTTAAACAAAAAAAAAAAAAAACGGACACAAAAAAAAATTAATAAACAAAAAATTCGCACGAATTAAATTATTTTGTGATCGACAGACTCCGGAACGTGTGTTTCGTATAGCAAAAACAGTGAATGAAATTGAATCAAACCGAGACTGACGCAGTGAAATTTTTTATTATTGAATAAAAAAAGAAATTAAAAAAAGTTGTAAAAAGAGAATTTTGTGAGAAAAAGTCTTAGCAGCCTCCGATATACATCCGTGAGCATTCGTGTATATCTAGACGACGTCCGGAGATTGACGTAGCTAAACTCAGCGAAGTTTGGCAATAACAGTTTTGCTAAGATTCTCTGGGTTGTCAGAACGGAAGTGTAAGTACCGTTACCAAACTATGTTATGCGTCAAGAGTATGGTATAACGCTACGTTGTGGGATAAAGGGAGTGACAATCGTCTACGGCGCTTTAAGGGTCTAGAATTTCAAACCATATCCACAATTATTCACGACAGTCTATGTAATATCCGAAAATATCGAACGTAGAATTGAGTTTTTGTATGAATTATACTCATGCAAATATATACGTAACATTATGCTTTTCTTCAAGTGGTGTGAAGTCCTAAGGAATCTGCGAAGTCTTATAGGTATATGTGAAACCTTTTGTAATCGGTAAAAATACCAGAAAATTTTGTGAAAACCTTGCGAAATTCTATACACACAAAATTTCATAAAATCTTATCTAATTTTACGTGAAATATTTTCAAATCCTTGAAGTTATTTTTATGTATACGGAAATCTATATGAAATCTAATGAATTATCCTATAAGAAATTTCGTAATAAAATCTTTCGAAGTCTTTGAAGTCATATAGGAAATCTTTAGAGTCTAAATAAAATCTGTGAAATCTTATGAAATCTTCGAAATTTTCCAAAACGATAATTGCCCCTCGTTTCTCTCAATTAATATCTAATTGATTTCCTGTCAATTTTATCACATCAGAAAGAAAAAAGAAAAATTGTCTAATTCAGTATCGAACGTCGTCCTATGAGATAAGATTTAATCAGTGGCCAAGTTTGTTTGTCGTGTTGATAATCTTAGAAAATAAAAGCTCACCAATTATGTTAAAAATGTGCTCCAGACATGCAGTGCAGCCAAGTGGGGCGTTAAGACATAAATTCTAAACTCGTGTACGAATATACGGTATGGGTGTGGAATGTACGTGTACGTATGTACGTATGTACGTACATACAGGTATGCTCAAAGATTATTGAACGGGTAGGGGCAGGTATTATAAAAGTTCTTAGAAAACTTTATCAATTTTACGAAATTGCCGGGTTGTAGAAGGTATATATACATATATACTATTATATGTAGGTATAGGTACGATAGAAAGGTATTCGTTCATTGACCTTTGCCTTACTTGCGTTTTTAAGTGCGCCAAGTGTTCAATATCTGCAGAAAGTTAAGAACTTTACTATCTTTCTTCTAAAATCTGACCGCGCCAAACTTAGTGCCGAAGTAGAAACGTGAGTTATATTCGAAAAGAGACATATATCACCTAATTATTGGCTTCATATCGACATTTTAATTATCATAACTATTCCACTTGTACTAACCATGGTCAATAACAACACGTATATTATATAATTGGAAGAGCTTTTTTGACTTCCCGCTGTGAAAATTGGAAATTTTCAAAAAAAGGGAAGTTATTGGTTTCGATCCGATTTTCGAAAATCGAGTTTTCACCAGATCTCGACGTTTCAGGGTCCTAGGAAGCTATTCTGACTATTTTTGTATGGACATCTGTATGTGTAAGTGTGTAAACAAATTTTTGTCGTACGATATCTTTAGAACGAATCGACCGATTGGAATGATTTTTGCGGCGTTCGAAAGGGATCATCAAGACTTAGATCCGATTAGATTTTGGAGTCGATCGGTCGAGTAGTTTCAAAGTTATTCGAACAATAAAAATTGGAAATAAAATTTTCATGTTTTTAGCGCATAACTCCTAAACTGTTCGTGCGATTGGTCTCAAAACTTAATCAGATTTAAGTCTTGGATAGACCTTTCGATTGCCGCAAGATTCATCAAAATCGAACGATTAGTTTAAAAGATGTTGCACGACAAAAATTTCTTGTTTTGTCGTACGATACCTTTGGAACGAATTAACCGATTTGAACGATTCTTCCGGCGATCGAAAAGGTATATCAAGACTTAAATCTAACTGAATTTTGCAGTCGATCGGACAAGTAGTAGTTTCAAAGTTATTTGATGAATAAAAATTGAAAATAACATTTTTTTAACTTGAAAGGTTTGGGCGGGAAGTTTTAGGTCTGGCCCATCGTGGTCAGCCGCATTTTTTCGTACCGTTTACTAAGTGCCAAAAATTTTTTTACGCTCTGCATGGTATCGAAGTTGGAACAATTCTATTATATCGATTTTTATTTTTATCGTTTTTTTTTGGTTTCTTTAATGGAAAAGGCATAGCTACACCACGTTCAGTTTTATTTCTATTGTTTTTAACCCAACTGTGACGTCTATTGTGTGTTATTTTGTTACGCGCAGTATATGTGAGCGTTAACAAAACGAACTTTTGCAATATATCTTTCCCCCTGGAACTCGGAGCAAATATAACTAACTCAACGTATACGAAAATATTACAAGTTCCGTAGACAGATGGAAGTCAAAACGTTTTTTTTTTTTTTCATTTTCAGTAAATTCTCTCTATCTATCTTTGCCTCTATTTTCTTTATTTTCTCTCTCTTTCTCCCTCTCTCTATAATCTATCTCTCTATCGGTTCGTCCGTTTTATCGACGAGCCATTTATTACATTCGAAGAACTTTTGATTGGTAATGTTGGGGGTAGGAGAGGAGGAAAAAAGAAGAAGACAAAAAAATTGTTTGCCATTCATATGTGTCCGAATGACAATATGTTCGCCGAATAATTCTCACTGTGCAGATATATGCAAGCCAAGTCACATATCCAGAGTTTTACTCCGATAACGTGACTTCACTTTACATTATACATATAGCCATGTCACAGATATCGATGGAATCTCAATCAAATTTCCAGGGAATACCTATTTTCTACATTTATACAAATCCAAGACTAATAACCAATGATATTCGATAAATTTTATTTCTAGATTAGACGGAAAATTTTCACACTTCTAGACATCATTTTTTGTTAACGTTGAGAGAAAAAAAAAATACGTATAGAAAACTTACCTTATCTCTATATAGACACATTATTGATTCGTCCGGAAATTACATCGTTTAAAAAGTATTACCTTCAAATTTCGAAAAGTTTTGATAAACGATGCGATCTAGGTACTATACCCTACGACCCACTCCTCCTCCTTCTTCTTCGGTGGACGCTCGATATATGTGTATGGCCAAAGCTCAATAAAATTTTTAATAATTTCTGATTACGTTTGAAAATTCGAGTAATTGACTGTGAGAAAAATTTAGTCAATAGAATATTTCTTCAAAACGTGACGGTGATTTGAAAAAAGAAAAAAAAAAAAACAATCAGGAAACCGGTTGACCTGTGGGCCAACCCTAAAACTTCCCGCTTTGTGTCAAATACGTTACAATAAATTGATACTATCGTGTGTATGATACATTAAAGAAGGTTATAAGTATAGTTAGCTTTTCCGTATATAAATTTTTTTCCGTCTGATTTTCAAAAATCCAATTTTTGTCAAATGTAAACATTTCTAGGTTTTAGGGAGTGATATTAATTGTCAGAAGATATCATGCAGTCTGTATGTTTATGTGCAAAATTTTTAATAGTTTTTAAACAATTTGACAGATTTGACATCGAGTGATTCGAAATCAACTCACGTCTATCAAAAAAACAGAAATTTTTATCGTGCAATATCTTTTAAACTAATCGTTCGATTTTGATGAATCTTGCGGCAATCGAAAGGACTATCCAAGACTTAAATCTGATCAAATTTTGAGACTAATCGAACGAACAGTTTAGGAGTTGTGCACTAAAAACATGAACTTTTTTTTTTTAATTTTCATTCTTCGAATAACTTTTAAACTACTCGACCGTTCGCCTCCAAAATTTAATCAGATCGAAGTCTTGGTAAACCCTTTCGATCGCCGTAAAAACCATTCCAATCGGTCGATTCGTTCTAAAGATATCGTACGTCAAAAATTTGTTTACACAGACACACACACACACACATACGGACGTTCATCCAAAAACAGTCAGAATAGCTTCCTAGGAACCCAAAACGTCGAAATCTGGTGAAAAATCGATTTTCAAAAATCGAATCGAAACCAATAACTTTCCTTTTTTTTTTTTTGAAAATTTTCAATTTTTATAGCGGGAAGTTAGGCAAAAATATTAAACGCCTATTCTTCTGGTGAGATGATTACGGTTATTTGATTTTTTACTGATATTGCGATTGTGTCGAACACAGCAAACTGCACGGGGGTGTATATATATACATTCGTTGTAAAACATTTGAAATTTTGGCAAAAAGAAAAAAAAAAAAAAAAATACTTTAAAACGGCCATTAATTATTTAGATTGTTGAAAATAAAACGTCGAGCCGCACAATCTTCGAAGTGCTTTTCGTTTAATCACCTTGCGGAATTGAAGCCTGCAGCGGTGTAATTTCAGGGGTGATTTTCAACTTGAAGTTATAAAATATTGAACAAAAGCAAAATCTAACGCAGTTTTCAAAGCGCTTTTAGATCATAATAATAAAAATTCGAATGACCGAAAGTATATATACCTATAGAAGATAAATTCTTGGCGTGTTTTACTGCTGGCAGATGTCTATAAATCTATGATTGGGTATGGATAATTGAAAATATCGGATGGATGATATTTCTATGCCGGATATGTTATGAATCTTTAGTCACGTCCATAAATTCGATATCGAACTGTCCAAGGCGTCCAACTGTTCGGTCTATGTGACCTGTCCGTCATAAATGAGCGTGAAAAGGGGGCGAAACGTACCCAGGGGATGAACCACGACTTTGAGGGTAAGAATTGTTCGCTGACTGGATACTGCAGGATGCTCGATGGTAGTTTGGCAAAGGGAAATTCTCTGCGAATCGTGAACGGAGGGGAAAGGAAAACATAAGAAATTGGCATCCGGACGAATAAGAGTGGTCTTTCCCCTTTTTTTTTCTACAAAGAATCCGGCGATTTGTCGATTTCCTACTTTGCCGTATTGTTTGCTGTGTGATGTAACGGCTCGTGTTCACACGAGCGGATCAACTTCGTATTGTCCAAACTCAATGGGGTTGAATCGCGAATTGACGAACACGGCATCTAAATTTTTTTATTTTCTTTGTTTCTTTGAGAACGTTTAAAAAAAACGTTCAGACCGTTACAAATGAAACATTTTCACGTCGCGTATTCAGATTCAAGTTTTCATATTGATCTATTAAATTACGTGAGTATATGTATATAGCCATACGCGGTTTCTGCGAAATGGCCTGTATAAATCCCTCCTGTATAGTCGTATTTAAATACCCGACAGTTTTAAGAAATGAAATTATGTATACAGATGGAAAATAAGTATAACCGGGGGATTTGTGACGGTAAAAAAAGACACGAATTTTTTTCTTTTTCCAGAGCCGTAAAAGTTTGCATTGTGAGTGTTTGCTCCGGGAAAGAATTCGAAGAAAGATAAAATAAATTTCGTTTCATCATACCGCGCGGATCGCGAAACCCGTTTATACCTCCGGAACTTTTTTCTGCTTTTGTTTGTGCAAGAATTTTTCTCGTTTTTTTTTTTTTGTTCTATTTTTTTTCTATCGTATATCCTACATATAACCGAAGCGTCGATCCCTTGTAGGTACCTTGAACGAAAACATGATGCAAAGAAAATGGTATGAATAATGGATCCTAGTTTTTTTTTTTTTCTTTGTTTTTTCATTTTTTTTTACCTTAAAGTTTTTGATTCTAGAAAAAAAATATCAGAAATATTTATTGTCATCGTGTAAATCGAAGGGATCGTATATCGTATATCAAAATCGGTAAGGGCGTTTTTGAGATAGCTTTCGTGGCTCATACGCAAAAAGGGGGCATTTTTTCGTGTTTTCAAGTGTCATACTATCACCCAAAAAAGTTTCAATGAAATTAAAAATGGCACGGCTAAACTTTGGCCAAGTTCACGTGGAATTCCCCATGTATATATGGACAAGGTTTGTAAAATTATTTATTTTCAATTATACCGTATAGGGAGGAAGGGTTTAATTAGAATTCAAAATTATGCTGACGTAATGCAAAATTTAACTTGATTATAACGCAACACTATGCACATACATTGACGACGAATTTACAGCTTAACGCAAATACCCTAATAATAGCAACGTAATTAGAATGTATTAATATTAATCGCGATTCGCGGATAGTCGAGTGTGCATGCGATAACCCGTTACCGGCTCATCGATCTCGGGTTTGCAAGGCTCTCGTATAATATATAGGTAGGTATATATATGCCTAATATTACAGTATACGTATGTACAAAATGAGTTTCACAAAACACAGAAAAACCTCTCCAAAATAACGAACAATCAGTATCGATAAGATAATATTTATCTCAATATGTTGGTACGTATGTACATATTATATAGGGAAAATATTTAACGATCTCCTTTATTTATTGACGGAAAAAACGAAAATTATGTTATCTTTACATATTAAGACTGCTGGCTTACAGCGTAGGTATACCGGAAAAAAAAATTCTCTTAAAATAAATGAACTCCGGAAATAATTTGATTGTTTGCCCGGAAATTACATCATTCGAGAATGTTCCCTGCAAACATCAAAAAGTCGCAAGATAATGTCCCGAAATAAAAGCTATCGAGTTGTTGGAAAACTTAGTGTATAGCCTTTTTATCTTCCCGTTATGAAAATTGAAAATTTAAAAAAAAAAGGAAAGTCATTGGTTTCGGTCCAATTTTCGAAAATCGAGTTTTCATCAGATCTCGGCGTTTTGGGTTCCTAGGAAGCTATTCTGATTATTTTTGGATGGACGTCCGTATGTGTGCATGTAAACAAATTTTTGTCGTACAATATCTTTAGAACTAATTGACCGATTGGAATGGTTCTTGCGGCAATCGAAGGGGTTTATCAGGACTTAGATCTGATTAGATTTTGGAGTCGATCGGCCGAGTAGTTTCAAAGTTATTCGAAGGATAAAAATTAAAAAAAATTAGGAAACCGGTTGACCTGTGGGCCAACCCTAAAACTTCCCGCTATATGTTAAATATACGTTACAATAAATTGATACTTTTGTGTTTATAATACATCAAAGCAGGTTATAAGTATAGTTAGTTTTCCATATACAAATTTTTTTCCGTCTGATGTTTAATCATAAATCGAGTTTCTTCAAATATCAACATTTGTAGGTTTCAGGGAGTTATATTCGATGTCGGAAGATGTTGTTCAGTCTCAATTAAATTTAAGTCCTGGTATACCTTTTCGATCGCCGCAAAAATCATTCAAATCGGTTAACTCGTTCCAAAGGTATCGTACGACAAAAAAAGAAATTTTTGTCGTGCAATATCTTTTAAACTAGTCGTTCGATTTTGATGAATGTTGCTGCAATCGAAAGGGCTATCCAAGACTTAAACCTGATTAAGTTTTGAGACTAATCGCACGAACGGTTTAGGAGTTATGCGCTAAAAACCTGAAATTTTTTTTTTTTTTTAATTTTTATTTTCCGAATAACTTTGGAACTACTCGACCGATCGACTCCAAAATCTAATCAGATCTAAGTCTCGATAAACCCATTCGATCGCCACAAGAACTATTCCAATCGGTCAATTCGTTCTAAAGATATCGTACGACAAAAAATTAGTTACACACACACACACACAAATACGGACGTCCATCCAAAAATAGTCGGAATAGCTTCCTAGGACCTGAAAACGTCGACATCTGATGAAAACTCGGTCTTCGAAAATCGGACCGAAACCAGTAACTTCCCTTCTTTTATGAAAATTTTCAATTTTCATAGCGGGAAGTTAAAAAAGAAAAGTTTTCATGGTTTTAGCGCATAACTCCTAAACTGTTCGTGCGATGAGTCTTAAAACTTAATCAGATTTAAGTCTTCGATAGCCCTTTCGATTGCTGCAAGATTCGTCGAAATCGAACGATTAGTTTGAAAGATATTGCACGACAAAAATTTCTTTTTTTGTCGTATCAAACCTTGGGAACGAATTAACCGATTTGAATAATTCTTGCGGCGATCGAAAAGGTATACCAGGACTTGAATGTAATTGAGACTGAACGATATTTTTTTACATTAAATATAACTCCCCGAAAACCTAGAAATGTTGACATTTGAAAAAACTCGATTTTTGATTAAAAATCATACGGGAAAAAAATTTATATACGGAAAACTAACTATACTTATAACCTTTCTCAATGTACATATTATAAACACAATACAGTAGAACCTCGATTATCCGAACCAATTGGGACCGGGCCTAGTTCGGATAATCGAAAATTCGGATAATCGAACAGTAATGTTAGGTGACACGATGTTCAGCGCTGGGAAATATTCAATATATATGTAACACGCCTACACATATATATGTTATAATATTTACATAAATATATTATTTAATAACATTTATAAACATTTAACATTTGGTTTAAAGTCTTTTTCTAAGTATCAAATGTCTAAGTGACAAATATGTATGTAATAAAACACGAAAAACGCGCGCATAACAAAAGAAAAAAAAACAACAGCAAGTTGAGGTTCGGATAATAGAAGGTTCGGTTAAAGCGATCGTGGTTCGGATAACGGAGGGTTCGGATAACAGAGGTTCGGATAATCGAGGTTCTACTGTAGTATCAATTTGCTGTAACGTATTTAACACATAGCGGGAAGTTTTAGGGTTGGCCCACAGGTCAACCGGTTTCCTGATTTTTTTTTCTTGTTCAAAGGCGTATAAACCCCCTCAAAATATAAAAACGCAATTTTTGTAAATTTTACTCGATTTTCCTGTCCGCATTTATGAATCTATATAAGATTTATCTTGAAGGATTGTTTCCCATTCTAGTTACGTGTATAAATTACAGCGGGCAATACGCCAGCTTTCCTATGCCATAGTACCTCGACCTTTTTTTTCTCTCCATGCTCTATCTCTCGTGACCTTAATTACCGGTATATGGTTCGTCGTAAGCTATAGAACCAGTACGGATACGATGATATAATTATGATGTAGATGAAGCTAAAAATTGAGAAAGAAAAAAAAAAAACTATAGACGTATAGGGAATATCTTTGTGAATTTTTTCTTCGTACTATAATTTTGCTATTTTCTATACATATTTGCGCAATCTGTAGACACGTATACCCTCAAAACTGTCAGTCCATCGACCAACGCATGATCGTGGCAGTCAGATTGTTGACTATGAAAGCTTTAATGAAACCTGAAACAAGGTAAACGAACAGAAGCAATCTCAAGAGAGCGAGGAGTGTGGATGTCGCACATCATTGAACGACATAGCTCAGCACTTGAAACGGGATCTGAAGATTGATCGATTTCAATGTATGGTTAATGGAAGTTGATAAAAAAAAAAATAAAAAAATAAAAAAAATCCAAGAGACCGGACGTATATTCTTTGAAGAGATTCTCTCAATTCGTATATACCTTCCATCAATGGATCGTGCAATCGAGTTCGAAAGAATTTTTGCTTCGTCTGCAGGACTTATTGTTGACTTCGTCCTTCATCGAAGCGTTATCGGACTTGAAGTTTGACTTATATACTTAAAGCTTGAGAGTAACTCGGAAATGGATCAGACGAACGGATAAGAAACCGGGCGAGATACGTACAAAAACAAGTTCGAAAATATAGTATAAATCCGAAACGAAAATAAAATAAAAAACTTATGTATACCTTGTTTCTTTTTCCCTGTGAAATGAGCGGACTTGAACCAATATAAGGCGAAAGCTTCGGAGATGATAAGGGAAATATAAAAACTGAAATAGATGCTGAAAAGTAAAACTATATTTTAGGATATACTGAATGGATAAATTCTTTTTACAGATTTCGGGATCACTACTGGCCGTCAACTACCCGAATATCCATGCGCCTTCGTATTCAACAGCAACGAGACTCGGAATGGTACATTTGTTTCGCCGAATTATCCTGGCGTCTATCCTAGAGACACGGAGTGCCATTATTTTTTGAATGGTCAACCGAAAGAGCGAGTTCATCTTCATTTTCATTACTTCGATGTCGAAGGCGTCTTACCGTAAGTTATACAGCCTTGTTCATATGCGTTTATAGTTAAGAACAATTCAATACAATAAAAAATAACTGGCGAGTGGATATATTATATAGCAACTTTTTTTTTTCAACTTACAAACAGGTTGTATACTAGCAGGAAGGTAAAATAAGAAGCCTGTTAAAATTTGACATCTTAATATTAATATCAAGAGGTACCTCATCGCGAATTTCTATTTTCCATTTGAATAACACGGGAAATGTTCTGGTGGCACACTTCGATTTCTATATCTCAGGTACTAATCTACTCAGAATGATTCTGCATAGTTACTTTTGTTCGAAATTGAACGCTCTACAAAAAAGGTCTCTTGGTCTTTTTCGATAAATCTAGCTGTTTCCAAGTTGGTTGTTGGCTATCAATGGTAATTAACCAATAACCAACTTGGAAATAGTTAGATTTATCGAAAAATACCAAGAGACCTTTTTTGTAGAGCTTTCAATTTCGAACAAAAGTAGCCATGCAGAATCAGTCTGAGTATATTAGTACTTGAGATATAGAAATTGGAGTGTGTCACTAGAACATTTCCCGTGGTATTTAAATGGGAAATAGAAATTCGCGATGAGGCACCTGATTAGTATTGATATTAAGATCTCAAATTTTAACAGGCTTCTTATTTTACCTTCCTGCAAGTATACAACCTGTTCGTAAGTTGAGAAAAACAATGTTGCTCCTAAATGATGCACCCTATTATATATTATATATAAAATTCGTTGTGAAAAGCAACTTACGTTGACGTTAGTATATTAGTAATTGTAAGTGGAAAGCTGTTAAGCTTTAATTAATCAAATTCACGTGTAGCCCTTTGTTACGAACGCACTTTACTCTAGCCTAAGGATTTCTCTCTAATCTTACGATATATTCCGAGACTGAGATACCCGAAGTTTCAAACTTACCGGAGATTGCAAATTGAGTAATTGATATCAGCTATGGTCGTGTACCTAACTATAATCCGTTATACGTTTCACCACGATCGCGATCTAGGTACGCCATGCACTTCCACCTAATGACCGATCTTGTTGGAATTAAATAAACCACTTCAAACCCCTCGAGAGATATGTAGAAATATTAGGGTGGTTCTCATTTTGGGTATTTTTGAAATTTAATACAGACGCCCTCAAGAATCCTTCTAAATATATTTTCAAAAATACCTGTAAAATTTGAGTTTTTAATATTAATATTAACACGTGCCGCAAAGCGACCAAAGTTTTGAATGCAAAATACATGTATTTTTGTGCATCGATTGTATGAAAATTGTTATCTCACGAGATAATTGATCAAAAATTGTAAAACTTGGCCTAGTCGTTACCAACAGTAAAAGGTACAAAAGTGTATTTTTATTATATTTTTTTTCGAAAATAAATTTCCGACTTGTAGAAAAGAGGAAAAAAAAATTCATGTTCATAATTGGGAAATTTATTTGCGAAAAAAATCTAACAAAAATACCTTCTTGTACCTCTTGTTGTTGGCAATAATTAGGCCAAGTTTCACAATTTCTGAGCATTTATCTTGTGAGATAACAATTTTCACACGATCGATGCACAAAAATACATATATTTTGCATTTACAACTTTGGGCGCTTGAAGGCACATTTTAATATTAATATTAAGGGCTCAAACTTTACAGGCATTTTTTAAAACATATTTCAAAAGATTCTTGGGGGCGTCTGTATTAAATTTCAAAAATACCCAAAATAAGAACCACCCTATTAAATATCCCTCTTTTCGAACATAATGGTTTACTCAAAAAGCAACAATTTTGCTAATAGCTATAAACTTTTGCCGTATGACCATTGAATTTCGAGACACGAAATCTCTTCGAAACTTTCACTATCAATAAGTCGAAATTCGGTAGCTCCGAAAGGGAGGTTCAAAGAAAATCTATGTAATAATAATTCACAGAAACTTTTCTCAGTCAGTGGATAAAGTACCATAATAAATCGGCAGGTAAATCAGAGAGGTTGAGGGTGGACTACCCCATGTACAAAGAATAACAGAAATGAAATATAGTAGTATCTTGAGGTGAATTTGATTAGATAATTAAGTTAACCGCTAGTGCTTGTCGATATAAGGTATACCTATATACGTATTATTTATCGAAGTAGAGAAATGAGTTAGATATTCGGTAAGTAAGGGAATATAAAAGACAGGAAAGGAGATAACGATCGATCATACGAATTGCAGTGACTCGTGCGACGCAACCCCCGTATAGATAGGTATATACGTATAAGCGAATAGATTATCTTTCTTCCCTCTTACTTATTTTTAGCCCACCACAATAACAGCGTTTCTTACCGGATATCAATTTCTTCGAGTGGAACATCCAATTCCTCCTTATACTTCGATACATGTCAATTCATATATACGTATATATGTACTATATACACACATATACCTTGTGTATATACGTTTATACGTATACCGATGTCTTCCTCCATTATACCTGCGTATGCATGTGTTCACCTATATAATTATATAAGTATATATGTATACCCATATGCACAGTATCCGCAGTGAGGAACCAGAGAAGGCTTTCACAACTGTATATTACCCATCATATATACATATGTATATGCGTCTATCGAGACACTTTTGTGAGAAAGATCGTTTGCGGAATTCTGTAACGATATAGATAAGTGGATAATCCGAAGATAGAAATACTGTCGAGCACTCACCAGTAGGATATCCCGAAAAAGTATATAACATATTCATATATATGTGTGTTATTATCTCCCTATGTATGATAATTGCGATAGAGATAGGGGCCATCTGCGAGATAAAGTAAATCGATTAATGGGACCAGTACAGCTTGGTTTGGGAAATTTGGAGTACTCCAGAATTTATTTATTTGTCAACCAAAGCTTATTCCACATCGAAAAAAAAATTTCTTGGAAAAACTTTGTCGTAAGGTTTCAGGCACATCGTTGGTCCAGTTCAACCTCTCAAGCTCTTGCTTTTTTCGGACAGCAATTCTACATGTTATGAACGTAGGCATCGGCAAAAAAAATTCATGTGAAAAGGTACGGCCAATTATCCAAAATATCCAATATTTAGGCCACTAATTTGCAAATAACTTGGCCAACACGAAATTGTAAAAAAATACCCTCGTTCACATGATGAGGATTTCTTTTCCGAACAAAATGAGCCCTCAACGACCTTAATCGGAACAAAGATGTGCCTAAAACCTTACGACACAGGTTTTCAAAGAAAAATTTTCTTTTGATATGAAATAAACTTTGGCTGAGAAATAAATGCATTTTGGAGTACTCCGAATTTACGAAACCAAGCTGTACTGGTTCCCTTAATAAAACATCGATCGCGTGAGAATGAACTGCGAATATTATGGGATCGAATTAGTAATATGGATCGTGCAGCCGCAAAGGGTTAGGGGGAGGGGGGGATGAAGTAATATATTATATACCTATATGTGACAAAATGCGTATATAGGGGTTGCATATATACATACACGCGTGGCTATAAATGAAATTGGATTACTTATGGAACTGCCAAGTGGGAGCCATGAAATCAATTTATGAGATAAGCGCGAACGATCATCTCGAGATTTGCCACGAAAAATCGACGAGATTTTATACCGGATGTGGAACACGGCTTTTCGCGTCTAGGTATGTATGAAGCAAAGCGGTATGGTAAAGGACGATCAACGAAACTTCAATTATTTGCTCATTTTTATAAACTGTGATCTCAAATTTCAAAACTCAAATATAACATATGAGCCTCGTTCAAATTCATGCAATAGTTTCATTAGTATTCTTTATATCGTTACAAATTTTTTGGACATCAGTTTTTGGGCTCATTTATGATCCAAAACACTTTATGGGAATCGTGGAAAGCCAAAAACAATCGTTAAAGTTCGTTGCAGTATACGAAGCGATCCAGATATTTCATTTTCATCGCCTTGATAATATGAGAAAAGTATTAATTTCGATGGACAACGCAACATTCGATAATTTTAACGAATGATTACGTTCTCGGACCCTTAGCATCCGGAAAATAGATTTTCCGAAAGATATCGGTATGTTGCTAAAACTCGCAAAATTATCTCTACAGAAACGGCAAACTAAAGCGATCTGAAATTTACAGAATTTTGCAGTAAGACGATGGGCTTGAAAAGTTGCAATATCTCGTACAATAATTTCAACAGTTGCTGCTACACGAAGAAAATTCGGATTTTCATTTTTGAATAACAACCTGCAGCTGTATTCTCCGTATATACTCGATTGTTATTCCGATAATTACAGGGTGCAGGGTTCGACGTGGGGTGATGAAGAGAACCGTGAAAAACCGTCTTTTCCGCCGCTTGTTATTATAGCTCAACATGTTTAAATATAAAACGTTAGAAAAAAGGTCAATTACGCTTTTTAAAAGCGTTTATTCATTCGGCTTTATGGCCATTTCCAGAATACGAGTTTTTTATTTATTTTTTATTTTTATTTTCGATCGTGGAGTTTTTCATATCGGCAATGCGGAGTCGACCTCGAAACAAATACCGTGTGTAAAGAGCGAGGATCGTTCAAATTTTAGGAACGACTGACAGACCATATCTATCTATGTGCCAATGTAGTGGATTCTGGTATGTGTATAGATTTTTTTTTTTCCTTTTTTTAGCTGAAGGGGGGAGAAGGGGATTCGGGGGCTCTAAAGATGCTGATAGCGAAACCCTAAAGCCGTTTACGCACAAACTGGAGCTTTCGAGATCTGTGACTTTTTGAAATTGAAATTTTTTTATCACGCACATATTACGTTATGAGTCCGAAACGGTTCGGCGGCACGAGTTCAACGAAATTTCAACTTTTTTTTCGCACATCAAGGTCTACAACATTTCTTTAGTGTAATCCGTAAATAATATGTATATAATATATATTACAGCCTAATTTATAAAAATTTATAAATTAGGCTGTAAAAAATTTATAAAAAAATGTATATACAAATATATGAAAAATGTGTATACAATATATAAATTATATATATTCAGTTTGGCCCGGTGTATATACCTATACTGAAATTTATAAATCGAAAATATAAAAAGTATATAAAAAAATTATAAATTTTCATTTAGGTATATATATATTTATATCCTCTAATATCTATATAGTTGTGATCATAATCATTATATACTTTTTATATATTCAATTTATAAATTTCACCGGGCCAAACTGAATATATAAAATTTATATATTGTATACACATTTTTTATATATTCTTATATAAATTTTTTTATATCCTAATTTATCAATTTTTTGCGTGAGGTTTGTCAAAGTTCTAGCCTCAGTTGCTATAAAAACATGATTTTTGGAAAAACATGACGTGGGATCTCGTTAAAGTTGGATTCACAAGACTAAGTCACACACAACGTGAAAGTTACGTTTAACTTTTAACCCCCCAGTCGTTCAATTAGCCGAAGAACTGCATTTCAGCATATCTAAACCCACGCCCATTTTGGAACTTTGATAAGACTCACCCTGTATATGACATTATATAAAACTTGTTTTTCATTAAGAAGCAGTATGCAGAGCAGGGAATCCTCCCGTTATTTACTGCAAATTAAATGCAGGACGGTATATTTCAAAAAGGAATTATCATGATTTTGCTATAAACTTAGAATAGCAATGAAAAGTTATTCGTATTCGTAAAAACAGTGTTTCTTGTACGCTAGTTTTTTATCACCGAAAAATCCTATATGATACGAGAAATGCTATCAAGTAATAGATCATCAAGTAATAAGATCATGAAATAAAATCATAAGAATTTTTTTTTTTTTAATTGTTCGTCATCTGAATTATTTTATTGGGCACTGGAAACAAGCTGACTCTGGGATAAAATGGGCAACTATGTAAGAGAATTTTTTTTTTTTTTTTTTACTAAAAATTTTTAAGTGGCCGCATTGCCCGAGCTGATCAACTTTCCCCATCCTTTTCTACGAATCGTAACTAAGCATTTTTAAATGAAAAAAAAAAAAAATTGTCTCAGAAATGGGTCACTGATTTTGTCTCGAAAGTTGATTGTCGAATTTACTTTCTCGTAGAAGCAAACGGACAATTTGAACCAGAAGTGGTATTTTTTCATGCGCCTATCATCCGGATGTAAAATTTTGAAAATTACAGATTTTTTTTTATCTAGGTAACTTTTGTTGAGATCATGCAGCGAGTTTGTCGGACAGACAGACCCATATCTTTTCTAAAACTTGTTTTTCGGGAGTCTAGAAGTAATAATTCCTAGAAATGAGCAAAAGTCATTTAGACTTTCAATTTTTATAGAAATAGAAGATTCTTTTTTCTTTTTGAGTTCAAAACAGTAGAATTCAGTAAGTTTCACAATCACTAAATAGCTTTTGTCCAGTTTTAAAATTTTATAAATTCAAATTCGCAGAAATTGAAATGAAATGAAATTCACAGGATTTTACAGTCGAATGACGGGCCTGAAAAATCACCATATCTAGTTCAATTAGAACAGTTGCTTCTACGTGAAAAAAAAAAATCGACTTTCAATTCTCGAATGTCAACCCAAATTCTGATCATTGAACTCGATAGTGATTCCTGAAATTACATACACGTATTTTCGGGGAGACGAAAAGTATAACCGTAAAAACCGTCTTTTCCGCCCCGTAGTTTTTCATTTCGTTAATCCAAAATCTCTTCTCAATGAGCATCACTGAAAAAATCCAAATTATGTGAGTCTTGAAAAAGTGTAAGACTGCAGCTTTCAATTCCATTAAGACTCACAGACAATCATTTTATTGCAAAACAGAACTTATCCATTATATGATGGTTAAATTCATTTTTGCAGATATTTATAAGTGGAAAAGTTAATGTACCGACTTAGCGAATATTTTTGCACCCGAGGTGCTTTTGGGAAGATATATTGTTCTTAATAATCACTGCAGCAAGTCCCAACTTCCTTTTATTCGCTATAATTATAAATGTTTCTATGACTTGAGATAAGATGAAGTTGTTTTTACAATCCCCTGTTCCGTAGCTGAGCCTGAATATCAAATGCTGAGATACTTCGTCTAAAAAAAATTTTTTCTGATTCATTTATTGCGGGTGCTGCAGAATGTGAAAAGTCGCAGTGAAATGACATCGGAAAAATTTTCTTTGCTGTACAATTATATCTGAAACTTATGTAATTTATCATCGTATTCATTTATCGACGTTATATTTGCAGCGGTATGACAAAACTGTATTTTTTCTACAATATATAATTTACAAAAAATATATTGTCACGGCAAGACTTCCTTTTCCCTACCGGGATTCATATTTGAAAAGGAAAATTGCTTGTAATTCTTTTCGAGGCCCTTCTCGCCCAAAACCTTCAAGTTTCCGTCCGGCAATATTTCATCATGCATCTTCGTGACGCTACACGATTTACCCGAACCAAGGAGTGCGAACTCCGTGTTCTTGTTACCCTCCATTTTTCATTTTTCATTTTTGTTGTTTCTCGTTGTTTTTTTTTTCTCTCTCTCTCTTCGTCTTATTCGTTTTTGTTTATTTTTTTAACTCTATCTGCCAGACTAACGTTCGCAATTGATCTTCCAGATGCGAGGCCATCTCGGCGAGTGACTTCGTCGAGTTTTCCAACTACCTGACCCGGGATAGAAAGTATTCACGTCATTGCGGTCAACTGAAAGAATTCGACGTTGAAAGTGACGGAAAATTTTTCAGGGTCACGTTCAAAAGTAACGACCGACTCGACGCGGCTGGCTTCAATGCAAGCTACGTTTTTCACGACGAGGAGGACAACTTTACGGTTAAACCACCCCAGGGTAACGCATCGACGTGTAAAGGTAATTCCACTAATTATATTACAAAAATTACACTATAATCACAGTAACTAAGGGGAAAGCTTGAAAATTATTTGATCTGTTTTTCACGACCATATACATATGGAAAGAGTGGAGAAAACAATATTAAGGGAGAACATTAAACACCGAAATTTGAAAAATACCATTTACAATGATTCGAAATTCTATGTAATAGTGGCATATATAATTGTCATTACGAACAATCTGCGTGATAATTAATATCCTCCGGACTGTTTTTCTCATGATTTATTAGGCTTTATAGCTCGTTGGTATAACGCCAGTCGAGTAAGGGAACGTCTTCGAGAAGATAATGGTAAATAACAATTAGTTGAGACGTGGGTATTAATGAGATTTAGGAATTATAAATGGGTTCAAGATCACCGTATCGTCTTTACTCAAACAATGTGGTATAATATTTGGCAGAAGATACCTGCAGCCGTTTTATAATTTTTTTTTTTTTTATAAATTTTTATTAGAATCGATCGCAACGTGATCATCGGCTGATCAGGGGTAAAATTTATAGAAACTCTAAATGACTAATAATAAAAAAACAAGAAAAAAGATGAGAGAGGTGACGATTAATTGATAATTTCTAAACAACTTCTAAGTAGTGTATTTTTTTTTTTTTTTTTTGAGGGTACTCCGAACATTATTGATGATTCGCTTAGTCTACATACGCGCCGTTCCACATTTTATACTCCCAATGTTCCATTTTTGGTAAATTTTCTAGCTCATGATGAATTAGAATAATTGCAAGAGTGAAGGCTCGAAGAAAAAACGAGCAGATAAATCGGCTGACCACGATGGGCCAGACCTAAAACTTCCCGCCCATATCTTTCAAGGAAACAAAAATCAGGAAACCGGTTGACCTGTGGGCCAACCCTAAAACTTCCCGCTATGTGTTAAATGCGTTACAATAAATTGATACTATTGTGTTTATAATACATTGAGGAAGGTTATAAGTATAGTTAGTTTTCCGTATATAAATTTTTTTCCGTATGATTTTTAATCAAAAATCAAGTTTTTTCAAATGTCAACATTTCTAGGTTTTAGGGAGTTATATTTAATGTCAGAAGATATCGTTCAGTCTCAATTAGATTTAAGTCCTGGTATACCTTTCCGATCGCCGCAAGAATCATTCAAATCGGTTAATTCGTTCCAAAGGTATCGTACGACAAAAAAAGAAATTTTTGTCGTGCAATATCTTTTGAACTTGTCGTTCGATTTTGATGAATCTTGCTGCAATCAAGAGGGCCATCCAAGACTTAAATCTGATTAAGTTTTGAGACTCATCGCACGAACAGTTTAGGAGATATGCGCTAAAAACCTGAAAAAATTATTTTTTAAAATTTTAATTTTTCGAATAAATTTGGAACCACTCGACCGATCGACTCCAAAATCTAATCAGATCTAAGTCTTGATAAACCCTTTCGATCGCTATAAAAACCATTCCAATCGGTCAATTTGTTCTAAAGATATCGTACGACAAAAATTTTGTTTACACACACACACACACATACGGACGTCCATCCAAAAATAGTCAGAATAGCTTCCTAGGACCTCAAAACGTCGAGATCTGATAAAAACTCGGTTTTCGAAAATCGGACCGAAATCAATAACTTCCCTTTCTTTAGCGGGAAGTTAAAAAAACACATGTATGGAAACCTTTTGTACCCGTTGTATTCGTGATCAACGATCCAGAAAACCTTGAGATACCAATTTTCATTCGAATCCGTCGATCCTTTCTCAAAATATCATCGATTAAATTATTTTTTTTCTCAAAATTTTGTTCTTCGCATATCTCAAAAACTACTGGACCGATCAAATCCAGAATCTAATTAGTTCTAAGTTTGGAGAATCCGCGTCGATTGATACCAAATTCATCAAAATCCGATTATTCGTTCTCGAGATATCGTCGGACAAAAAAACTGATCACACACATCTATCCATCCATACATACAAAGATTACATACACATACCCAGTCGTCCATCTGAAAATGGTCGCAGGTGATTATCTTGACCTTGAAACGTGGAGATCTGGTGAAAACTCAACTTTTCGTTTTCGGGGTGATTACAATAACTTCCCTCTTGCTAAAGTGGAAAGGTAAACTATTGCAACCAAAAATCGATAAATAATAATTTTTTGAGCTAACATGGAAAATGGCAAAAGTCCATCTCCGCAAGTGAATAAACACATTTTTATCGCACACGTGTGACAATATCAACAGGTAGTCGCAACATGCAATCAGTTATGGAAAAACCTGCAGGATCTCGGGGACTCAAGTTGAACGTGCTTGGCGTGAGATAAATTGAGGAGAAGTCTAAGAATGAATGAAAAATCGTTAAACTGTGTGGGTTAAAACTCCGAGGGCTGGGTTGGGAGCTGTCGCACATGGATTGTAAAGAGGATTGTAAGTGGGCTAGAGTTCTACAGACGATTTGGTTCTTATTTAGTCTCTTTAGCTTTTCAAATGAAAATCAAGGGTTCAGACACTTGAAGAAATTTCTAAAAAAAAAATCAGGAAACCGGTTGACCTGTGGGCCAACCCTAAAACTTCCCGCTATGTGTTAAATACGTTACAACAAATTGATACTATTGTGTTTATAATACATTGAGAAAGGTTATAAGTATAGATAGTTTTCCGTATATAAATTTTTTCCCGTATGATTTTGAATCAAAAATCGAGTTTTTCCAAATGTCAACATTTCTAGGTTTTGGGGAGTTATATTTAATGTCAAAAGGTATCGTTCAGTCTCAATTACATTCAAGTCCTGGTATACCTTTTCGATCGCCGCAAGAATCATTCAAATCGGTTAATTCGATCCAAAGGTTTAATACGACAAAAAAAGAAATTTTCGTCGTGCAATATCTTTTAAACTAATCGTTCGATTTTGATGAATCTTGCGGCAATCAGAGGGCTATCCAAGACTTAAATCTGATTAAGTTTTAAGACTCATCGCACAAACAGTTTAGGAGATATGCGCTAAAAACATGAAACTTTTTTTTTTTTTTAATTTTTATTTTTCGAATAACTTTGGAACTACTCGACCGATTGACTCCAAAATCTAATCAGATCTAAGTCTTGATAAACCCTTTCGATCGCTACAAGAACCATTTCAATCGTGCAATTCGTTCCAAAGATATCGTACGACAAAAATTTAGTTACACACACACACACACACACACACACACACATACGGACGTCCATCCAAAAATAGTCGGAATAGCTTCCTAGGAACCCAAAACGTCGAGATCTGGTGAAAACTCGATTTTTGAAAATCGGACCGAAACCAGTAGCTTCCCTTCTTTTATGAAAATTTTCAATTTTCATAGCGGGAAGTTAACAAGTACAAAAGCTTGTTCGGTGTTCGATGCGAGAACTGAAATTCGAATGATATTACGATCAATTTGACGTAAAAAACGAATCGCACTTATTTTGGAGAAAAAGTATTTGGAAAAATCGTATCACGAGATCTCGGCTTCAATCTGATCTACTCAACCCGGAGTGCTACCCCCTCGTAGAATGTCTTATCCAAAGAAAATTATTTTAGTGATAATTATTCTGATTCGTCTCGTTATATTTGTCGATAATTAGGCGAAGATCGAACTTCCCAGGTGAACAAAACCCGTTGTTATTAATGGGGTTCTAAAAACGCTGCGTACACTTCTCTATGTTCTAGATTCTGATAACAAGTACTCAAAATGTTGATAAACCGCGGTAAAAATTTGTTCAAATTGTTCAATTCTTCAGAATGTACGCGTTTGCTGTTTCAGCTGAGAAAACAAATTTAAGATAAGAACACAAAACGGTGCAATTAGCTACAGGCATATCGTATACTTCAGCAAAGATAATATACCTACACATATTGTTACGATTATCATTTGTATTTTTTATTATTTTTTTTTCTTCTCATCTCAATCTCTTGAAAATATTTTTCCATAATTAAGTATATCGATTTTGTACCTACGAACCTTGGAAATCCAATCGGGGTGTATAGAGTAAAGTGGGTGAACATGAACGACCTACACGCAACGGATTTGACACTGTCGCACCTAAAGTAGGCAACCAAAGTTACACCACGTTCTTAGTTGGCAATGCCACGTTAACTCACGCGCCACCTTACATCGGGGCGACCCGCAACTTGGGCATTACCAACTTAAAACGTGGTGTAACTTCGGTTGCCTATTTTAGGTGTGCCAGTTTCAAATTCGTCGAGTATACAAACCTATGGGGAATTCCACGTGAACTTGACCAGAGTTTGGCCGCGCCATTTTTATTTTATTGAAACCTTTTTGGGTAATGAAATATTCGGTCCCGATATCGTAATTGATGACTACATAAATTCCAATAATTTCATATTTTTATATTCAAAGTTCAGCGATTAGCTTCCAGAATCAACGCGATTGTTATTTCGAATCTGTTTAGAAATTTAGTGCGATTAAATTTTCGCAAAAAGAATTTGAATCAGAAATAAAAAAAAAATAGAATGAGATGTGACCCCACGATAAATCCGACGGCATAATTCGTAGAAAAAACAATGTTTTTTTTATGAAAATTTAAAAAAAAAAAAAAAAAAAAAATTTCCAACCTCTCGAAATCGTGAAGTTTGAGCTTTGAATGAAAAAATCATACCGCAATTGACGAAAATCACGTTTTTGTATTTTTTTTCTCAAAGTATAGTTAAAAACAAAAATTTCCCGAAAAAAAACACCTCATTTGGTCAATTTTTCAAGAAGTTATGAATTTTCGAAAAAAAAAATCAAAAATCCATATCTCAAGAACACATGAACGGAAAAAATCGAAAAAAATTATGAAACCTCCTGTCATTGGGTGTAATCACCCATAAAAATTTCGATGAAATTAAAATTTCGAATTATTATTCCCGTACGTTCTGACGGAGAATTTCCCATATAGATATCTTTGGTATAAGGTAAAAAGTCATTAACAGTAATCCGAGAAAACTACTATACAGTATTAGTGCCTGAATATAAGGAGTACCTACCTACCTACCTACCTAACTTTTTCTCATTTTATAACTTATTCCTTTCTTTTCATTTAACTTTGACTTACGACACTTTACTTTGATTTGTTCGCTGGCTGCAACTCCTTGAAATTAGCTTCTACAACGACGATAAATGAGAGCCGTTGAAAATTTACAATAGAAAAAGTTGTGTGAAATACTACGACAGGCTCGCCGGGCAAAGTATTATTCGAAATGGCAAAATATACTGGTACAAAGTTTCTGCCCACTGATTCAAAAGTGAAACAATACCGAGAAAAAGTCTCCATGCGTTTACTTTATTTCAGAATTTTTATATTTTGTTTTTATTTTTTCTTTTCTGATATAAAAAAAATATATATATATTTTTTTTTTGGTTCTTTACCTTCTTACTGTTATTATTTTTGTCATTTATGTAATGGCTATTAGTATTATTATTATCATTATCATTATTATTACTATGATGATCGTTTTGTTGAAGAAAAAAAAAAAAAAAAAAAGATGATATTAAACCCAGATGGTAATATTTAATCGTAGCTTTTGAGGTCAGCTTCCGAATTCGCCATTTTTACAACCAGTGCAGATATAGTTTCAACCGCGAGAGACATGTAGAAATTTAGCCCGGAGCACTTTGCCAGCGTATAGCTATAAATCGAGCCACTTTTTAATATTCACCGTATTACACATTCAGTTTGCTTGAATCTGTAAACAACGAATTTTGGGTTTCAATATCCGTCGTGCAATTGGTCAACTTTGTCAAACGACTGGTATTAATACCGCAGGAAAATAGCATCGCAGAGATACCTATAAACGTTTGATTTTCTAGACCAGTTTTTTTTTTTTTTTTCAAATCACTGAAACGTTGTAATAAAATATTCTATTGACCCTGTTTTTAACTTCCCGCTTTAGCAAAAGGGAAGTTATTGTAATGGAAAGTCGAGTTTTCACCAGATCTCCACGTTTCAAGGTCAAGATAATCACCTCCGACCATTTTCAGATGGACGTCTGGGTATGTGTATGTATGTAGGAATGTGTGTGATCAGTTTTTCTGTCCGACGATATCTCGAGAACGAATGATCGGATTTTGATGAGTTTGGTATCAATCGACGCGGATTCTCCAAAGTTAGAACTAATTAGATTCTGGATTTGATCGGTTCAGTAGTTTTTGAGATATTCGAAGAACAAAATTTTGAAAAAAATCATTCAATCGACGATATCTCGAGAAAGGATCGACGGATTCGAATAAAAATTGGTATCTCGAGGTTTTCTGGATCGTTGATCACGAATACAAGGTCAGATTTTTTTCACCCCTCTCATCTGAAAATTACCTACCAATAATTATTTTGGGAAATCTTCATACACGTGTTTTTTTCATTCCTTTAGGTCTAGCCCATCGTGGTCAGCCGATTTACCTGCTTGTTCTACATATTTTACGTGCTCACAATAATATGGAAGACTGACCTTACGTATCTCAAACTAAATTAATGGGACAGAGAAAAATACCGAAGAGATTTTTCTCTTGAAAGATTTTGATATTGGTGACGATGAGTTGGTTTTTTTGATATGTATACAAGCCTCGCGTTGAGAGCCTGAGGGAGTGTCATCAATTTTTCGATATCCCCAGAGCAAGATATAGTCAAGACCTTTGGAAGTCGGCAGGGGCAAATAATCAAAAATTTATCGTACCAAAACCTGCGGCTATTTACGAGGCACGGGAGATACTATATTCCTTACGCAGTTCAAAAATCTGTCTATAAAAAATTAATCCACATATATGACTATATCGCAAGCCCGATGCTGGCGAAATCGTACAAATATATAAATTATTATCTCAGATAATATACATATATACATATAGATTAGGAATTGATTTTGCTATATATATATATTTTGTTTTTTAGTGCTTTTCATGAATACAAATGTGTACCCACGACATATCTGTGTCCATTAGGCTGTTCCATATTTAAGGCGTTTTTGAATCTCAACCGTTTTCACTCCTGAATCAGCTCCAAATACGTAGGAAAAATTCTGTGTATAAAGATTCAGCAGTCTATCTCGATTTTGCTCAAATAAGGTTGATGCCATTTTTTCAGTATTTTTATAGTACCATCCTTGAAAACACTCTAAATATTTGAAAATTACTCTTGATATATTCTGTACTTATGCAATCAATATTGGAATCACGAATCTATGTATTTAATTGAATTTCAATTATGAACCGGTTAAGATCAAAAAGAAGTGTTCGCATGCATTCAAATGTACCGGAAAAGAATCGGAAATAGTCCGAACGAAAAGGTGAGAAAAAAACAAGAAATTTTTGTACCGAACTTTTTTTTCTCTGAGCTCAATTTATCAAGTTAAGTAGAGGAAAGTGTATTTGAATTTCAGCGAAACCGAATAATCTGAAATAATTCACAAAATTTTTTCTGACATCGGGTGATACAATCAAATTATTTCAGAATTTTCGGAGACATCGGAAATCTCTGGTGGCTGAGTTAACAGAGAATGGTTCATATGTGTATAAAATTTGATATTCGCTTAGTTTTGTGATAAATGTTTTTCTCAGAGTTCTGAGATATGGCAAATTATACTTATAAAAGACAACAAGTATCACTATGAAACCTTACACATAATCGTTTTTAGCTTTGTACGGTTTCTTTTTGCGGTCGTTTTACGTATAATTTTAGCAAAAATTATCCTCTTACCTATATTATACGCGTATATATGTTCGCATATGTATATATATATATATATATAATAGAAATTATTAAATTAAATATACACACCCACGTAAAGACGTGACGCACGTAATATAGCAATACGACATATACATGTTAACTTATAATAAAAGAAAAATACTATACAAACTATCGCACCTGTAGAACATATGCTGCAGCTGGAGTACCTATACTCATATGATTAACCTTCTCGAGAGCAGAGCAAACACGGTTAATCGTATCTGGGTTCGTTCTGCAGGTGCTGATTACCGCATCGGTTTGAACAGACTTTTTTTTCTACAAATTTTTTAATATTTATTACAATCATCTTTCGACGTACCTTAAAATGATAGAGTTCCTTTTCTTTTAATTTTTTTCATAAGCACTTTGATCGTTGTTTTTATTTTTTTCGATTCTACAAATCTAATTGATTTTATCCTTTTTCAAAAAGAAGAGTGCTAACGTTGTTTCGAATGTTAAATTTTCTTGGAAATGCGATAAAACGTAGGAAAAAGATTTATGTCACCGCTTCTACATTAATGAAACAATATGTTTGCAGTAAGGTCGACAATATTTGCGAATATTTTTGAAATTTTTAAATTACCATTAGATCGATTTTCGTTCATTCAAAATTTACAAAATGCCGAAAACAAAAAAAAAAAAAAAAATAGAAGAACCATTTTCTTCATCATCGAACCGGTCTTGGGAAAATTCCTCGAAAAATAAAGTTTTTCAGAATTTTTTCATTACTCAGCAAACGGTGGAACTGCAGATGGGTTCTAGGGATAGGAATAGGAAAAATCTCTTTGATGCCTTTGTACCTGTACCTATAAGTACGTGCGCGTACGTATCCCCACATTGTGACGAGAAGCATGGAAAGATCACTTAGAAGTTACAATTAGCGGTTAAGTGCTGACGCGGGGATTTCATATTCCACACCATTACGGTGTAATTTATGATATTATAACCGCGGCAGTAACCAGACTCTCTGACTCTCGGTTGAGTTGTGAATCTGCAACGCGAAACCCCTTGGCCATACGAAAATTACTTTGAAAATTTTCAAAAGTTGTTCGAACTTTGTACTTTACAACGAAAATTAATTTTAACCTGCAGAGTCGCGACTTAAGCTACCCCCACTTGCCTCAGGATAAACCGGCTAACCCTATACATAACGTTTTATCTAATCTTAATCCGAACACGAGATCTCACAGTTCTTTGTTTTAATATTATTTACGGATACAAATGTAGGATAAACTCTACAGAAACAAAACCCACAGATTCACGTATCTTATGAGCTTTTAGACAGGGGGCCCCTCTGCATACAGATGACTTCTCCAATACTGTAAAATAATTTGTGCTATAATGATATGAGAAAGCATGAATTGATTTGAACGAAGCTACGTCAATTATCTATTCGAATTATGTGCTCAAATGAGCTGACAAAATTTTAACTAAAGAACTCGAACTTTTTGACGCAGGGAGCTTTGTGAAGCCCCAATATTTGAAATATGATCAAAATGCTCTTTGCGTCTGTGATATTGAATTTTTAAATTAGAATCTTTCTAGCTCATTCGTATAAATGTGATTCGAAGATATGCAAATTCATGTATAGGTTCTTTGAACTCAAAAGCTTTGTTCAAATTTGTCAAAATTATTTTGCGATTTTGGTCGGATCTGCGTTTGTATCGGCCTACCTTGGGGATCGGTACAAAATAATTATCAAAAATTACGACTCAAATCGTATAATAAAATTTTTGGGAATTGTACAAATTAAGAATAAAACGAATTAACATTTATTCCTTGATTGAAATATAATGTATCTGATTATTGTCTTAAAATTTTCGGACTAACTCTAACAATTAAACTTTCTTAAATTCTCTTAAATTTTCATTATTTCTATATCTATGTATTTCAAAAAATTCTCGAAATTGGAACGTACTTGGGTAGTAGCATTTAGAAATTTTGCAAAAAAATTTTTCCACAAATTTCAGAATTTTACCAAAATTTGAAAGAAATAAAAAAAAAAAAAAAAAATTGAAAATTTTATAAATTTTTACCGCCAGTAATTAAATTTCAGTGATATTGATGCTCGATTTATGTTCTGCGAGATCGACATTATTTTTACAAAAAAAAATTCTGATCATCTAAAAAACAATGAACACCTAAAAATTTGATTATTTCTTTTTTTTTATCTTTGGTTTTTTATGAGACCCTAAAAATTTATTAAAATTTTCCGCTATTAAATGATACATAATAATCATATTCCAATTACGATAATCTTTCCAAAATATATAGTTTTAAAAATAATTCGAAATTATGATTTTTTTTATTTATTTATTTTATTTATTTATTTTTGTTTACAGATTACATTTTAGATTCTTAGAATTTTTAGAGTTATACAACAACAACAAAAAAAATTTCTAGAGTATAATATGTGTAGCAAAAATATATTCTCACCAGATAGTTTATCCTACATATGTACAGTATAAAACTTACAAAACTGCCAATCGCTTCATAAGAGAATTATAGTTATAGTGATAGTTGAAATAAAATAAAAAATAAAAACTTGAGAAAAATTGTCGGTTAAAATAATTGTTGGAAAAAATTACGAACAAAAAAAAAAGAAATAAAAGAAAAAAAAAAAAAAAACCGAAACGAGGAAGAATGAAACAATTGTCGTGAGTATGCAGGTGTAAAATTGACAACTTTGGTAGACTTTATTAGCCTGAAAGATGAGGGTAGACTTCTGGCTCGAGCCGGATAATTCTATTCCGAATGTTCGTAATACTATTACGTTCCGAGGTAAGCCGCTGTAATCGGATTACTTGACTCGGAACTAACTCCAGCCGCTATTTCATTCACCGGAGAGTTGCCACTTCCGGTTCCTTCGGCAAAGTAGGAACCAGGTATATCTACACGAGGAGTTATCACAACAGGACAAAAAAAAAACATAAAATAAAATAAACAAGTGAAAAAATAGTAAAAAAAAAAAAAAAAAAACGTGTCTGACAATTACCGGAATAATCGCATTAAAAGCTGTATACATATATATAAAATAACTAATTAATTATTAATGAACTATTTTTTTTTTCCAGGTACAGAGATGTTGCTGCTATTAATTCTACTAGTATTCGGAAGTTTTCTTCGGGGTTGAAACTCGTCGAGGAATAATATCCAGCTAACTATGGCTACAGATAACAATTGTTTGACTAGTCTGCTAGCTAAGGGTAATTCGCAGGTAAATAACACACCCTTCGCAAGTCTACAGGTGATCAAATAATGAAAAAAAAATAAATAAAAATAAAAATAAAAATAAAAATAATTGAGACAAAGTTTTCTGGCCTATAGTTCTTTTTTTTTTTTTTTTTTTTTTTTTTCTTATGATCACAACGAAAGTAGGTACGGATGAACGGAATTAAAATGATATGCTAATCGGGAACGGTGACTATTACCTATATTGTATAACGGTGTCGTTATAATTTCTCCTAGAAGAATAAATTGACTTTAAATATTGATCAGCGACGTTAAAAAAGATTTACTATGAAAAAAGAGAAGAAAAAAAAAATTAAAACTGATACAGTTTATATATGTATACATATAGGTATATACTTATACGTATATACATATACACCTATACAGATATTATAAATAAATGATATAAATATTCGTAATTTATGTAAAAATAGTTGAAAACAGTGTGTTACCGAATACGTGTGCGTATGTGTGTGTGTGCAAAAAGTTGAAGAAAACAAAAAAACAAAAAACGAAAACCAAAAAAAAAATTAATTAATTAATTATAATAAAATAATAAAACTAAAAATAAAATGAATAAAGAAAAAAAAAAAACACCAAAGACAATCATTATTATTGCTTTGCTATATTATATAGACGCATGTATCATAAACGAATGATAATTATTTATCAATTTTGATCGCTGCAGCTGATGATATGAGCAAAGGTTTTGTCATTAGAAAATAATTAAAATCTGTTTCGTAATTAAACCGATTCCAGAATTCTTAATAAAACGAAAAAAAAAAAACACTTCTGAAGCTGCATCGATTTAATTAGCCAAAATA